>JAWWNJ010000019.1:1800000-2373782 GCA_037176885.1 Favolaschia claudopus
TGTACTGAGGCGGAAGGTGTCTGACGAGGATGACAGGGCTATTTTTACTCAGCTTGTTAAAGCGGATTGCCGCACGTCTATTCCCTTCATCCATAGCCAGGCGTATGGGTGGGATCGACGCCTCAATCTCCAATGCGTTAATCGGCGAGGTCCTGAACGCCGCGCAAATGAGCCGCAGTGCTCGACGTTGCACCCGTTCTAGTTGTTTCTCGTGGTCCTTCTTTCCGGTCCACCACGCCGCACCAGCGTAAGACAGAACGGGAACAACACATGCCTTGTATAGATGACGGAGGTGGGTTTGCGAAAGGCCTCTGACTGTGTTTGAAAGCCTCGAGATCCCATTCACCGTGTTTTCAGCCCGGGCAGCCATCGTCTTTACGTGGTGATTGAAATTGAGTTGTTTGTCGAGGTGTATGCCCAGCCATTTAATTGTGTCGAAGGCGACGACGGTGGTCTCGGAGCCGTCTGCGTTCAGCAGGCGGATAGCGGGATTTGCAAAGGGTGTGTTGCTTTTTCCCTTCTTGCGGCCCGTGTAGTGCATCAGTTCGCGTTTTGCATCGTCGATTGCAAGTCCCCAGTTGCCCAGAGTTGTGCGAATTTTGATATATGCCTTTCGTAGTAGCCGTACATTTGTTTCCAGTGATTCGGAGGCGACATAAATTTTCCCGTCGTCTACGTACATAATCAAAGCAACTTCAGTATGGTCATCGGGGGCAGGAAAAGCACTCGCCGGGTTCCGTTTCGGCTTGAACATCTCCAGCAATTCTGCGCTATAGAACGCAGCGAGAATTGGGGAGACTGGAGAGCCTTGCGGGATCCCATTTACCACTCGTTTCATCTCCCCGCGCTTTCCGTCAATGCAGACTGCAGCTTGGCGATCTTCCAGAAATGAGGCGACCCATTGTACATATTCGAGCGGAATACCCTTGCGTCGGAGTTCACACAGCAGGCGCTGGTGGTTCACAAAATCAAAGTAGCCTTTTATATCAAAAGTTAAGGCCGACAGAACTTTACCGTTGTTCCACGCCGCTTGCACGTCGTTGGTAAACGTTAAAATTGCATCTGAGGTGGACGTGTTTGCACAGCCGCCGAATTGTGTACCTGGAATGAGATCGTGTTTGCCAGCCAAGAACGAGAGACGGCGCGCGACAATCTTCTCGAGGACTTTCCCCATGCACTCCAGAAGCTGGATGAGACGGTATGCTCTGGGGTTGGAGTAATCGGGTTTTCGAGGCTTTCTGAGTGCTATTGCGATGGCCTTTCGCCACTCCCGCGGGTGGAATCCGTTGCGAAGGCATCTTTTAAGCAGCATGTAGATCTCCGGATGGGCGTCCTGCCAGGCCCAGCGTATGACCATGTAGGATACGTCGCTGTCGCCGGGTGTGGTGTTTGTGCTG
Organism: Favolaschia claudopus; assembly: GCA_037176885.1. NCBI lineage: Eukaryota > Fungi > Basidiomycota > Agaricomycetes > Agaricales > Mycenaceae > Favolaschia > Favolaschia claudopus. The sequence goes on from JAWWNJ010000019.1 coordinate 1,801,398, forward strand.
GCCCCCCAAATGGCCTCGCGTACTTCAGTCATGGTGATGTCGGTGAATTCAAAGTCGGCAGCGTGGCGGTTCGTAACGTCCGGGGCGAATTCGGTTTCGAGGCGTGGGGGCGGCTGGAAGAGCTCATCGCGCAGCGCTTCGCATTTGTCGTGGTGGGACACCGCGGGTGATTGTCCATTCCTGCGGTTAATGGCAGGGGTAGGATAATTCCGCGCACCTTTGGACCACTTGCGAAAACCCCAGATGTCCTCCGTCTGCGCCTCCTCCAGCTTGCCAATTGCCCACTTCGCTTTCGTGGCTTTACACAGACGCTTGAAAAAGTTAGCAGCCTTCTTGACCTTGCCTCGAAGCGCTCGGCATCTGGTTCCAAAGCGTGATTCGAAATCGTTTTGTTCCGTTTGGGCCAATTTGAGTTTGTCGGCTGCCTGCCTGAGCTCCTTGCTCCACCATGGTTTGGCGTTGGAGCTGGGCATCCGGGCTTTACCCACCTGCTCCGTAGCTTCGCGCATGGAATCGGTGAGAGCCTTCGCCGCGGCTTCGAGCTGTTCATTGGATACCGGTTGCTGCTCGTCCATGATCGGGGTGATATGAGGGCGGTGGGATTCCAAGGTTTGCCGGAATGCCTTGCTCCAGTCTTCGGGGTCGACCTCCTTCAGACTGTATTTTACGCCGGATGTATTGTCGATTTCGGTTCGTCCATAATCCATCATCCACCGGATGCCCTTGTGGTCAGAGCCATACGACATGGTGCCGTCAATGGTCCAATCCTTGACTGTGTCGTTGTTGACTGCAGCGGCGTTGACAAGGGTCAAATCTATAACCGATGGTGAGCGACTACTATCATGCGGGATGTAAGTCACTTCTCCTTTTTTGTTAAGCAGTGCGTAGCCTTTCTCCGATGTCCAATCTACGAAGTTTCTTGACCGCGAGTTTCCGTGTACCCCAATACATGACCAGAGCTCGTGGTGGAGGTTGGTGTCCCCTAACAGGATGACTGGGCGGTCAGTTGGGAGGTTGAGAGCTTTGAGGCGCTCAACCGCTGGACGTAGGTGTTGTTTCTGGTCGTTGTAGATGTTCACATATGTCGTTGTTGGGGCTCCCGGCTGCGAGACGTCGATCACTTGAATATCGAGGTCTTGAGCAATGTCGGATCGCAGCGTGATTGAGAAGTCCGGTCTGCTTTGGTAGTACACCATCACTCGGGGATGTGAGCCGCCCGGTTGTATGTTGTCCTTGGGGAGCACTGGGGTCCAAGCTGCGTGTCCGATAGGGCCGATGATTGCGTCGCCCCCGTCGTCGGTGCCGATTGTTGCCCAGCTAGGCTCCTGTAAAAATACTATGTCAAAGTCGCGGACTCGATCGTTTAGAAATGCATGCGTGGCAGAAGATTTCCGATTGATGTTGAGCTGGCCGCAGCGAATCGGTTTTGTATAGAAGGTATGTCGATTGAGAGGTCGTTGCTGGAGGTGGCGTGGCTGACTTTGCTCAACCATTGACACGGTTCTGGACATGTTGCATAGCGGCGGCGGCTTGTTCCCTTGAGATCGATAGATTTCCCGAGCTGGCGGCGTTCGCAATCACCCTGTCGACCTGCGGTTCCGGGTCCAGCAATTGGAAGCGGTTTTGTGTAGGCGGGGCTTGGGGCGGGTGTTGACGGGTCGCGCGCCTGTTCCGGGTTGGTGCGTTTGTCCAGCCTTGGTCCGTTGTGCGGGCTGGTTGTGCGGGGCGGTCATTTGTGCGTGCCGAGCCGTACTTGGCAAGGCGCTCGGGACAGCGTCTCGAGTCGGAGGGGTGGTTAGCGTCCCGGCCATCCTTCCCCTTGCAGTGGATGCACTGCATATCGTGTGTGCATGTCGTGTCGGTGTCCATCGCGTCGTCGGCGTCGGCTTCTGCCTTGCATTTGGTGCATCGTGTCCGATGTTCGGCTTCCGTGTGTTCCTGTCCGCACAGTCGACATTTGGGTGTTGCCGCTTCGCATGACGTTGAGAAGTGCCCAAATTTGTAGCACTTCTTGCACTGTATCACCGGGGGTCTGTCAGCGTATCGTCGCAGGAATGCGTTTCTACCGAACGCAGCAAGCGACTTAACTTCTCGGAGCAGGCGTTCCGCCTGCTCCTCATCTTCTACTGCAAACACGATCGACGAGTATCCCGTTGTCATGAGTTCTTCGCGTGAACGCATCCAACGCGGTGGTTGTATAATCTTCAGACTTGCGTATTCCGGGTTCCTTTTAAGTAGTTCAGCATGGACGGTCTCGGGGGTGTACACACCTGGAATGTCATCGAACGCTCCCGTTCGGACTCCATTCACTTGAATTTTGATCCATTTTGTGTCCTCGCGCACGATAGCTTCCTTCCCGTTCGTGATAAGGTCAGTGAAGCTGGGGGCGTGTTTTGCCAGCTCAGCCGCAGTTTGGTCGGATCGGGTCGATACGATGCAGTTTCCGTTGTTGTTCCATTTGACAGCCACCACCATGAGGTGTTCGGGCTGTACTCCGTTCGCTGTGAGGCGGTTATTGATGTCGTCGACTAGCTTCCGAGGGTCGGGGCGGTCTTCCGGTTTGACTCCGTCGGGTAATATCTGGACGACCAGCCGCGATTGGTGGTGGGCCTCAGCTGGGCTGGAGATTACGGGTTTTGGTGGTGTAACACGCGGCGCTGGCGCGCTTTTTCTGGCAGGGTTAATGAGGGGTCCAAGGGTGGTGGGTAGTGTGGGCGAAGCTTGGTGCAGTACGGTTGGGTTGGGGATTGACTTGATCGCGGTAATGGTTGTATTTTGAACGTGGTCGATGCGGGCATTCAGCCGGTCCTCTAGCGATTGAATATGCCCGACGAGTCCTGAAATCATACCTTTCAGTTCGTCATAGTCGCGCGTCGTGCACCTCGCTGCCTCTACCGCGCTCTCTACCATTGTTTCCATCCAAGTGTCCCCCCCGTGAGTTAGGCGATAGACTTCCTCCGCCAATTCCCTTGTTCTTTGGCTTAGTGTCGGGTGTACTTGAAATTTCTCTTTGCTGATTCTGAACGCAGCGACTGCATCTTTCAGGCTGATATCGACCTGTACGGCGAGCTCTGCTGTTTGCTGTCCGTCAAATTTTTGATCTGGGGTGGTTATTTCGGATACGATGCTGGCGTGGTCTTGCTCCGTGTTGTCGTCACCAGGGTAGCCCTGTGGGTCGTACTGGCCGCCGTGCCATTGCATGCCTGAGTCAGTGGGCGCGTCCTGGATCATGTCGATGTCGGCGGAGGTCGCGGGCACGTGATCGTATGTTCGGGTTCTGGTCGGGGTCGTGTCGGCGGGTGTGTGTTGGGTCGTGGCAGTTGGGGTTTGAGGTCGGGAAAAGGCGTCGTCAGCGTCGTCGGCAGCTGGGTGGCGCGTCGGGGACCGGGTGAAGGCGCCTCTTAGCGTGCCTATGATTCCGGATTTTTTAGACGGGGTCGTAGGTTCTTGGGAGAGTGTCGAGACCCGTGAGCGTGTGGAGGAGGGGGGTGCGTTGTCCTTGGCGTTCCTGTACGGCTCGTGCGTTTCCGCTCTGCTATTTCGGGATATCGTAGACGCCCTGTGCGTTAAAGTTCTAGTGGAGTTGGAGTTTGTGTTATACTTTTCTGGAGGTTTTGGGGGCAGAATCCTCGTCGATCCTGAGGCGCTCGCGTGCGCAATTTTAATGCCCTGAGGGCTCTGGGATGCCATTTCCTTGCTACACTCTCTTTCACTTCTGCTATTCTACCGCGACCGGGTCGTGGGAAAGCGATCGGTGATGAGGTTACAGAAGAAGAAGGACTTGACTAATGACCCAACTTCTGTTCACCATCCACTTGAATAGATTTCACGCCCCCTGAATGCCCCAGATCTGCTCGGGGCGGTTGGTAAACGTTTCGAAAGTAACCTACAAACATCGATATTGTTTAACTCGCAATTCTGTTGGTTACGGAACACTCACAGGCGCGATGGTACTCCCCGACTCGGCGGCCCAAGCAGTCAAAGCGAGGTTCGTGCCCGTGAGAACCCAGCTGTGAAAGTAATTTAGTTGAATTTCTTGAAACTATCTCTCCCGAGCCTGAGGAAGGACGGAACATGGCACACCTTGCGGCAGTCGAATTAACGCACTGAGGGCTAAACTGCCCGCTCGTATTCGGGCCAATGACAGGCTGCAAGAACGTCGCGTCGCCGTTGTTGGAGTTGGTGTTCCAGGTGACGACCTCAGCGCCGTTGGCGCCGCTGAGCGCGGAGACGAGGACGAAGCCGCCTTTGCCTGTGTTTGACAATGTCCACTGGAGAGTGTTCAACATATATTCAGAGCACAAAGGAAGGGGAAGGCAAGAAGGGACGGGTGATATATAACAAAAATCAACGAACCTGCTGGTTGGGCGTATTCGTTGGGTTGCGAGTTTGGGTTATAATCGGGTTGACGCTGTTGGCGACGTCCAGAACGTGGCCTTGGAAGGAGAGGAGGAAGAAGACGCCGGTGAGGATGCAGCTCATTGTATCTTCGTGTACTGAGGCGGAAGGTGTCTGACGATGAGGGCTGCCGTGCCTCCCTTTTATATACGAGCAGTTGAATCCGAACTTGTAGGAGGGAGGTGCATTATGACAAGCGGCCGCCATAGATATGTCTTCGAATGTGAGTTTTTAATAGAGAAATCCGATAAAAATAGGATGGGTTCGCAGGGGGTGTCTAGAAATGAGGCGAGAACATGATCCATGGCAGCGGTACTCACTGACATAGATCGGCCGTCGACATTCAATCATGTATTGCACCATAGAGTTTGCGGCCGCTGTAGAATTTCGTGATGATTGCCCTCTCGAACTGAGAGAGTGCCAATTTAGGATCTGGGGCGGCCGCCATGAGTAAAAATAGAATCATACTAAGTACGATTTCATACCAACGACTTATAATAATCTCGAACGGAGGGTTAACTTGTCTCGCGTCGCAAAATTTCAGGACACTCTACTGCCTGTGAAAATGAGTTTGCGCGATCCTACCAGCCTCTCTCCCCGATTCTCTCGCGATTCGTCCGCCCACTGCGACTCGTATGTAAGGGCCTTGTGCCCACCCATCCTTCGACGGTTGACATACGGTGGCGTCGGCGACGGGAGCCTTCCATGCCCGGGCCTTGTTGATGTACTATACGAGTTCATGTTCCTTGATAGCTCCTGTGGCATTGAGGTGACGATGCTTCTCATTAGAATAAATGTTCATGGTCGGCAGCTTCAAGCCAAAAAACATCCGAGGTATCATTCCATGTCAAATAACAACACCTCAGCCGGTATTTCCCCAGCATTCGCCACCTCCAACTCAGCACCGCCGCCATCCAACTCGACGTACGCGGCATCGCCTTCCCTGAGAATGTGCTCACCTCCCGAACCTTCCACAACGCGAACCGCAGCCCCCTTGGCCGGCCCGGAATTGTATCCACTCCTCTGCACAACCTGAACGAACGCCTTCCTCCCACCAACCCTCCTCACCACCTCCTTCCCAGGCGACACAATCGCCGCATAAAGCGTCAACCGACTCTGCACCGGTGCCGGACTCCCCCCGTCCTCCCTCTTCTCTGCGAATCCGACGGGCGCGACGACACGCACCCAATGATCCTTCTTCTCAACGTCGGAGAAGTGGCGCGTGAAGTATTTCGGGGGGAGATTCGGGGTGGTAGGCAGCGCCCAAATCTGCAGGAAATGCACGGGGGTTTCTCCGTGGGCGTGTTCGGAATGTCTGATGCCTGTGCCGGCGGAGGTGAGTTGGATGTCGCCGCGTTTGAGGATTTCGGCGTTGCCCATTGAGTCTTTGCTGTAGAATATCGTCATGACCGATAAGCGAAATAGCACCGAGGAAAAGAGAATGTTGTGCAGACGCACTGTTCGAGTTCCCCATCCACGATATAGGAAAAGATCTCAAACTCCCTATGATGGTGTAGTGGAAATCCTGCATGCGCGTCGACGCGGTCTTCGTTTATGATTCTCAGAGGGCCGAATTGCATGTGTGCCGGATCGACGTATCTACAACAAACGGTGAGTAACGAATTAATCGGCGATAAATCAGGGTTTTTGTATTTCGATGAGAAATTCGACGGATAAATGGCATACCCACCCAGGCACAGAGAACGTATGAAAACTTTTCAACCACCCGATATCCGAATGCCCGCGTTCGTGGCTCGGACGGGGAGTGATCTTCAAGACTGGCATGATCGCTGCCGGGGAATTCGATTTTAATGGGCTTCGTGACGAGAAGAGGAATGTTGTGGCTTGGGAAGTTGAGGACGGGACGTCCTAGCTACTTTATATCACCGATACCGCTGCATCACAAATATTGAGAATTAGATCCAAAAATAGCGATTTCTTCGGGTGCTTTGAAACGGATTTGTGAATTCAGATGACGCGGAAGAAAGGTTGACTGTGGGCGGAATTTTATGTATGAGATATGATCTGGAACTTTGCATTTTTGTAAAGGCTCGAACTAACTTTCCGAAAGAGATTGGCAGCTAAAACAAGATAAAACATCACCTCGACCAAAGCCACCGAACAACTATGGCGGTTAAAGTGCACATTTAATCATTCCCCCCAAATATACGAGATTTTTGCCAATCCCCCTATAAATGGGGTGCTTGGTATAATCCCCCCACAAAAGACACCTCTGAAGTCGACGGAAATATTTGGGGGGAAAATTCCAATTCCCCCCAAATACAAAGTTGAACTTTCCCCCCAAATAAACTTCCAAGTTCCAACTTTCATTTTTTGACCCAACTCCCGCCATTTATGAGTATGACTCGGTGAGTACCTTGCTTAGTCTCACTACTCTGTCCTTCATTGGTTCCACGCAAATTATAGGTTGTTTTTGGCCATCAGTACAAGTTCGGCACTCTCCGAGGTCGGCATTCCCCGGCATCTCCGTTAGACCTCAGTATAATTGTTACAGCTTTCATTGTTCGAATGCTAGTTGAGCGGAGCGCGACCTGGAGCGTAACTAATGAGCAGATCAGCGGAATTGGGCCGAAAGGTGCTCTATCCGAGATGCCCGAAGCCGACTTTAATGGGACTCTCTACTTATATTAATTCACATTGGATGGAATTGAGTCTTACAGTACCTCTAGGTTCCAGGCTTGGGCAATATTCTACTTGGCAGACCTAGAGGATACATAAGGTCCTTAGAGCTAACTGCTACTGTATCGGACAGAGATGCCGGAGAAGCCCGAGTCGGACCTCGGAGAGTGCCGAGTTTGTACTGATGGTTAAAATGACCTATAATTTGCGTGAAGCCAACGAAGGACAGAGGAGTAGCCTCAGCAGGACACTTAGTGAGAGTGAGACTTTTGAATTGAGAGAGTTAGATCAAACAATGAAATTCGTAAGTTTATTTGGGGGGGAAAGTGCCACTTTGTATTTGGGGGGAAGTTTCGAATTTCCCCCCAAATAAACTCGGCAACTTTAGTTGTGTCTTTTTGGGGGGAATCACGTCAAAAACCCCAATTATAGAGGGGATCCGCAAAACTTTCATATATTTGGGGGGAATTATTAAAAATGCACTTTAACCGCCATAAACAACGAACGACTCACCCCTCAAGAAACTTCACCTCCAACCTCCCCCTCCCCGCCTCCATCCGAGCCTGCTGAATATCCTCACAAAGAGCATCCCGCTCCTCCTCCGGTAACGTTAACGCCCACGCCCACTTGAATTCCACAACATAAAGCGCCAGCGAGCATCTCGCTAACCACCTCGGTAATCCTTGTCTATCCGCTAGCTGACGCAAACGCGCCCTTCTCGCTGCAGACGATCCGCAGGCGCGAAAATCCTTCCACCGTCTCCGTCTCTTCGTCAACGTCAATGTCGGCTTCTTCGTTGAAATTTCCAGCAAGTTGCAGATGTTCCGAGTCGCCGCCGCCGCGCCACGGGAGGGTCCCTGCGTTTATCGGGTGGAAGTATGTATATATACTGAGGCTTGGTAAAGGGCGATTTGCGCGTCGGAACCGCGCGATGGCTGCTGTACATGGACTGCCAGTGCGCTGGCATGCGCATCTTCGGCTTGAGTCTTGATATCATGATCATTGATAGTGATGCTGAGCTCCTCGACTGCTGGTGCGCTGGGCAGAACCCAGGGAACGTACGCCGCGGGAAGCACCATGAATATCACACCCCCTGCAGCTGCAGCGGTTTCGGTCTGCGCGTCGACGTCGACGCCCGCATCATCATCGAGAGCCGCATCGTCCAAACACCCTTCCTCCAGCGCAAGCAGCCGCAGATTGCGATGCCTTCCCAAAAACGCACGTAGCACCCCCGGAGGGATGGCGCAGCTCGGAGATATCGACAGCCCTGTAAGCTGGTCCTTCAGATCCACGGTATTAAGGAGGGCGGTGTAGAATTGCGCTTTGGATTCGGAGCTGAAACCGGATTTGTTGGAGGGGAAGTTGGGGATATACAGCCCCCAGGGTCCGCCGTGGAAGGTTACGAGCGTGAAACGCTCATGAGGGGCTTCGGCTTCCGCGAGCGATACAGTCTTGATGTGGAGGGAATCGAGCCGGGGGAGGTCGCCCAGCGCGCGCTCGATACGCATAGTCTGCGTCCATCGTGGCCCAAGTGCAAGGAGTCCGAGGAGCCAGATACAGATGTGGTAGAGGTTTTGTATCCAGAGGAAGACGGCGAAGAGCAGGTATCCGAGGAAGTTGAAAGACTCGGATACACCATATTGGCCAAGGGAGAGAACTTCGTTCTCGGTGGGCCTGAAGCGCAGGGTGGGAAAGGGACGACGACGGGTGTATCGCGAGGCTTCGATGCGTCCTAGCCCGACGAGAAAGACTGGATCCACCCCGTCTCGTGACAAGGTTGATACGAGTGTGGCTATTCTGGCTTTGATCACCGACTCAGAGGGGATGCGGCTTTGGATTGTGAGTTCTGTGAGAGATGGGATAGCAGTGATAGCGTCGACCAGCCGCGAATTCGAAAGCAGTGTCGACACTGAGCTGTGGCTGGGGGGATAGGATGAGGATGAGATGGTGAGTCTGTCAATGGGGTGAATGCGGGAGATTATGGGGATGAGATATGATTTTTTTTCGTCAGGGATTTGTATGTTTCCTGAGAAAATGACGGCTTTGGTGAAGCCGTGTCGTGCTAGGAAGGGGAACAGGGCAAGCTGCTGGAAGAATCGAGAGGTATGGAATACATTCCAGAGGTCTTTGTCGTCAAGAAATTGGAATAAGAGGCAGAGAAGTTCGGTCGGGAGACCTCGCATCCAGTGCTGCGTCGTGGTTGTTGTGAAGGAGTGTAAGTACAGGGTTGTGACTCACGATGCCAGTGTGACCGCGAAACCGGCAACTGCCGGGTCCAAGCTGATTTGAACCAAAGACGTGAACAAAAAACGTCTGGAAGCATTCTTTGAAGGGGAAGCCGCTTGAAAGTATCGAGGTATTTTTTAACGAGACATAACGAGCTTCACGGCGAAGGTTGGGCGAAGTGGAAATCTTGGCACACTAAGTACGCGGTAGTCTGTTAGTGACCGCGGGGGTGTGACAGCTGCTCGACCTATGCCGGCATGTGCGGAGTTTGAATTCGTTCTCACGGATTCTGACGCTGCTTTCTCGCTCAGTCCGGGGAGAATATGCAAAGTTCGAGAGACAAAGTATGCTAGGTATGGTGAGTAAAATGCTCTATACATATCCTTAGAATACTAATATCTTCTCTTGTTGCATCCGAACTCAACACTCATTGATTTGGCAGGCTTACCGGAAACTCAGCATTGGAGGAATGTTTTTGCGTGCTACAACCTGCCAGTAGGCTCAGTCCATATTCTTGGTGTCTTCTGCAGTAGATTTCCGGTTGAAGTCGCGCTTACAGGTGTGGAACAAAACTCGAGGAAATTCAGAATTACGGCATAGCCCGGGCAACAAACCGGGCATCAATGTCTTCAACAGACTCACACCGCAGGACCGCGAATAATAAGTGGCTTATAGTATCGTTTTTATGGGATAAAACAGGCCAGAAAACAGGGGCCTGATTTGGCAACTTTTTATCCGAAGAAAAAAGCGGCCTGAAAGCTGCCTTATTTAGGCAGATATCAGGGCGCATTGTTTTGTGCCTGATTATTCGCAATAAAAACGATACTATAAGGGAATTATTATTTGCGGTCCTGCGCAGTGGCTGGCCATCTGCCAGATTGGCAGGAAAAAATGGTGCAGCGTTGAGCCAGGGAAACACGGAATGCGTCGCGGTGAAATCCAGGGTAGGCTGGTGCATATCGGGATTGGTGGTTGAGAATGCTATATGGTTGAGCGCGGAGGAAAGTTCGAGGCCATCCGGGGGGCAAATGAGAGTCAGATGCATGATGCCGGGCTGAGTGGGAAGGATGTTACGGATGTGCTGCGCTGCGCATGTGAGCATAGTTATCCGGGGAGCGGGATCAGGAGTATGCGTGGACAGGGATAAGTTCGCCGTCGGATACAAAGATCTCGCATCGATTGCACCGCGCTCTAGGGCAAAACTCTCCAGCCGCTTGTGCCGAGCTATGAATTGTAGGAGCGTTCTGTAATGAAGCCCAGCGTCGGCTTGAATCCTCAAGGACGACAAATGGGGGACATACAACGCAGCAAGAAGAGCTGACAGTTGCGGGGAAGAGAGAAGGGCGATGGGGCCGATATTCAGCACGGGGGAGCTACCAGAGATGAAATCGAAGGCGGCGAGTGTGAACTGAGATTTTGTCCCGGATAGAACAGTCTTGACGTTCAGAGATCCGCATACGTTTTTGATGTCATCCGCAATCCTACGGGCGGATTCACCCCCGTTCCTCCATGCCGCGAATCTGGTCCTGAGATGGGAAGGTGTGTAAGGAGAGGAGACGAATATGTTGCCGCTCTTGATAATAACTATGGGATCGCCTTGAGATAAAACCTCCAAAAGGTGGCCGATGCACTCATGCCCCGCGTAGAACAACGTGTCCGAGTGTATCTCGACTTCTGGGGTAGGAGAAATGCAAGCCAGAATCGCAGGTAGCCTGCGCAGGGGACGCAGCAGTCGCCACTCCTCCCAATGTGGAGGCTCGGGAATCATAGCGAGCTTCTTTATGTGCTGAACGCGATGGATGGTTGGGATGATTACGGCTGCCTTCTCGGTGAGACGTATGGAGCCTGATTCTGAATGAACTTGCGACATCGAGATATCGTATTGCGCAAGGAGTGTAGCGGTCGTTAACTGCCGAAAGCTATGCGAGGTCTGGGACAGAGCCCAGATGTCGGTGTTTTCGAGTAAGCTGAGGATGAGGTCTTGTAGGTCGAAGGGAAGGTCGAGCATTTCTGCTGAAACTAGATCGCGGGAGGTGGAATTTAGTGGTGTTGGTTGATGCGGAGAAGTAGGAAGAGGGACGACATACAAAATATACCTCTCCGGATAGACACTCGAGGATATTTCGATGCGATAACTCCAGCCAGCGCAGTATTTAAGCACTTTCTCGCACGCAGCCACGGAGATTCGGGGTATCCGCCCCCGCTTTGAGCATTGTGACGATAACAAGCCAAGGAGAGCATTGAGCAAAATGGACACGTCGTCGTGACGTGGTCGGACCAAGTACTTAATTGTGGTTGATCAAAACGTTGCGTTTGAGAATGGTAGACTCATAGACTGCGAGCAAATCGTTGTTTGACTACTATTGTATAGCTTCGGGACTGCTGGATGGGTGGGTGGTTTGAAAGTTGATGGTCGTGGTTTTGCGCAAGTGCCTTCGGCGATCAAATGGCTATTGTTTGATTGCCGCTCGTCATCATCGCAATCGATGCAATGGAAATCTTGAAAATGAAGATACAAGTAGATCTTACATAGAGATGGAGCTTGTTTGGTTAGGTATCCGGAGCCTCAATACTCTCTGCTGATAATGCACGAATTTCTTCGAAGGACGAATAGCATCGAAACTCGTGGAGCGCTCGAAAGATGCCGTAAGTTCAACTCACGACTGAACATACCCGAGATCACCGAAACTCAACATCCAGCCGGCTTCAAGTCTTTTGAGACTTCTGTTCATAAAATATTGATTCCTGCGTTTAAATTTCTGCTCGTTACTTCAACGACGGCTCCGATTATTCTTTTTCTTTTGGGAACCCTGGTTTTCGCCAGAACCCTGACCGGCTCTCGATGCATAATCAATACTCAATCCAATTTGCCGGAAGCTTGCGGACAACGAAGATTTAACGGCAGAGATATCTGGGAAGGTGTAGTAAGGTATGCAGACCAGTGGAACTCTGCGGTCGCGGAACAAAAATAAGAGCGCAAATCGCAATCGGATCAATCGAATCAATCACAGCTAGGCTGCACCGATAAATCCGATAAACAGCAATTCTCTGACTCACCACATCGTTTGCCAGTTGTTTGCCACCTCGTCCTCCGTGTCTCGATTGGCAGCTCACACTGCTTTACCCGGACAACGTCCGTCTTGTCTCTCTACGTGACCTATGCCCCAGTAACCTCGCTCCACTCGAATTGCCAACTCGAGTGAGTCGAGTCTTGCAGACCCTTGCTTGAGACTCTAAGAGACAGGTGACTCCGACAGGGACATAATATCAAGTTCCTTACTTCTAACATGCCCATTTTCTATCACATTCGCAACCTCCCCCCGTCCTGCACACAAATTTCCGAACGGCTGCACTGCTCGGTCCGCTCCGACAGTGAAAGAGTCGGCAAGTCTTTTTTTTCCGCTCGAGTCAATCATCGACTGACGTTTGGGCAGTGTTAGTGAGACCACGAGAACCAATTTTCATCGTCTCGTCTTCCCATAGATGCGCGTCAATCACCTCCTCCTTCCTCTTTTTTTCGGACAATTTCGGTCCAGGTGCATGTTTCAAGGGTTCACCCCCCAAGTCAAGTGAAGGCTGCTCGTCGTCTAAAGTTGGCCCGTCTATCCTTCTCGTCGATTTGAAAAACTCAGCGCCAATGTGCGTAGTGACGTCAACCCTCGATACCCTAGGCTTAATGAAAAGCGCTGTCACGGTCAACTTCAGATTCCAGGCTCTCCCGGCGTCTAACAGTTGGTCTGAGAACAAGCATCTCCGCCGTAAGCACTTTATCATGTTCCCTTCATCATCTCTGTCGGCACACTGAATACGAAACTTCCCGGTTCATCATTGCGCCGTTCTTAGATTATGGGTTTTCCTGACTTTGCACCACCATCTGCAAATCATCCGCTGCATTCGAGCGTTTATCATTGTGGGTGATAGTCAGTTCCTACCACCGCCCCGACTGGGCGAACAAATGTTGGATTTGCGACGCGTCATCGTCGGCATTGTTGCAATGTTGTCAAATCTGGACATTGGGTTGTTCACAGCTTTTATGGCTCCCTGAGCAGCGCAAACAACCTCTTTCAACCACATCACAAGGCAGTTGGTTTCTAGATTAACGCAACATCGGTTTGTGCTTGCTATGCTATTGCTCCCTCTGGATCGACGTTCATGTCATCTACAGCATTAAAATCTGTGGGTCATCTCCCGCGAAAGTCGATACGCCACGAGGAAAGAAAGAAAGGTAAGACTAATAAATTATCCGAGAATTCTCTTCCTCGACGGTTCCTCATTTATTTTATAGCGCGCAGCGCCGTCTTGCTTACCCTTGTGGATTTATTATTCTTTTTGCACTTGCGAAGTTGGAAATGACGTTTGACGTGATTCAGACAGCCAGTCGCAGCCTATTTTGACAGCTTGATAGTTTGTTGACTGTGAATCATCACAGCTAATGGTGAGTCTGTTTGTGTCTTTCGGTTCGACCTGGAATATTTCGCAACCATTTTTGTTCCAAATTAATCGAGTCATTTGCAGCCCCGGGCGACCGCCTCTGCTTACGTTCGGGTAACATTGGGCGGACCCTCTATGAATCATAGAGGTAGATTGACGCGCAGCTACTATAGTACGTTCCAATTGCAAACTCAAGCTAGTTTTTATCACCGAGCCGTTGAAGCAGCATTTGTTGACGAGGGAGGCGGTATTCGTGTCGTCCCCAGAATGGTTCCTCCGTTTCGAACTGCTCTTCGCACTGCAGGCTTGACTTTCGCGTATAGCTCTCTCAACCGCCATTGACAGAGAGAGCGCTCAATTTAGCAATTACCACCAATCTGAAACCCTGTCCATCGATGTCACAAGAACGTCAAAGCCCAAGTCTCTCTCGAATCTCGCAGTAGCTAGCTGCTTGTTTGTACTCTCGGGAGGTGGATCCAAGTCATTTTTAATCTGACTCCATCCCCACAGGTTTTGCGAGGTACAAAAAGCGCGACGAGATCCGCAGTTCAACCAAACCAACCGCGATTTTCTTCCAACCAAAGAGCAGACGCAAATATGAGCGGACACCATCATTATTCTCGCTCGTCCGGCTCGGGACACACTCCCCGCAGCAACTACAGCTCTCTGAGCAATGCAGGTGAAACCAATTCCTTCTTCGAGTAGGTCGAGTCGACAAACGCGCTTCCAGTTCCCGCCAACCACCCACCGAGCTCCTCACCGGGTTATTACGGCGGATATCCTCAGTCCCAGCCGAATTCCGGGTATCCTTCCTCTCAAGCATACCCGCAAGGGTACGGCACCGATTTTTATGGCAGCCATGCACCAGGCTACAGTCACGCACCGACCACGCAGTATCCCGCTACGCCGTATACCTCGAACACCCAGTACCCCGGTTACGCTGTCGCGGCCAACATGCCCTATAACGCATCTCACCAATCCTCCTACGCATCCCCCATCCCACCATACACAACCACCCAACACGGTGCATACGCCTCATCATCGTACTCCAGCTCGGGCCCTCCCCCCGACCCCGGAATGAGCGTGAAACAGTGCTACAACTGCGGGAAGCTCAGCACGCCGCTTTGGCGTCGCGATCCTGTCACTCAAAGGACGCTTTGCAATGCGTGTGGGCTGTATCAGCAGCAGCGCCGCGAACCGCGACCACAGGCGCTCATTGACGCGGACAACGACGAGGGGGAGGAGCCGCCGCCTATGGTTGGAGATGGGCCGCAGTGCAGCCACTGTGGAACGCGCAAGACGAGCGTTTGGCGACGAAACAAGGACGGGGATCAAGTTTGCAATGCATGTGGGGTGTATTACCGCGTCAATGGGAGGGAGAGGCCGTTATCGATGCCGCAGAGCAAGGTGAAGCCGAGGGCAAAGCATACGCCGCTTTGATGAGTACAGAATCATCCAAGTCGCTTTCGCTTCAAGTTTATTGCGCGCGGAATGTTTTTAGATAACAATAGTCGTTCGAATCCTTTAGCCTGACAAGCTTTTTTTTCTGTTGAACTCTCTCTCAGCTGCACCACTACCTAGAATATATATCCTCGTAATGTGTAATCAGAGATTCGTCGGATTCTTTCCCGTGTTTCCAATCATCGTTCAAGTTGATACAACGGTATGACTTTCGAATAGAGATGCTTAGAAAAGCAGCACGCGTAGATCGCGTAAGATCACATCACGGGACTTAGGCGTCACGTCACACTTCATCTTCTTCCTCCCCCACCTTCGTCACCGATGCCGGGGCTCAAATGCCACGCTCTACACGAGGGCTCCAGCTACTCGAACCCCGTACTCCTGACCGGCTGCCGCATAGCCCTCCCTGGTTTCGTCTCCGACATAAGTAGGTAGGCTGAAATCGCGGAAAATACATCAATACAAATTTCCACCAAGACAACTTCATTCAAGCCTTGGGCCTTATGTTTGCTGAATCCGATGGTATGTGCACGAGAAGAAAAAACGATCATAATATCACCCTGAAGTTTGGCACCAAAACTTCGCTGACTTCGAAATGGCTTCGACCTTCCGGCATTGAGCTCAACCGACTTTCCGGTGTGATGTCCCGCACACCGATCTCTTTATTATGGTGGCCTCTCCGCGGAGGTTCACTCTTCACCCGCTCAATAAACCTCTCTGCAACGGTGCAGTATTCAGGACCCATACCTCTTGACTCGATTTCGCTGGAGCTCCTTAGGAATGACACACGCAACATTGAAAATGCAAGTGGTTTGCAGAAAGAGCCATTTTCCATTCTCTAGTGAAGCCCTTTCTTGCAGCTCTGGTAAGTGACTCGCGACTATCTGATAACTTGTGGTCCTGATATGCACTCGTAGATGAACGTACCATCTCTTTGTTGACGCTTCCGGTGAGTATCCAGGTGTACTAATTCCTCGGCCATGTCGAGTTCCTCTGTCTTGGGTGGTGTATCGTAACCTCGACTGTCCGTGAAAGCGCTAACGTGGCCATTGACGATAGGTAGTTCACCAACGTGGGCAGTGCGGGACGTTAAGCGGAGATGCATCCCCTTCTTCAGCATATTTGCGCACCGTCCCTTCGTCACTCGCCGCAGTTTCTTCTGCTTGTTTAAGATCGCGAACTGCATACGATGTGGTATGAATTTCATCCAGTGAAGCACTCATCCAGTTTTTAATCCATCAGGAACAGCCGAAGATACAAAACGCGGAGGCGACCCACCCGGCCGACGCTCTCGTTCACCATCGTTCTCGGCCTCAAGCCATTCTCTTCGTTTCTCCTGGAGTCCGCCTTGAAATCCCGAGATCTTCTAACGCCGCTACAAGCATTCATATCGATCTTATCAACGCAAATTCTCATCCCAGTACTTCGCATCCAATCCCATCTGTCGGTGTCGAATGTCATACCATTCTGACGGAAAATATGCACAGCCGTCGCTCACAGCCTTATACACTCTTGTGCAGGTGCCCAGGCTGTGTGTTCTCTCCCTGGTGCAGAGCTTGCTCTTGGCATACAGCTTATGGTTTCAGCGGAGATTCGGTAAGTTTATCAATCCCACCGAATTGGACGAAAAAGCTCAACTCAATTCAATTGTAAAGCCTGGCCCCTGACTCCGCTTTATGGGCCGACAGAGCACTCGCAGCCGCCGCAGGTAATGAGATATTACAATGTCAAGTTTCCCTGAACCATTGCTCATAGGTCTTTTCCCAGTCATCTACGTCTACGACGTGATACTGACGTTCCCGAGCGAGGTTGATTTCTACGGTGGTAAACCTCGGATACGGACGCTTGCTATGTTCGTCCCGCTGCGCTATATCCCGCTCCTTTATCAGCTTGCAGTGGTGGTAGCGCTCATATATGATGAGTGGACTGGAGATGTAAGGGGTTCGATTTTTTTCAATGTCGGGGTTGACAAGTCTGAATTCTTTCTACTTCAACAGAGGTAAAGACAACTGGATATTTGTTTTTGAATTTTGATCAATTTCTCGTCCACAGCTGTTCGAATTTCGATGCCATTGTTCTGGCCCTCGATTCAGCATTCCAAATGTGCTACGTTTGTACGTTGGGTCGTTCCTTTGTTGGTTCTTTCCCGACTGAACACAACAAGCGGTGATCTCATTCAGAGTCAAAGTTATATCCAACTGGATGATTGCCGTTGGCATTGCATTGCTCGGCTACTCTCCGCCCATACTCAGCATTGCGGTCGCAAATCCATCTGCTTTCGCTCGATGCCGCATATTAAGCTCTTCGCCGACAGCGAGGTATGTTCAATTTTATATTGTATTTGATCAAGGAAAAATTGTTTGGCAGAGTCAGTGAGTCAGACAATGTATTTGATATAGGCCAAGCTTTGAATCAGCCCAAAGTACTCTTCGTCCCTTGTATGCGATCTGTGTTCGACGCTTGCGCCGCGCTTCTTCTGCTGTGGAAATTCTGGCAACATTGGAAGATGGAGACCCTCAGGCGCTCTGCGTTGATATCTTTTCTGATCACTGAAGGTGAGTTTCAGTCATACCTCAGGAGCGCATTGATAGCACACCTCCGTTTCAGAAATCAAAGATATCATGTAAGTGTCAAATTCACTCGTATCACAATAAAAGGACAACGTTAACCCATACAGATTAATTTTTGGCATCATGGCTATGGAAGCTGTTTTCATCCAGGTTCGAATATCATCTGGGCAACAATGAATAGCTCACGAATAGGGCAGAACCATTTCGTTTCCTTTAGATTCCATCCGTAAGCCTGCGATTGACTGAACAAAGAATCCAACACATTACTCCACAGGCACGAACCCACGCGAGAAATTTCATCGTTCCGTTCGTTGACTCGTATGTTCAGATTGTATCTCAATGTTCTTTCTTGGTGGATCTCACGCGATGGCTTAACCGTCAGGATGACTGCGTCGCTGGCCACAAGGTTTATTTTGGAACTTCACGAACGAGGCAGACTTGAGAAGGAAGATACCTTGACCATTTTCAAGAGCTCCAAAAGTGATTCCCTACGGTCAAGTGTGGTAAGCAGCAAGTCTCTTCAAGATTCCTGACTCTAATGCATGATTCCCAGGGGTCGTCGATACCACATGTCTTTGAACCGGACATTGCTTCTCCACTACGAAAAGAGGCAGGTTCTTCCATGCAATTTGCTCCGATGCTGACCCACCTCCAGAAGACCAAACCCGATGTAGTTGATTCAACCCGTACATTGAATCGTGCTTGGTATCGTATTTGGAGTGTCGATATTGACCCCCCCACGTATCGAGAGCGGGAGGAATGCTCGGCCTTTCCTTCCTGCAGGTTACCGTAAACTATTGAGATGTATTCATCCAAACCAAATAGAGTACAGAGGTAACGCCCTGAAGAGGACGTAAGATGTCTTTTGACACTCGAATTTCGTACAACCGGGTACCAGCATGAGTGCAATTTTAGTGCCATGAGTATCGAAACAACTGAAGTCACTGACTTGCTAAAAGTTAAAACCTCCGATTTCCGATTACGATAACGTGCTGTGAGCGACGGGTCCAAATCCGCCTCCACTCCGGCTCGATTTATTTCCGATGGGCAACTCAAATCAAGAGTCGTAACTTTTGAAACCGATTCAGACGATTTAGTCTGTGCTGACTATTCAAAAAAAGTTTGAGAACCTGAATCCACTCAAGGATAAGATCTAGCTCTGGCCACCCTGGATTCGAGGATGATTCGACAAACGATTTAATAATGCGCGATTTCGGCGCACGGCGACGTCGGCGATTCTGGTGTTGTTTCGCATCATGAGGCGATTCAAGGAGTTCAGATGAGAGAATCACGCTCCGATTCGACTTTTGTATCTCCCTTTGAAACGTACGTGACATTCCAAACTCCACATAAGTAGACTACAGTACTTATCGTTACAGCTGAGCACGCGCCCACTCTACTATCTCCTCTGCCCACTTCTCTCCCTGTCCCGTCCCCAAAGCAAACGAGAAACTGATATGAGTATGCACATCAGCCACAACGAGCTTCGACTCGACTTTCCTCTCCCCGAGTTCCTTGTGAAAGTCGCGTAACACAATCTTGAACCACTCCGGATCGCGCTCACATGTAATCAGCGCTAGCTTGGGTATCCCTTCAACGCATCCTCGCTCAAAGCGCGCAACAATGCGAGAGGATTATTCTCAGTCGCCGAGGAAGAGCCGTAGTACATATCCGCTTGTTCGCGTACATCAGCCCCTCCCCCTGCCTCACCCAGATCGAAATGAAACGGCGTCGACGCGATCGCCGCTCCCTTGATCCGCTTCGCAAGTCCCGGCGCTGAAGCCAGAATTGAGGGCTCAAGAAGCAGGGTCATGGTGTGTGTACCACCCGCGGAATGCCCCAAGAAAAATACCGACGAGGTATCCGCGCTGTCACCAAGATGCTCGGGGTGCGCAACCACCCAAGCGAGCGCATCGCGGAGATCCTCGGCGGGACCGGGGTAGGTTGTTTGAGGCGCGAGGCGGTAGTCTGGGATGATTGTGACGAAGCCGTGGGATGCGAAGTATAGGCCGACGTTGCCGTATGCGAGGTCGGCAGGGGTCGGGAGGGTTTTTTCGCCTGAGACGAACCCGCCGCCGTAAATGTAGAGGAGAATTGGAGAGGGATTGGTCAATCTCCCGCCCGAAGGAGGAGGGGGAGGGTAGTATACGTCGAGCTTGTGGAACTATCTTTGGGACTGGAAGGAAATGCAAGTCGTGTACGCACCTGATGCCGGTCCGTGTTTCCATACTTGAACGTCTTACGAGCGTTCAAGATTTCTTCACGTTTGGGCTCAAGCAGCGGGACGAAAGTCGAGATAGCTGTGGATGGGAATCCTTCGTAAGTGGTCCATAAAAATTAAGTACACCAGACTGAGTCGTGACATTACTTGGTAGAAGGATCGTCATGATATCTGTTTCTTGCATTTGAGCGATTGCGTCCATGATGTGGGGGTGGAGGCTGGGTGCTACAATATGGCTTCGGGTACGAGTCAGCTTGCGCGATGAGAGACACGGAGGTCAGATGATGAGAGACGGTGTTGTGATTGGGCAGTTTGCGGCAAAGGGGTATATCCAATGCGAGGGAATTGGGTGTTTGCGGATCGGAGTCCCACTAGAACGCCGCAGCAGCGACGGTAATGGCATACTGTAATTACCGGTGAACACCAGCAACAAGACGGCTACCTGGGAATATTAATCTACTGACGAATGTAAGCGGGACTTTGACACGCCGCGCGACTTGCCTGTCACTGTACCAAAGTCCAATAAACTCCCGGCGCTACTTCGAGGAGTGGCGAGCAAAACGAAAATCATCGAGTCAAGAAATACGACTCGAAGGCAACTCGGAGGCTTGTACCAGACGAAGAAAGATTTGATCAAAATTGCCTTCGGTTACGTTCGTACTAATCAAGACGAGATTTCGTTCCAAAACGAGTATTTGTTCATTGACACTTATCCAGCTCGTTTAAATGTTCCTCTGCACTGCGATTTCAACTCCCTTTCCCGTACGTGAAAAACAACGTAACGCGACGCGTCGGCATCAGCTACACGTGACCGTTGCCGTGACGAAATGCTCTTCTCTCTGTCACCACCATGTCGTGTCCCTCCGTGCTCAAAATCTGGCCTTCCCTCAAGAGATCTCATTCCCTCAAGAGTGTTATCGTTGCTAAAATCGGCAGACTTCTGCGTCTTGGTTTACCTAACTTCTAACCGCGACCGCTGTACCCGTCCCGCGCAAGCCTTGCCGCGACTTGAGGACGAAGTGGAGCTCGCAGTTTCTAACTCTTCAAGAAAGTATGAAATCAACCGCTACGTGGCTTCGCTGGGAATAGGCGCTAATAATGACTTCTCGCATGGCGTATTCTTGAGCGCGCAGCCCTTGCACGAAGAAACCACGAGGCTGGTCTATCGAATTCTGTCTTGCGTCGCACTTTCGGGTGTCAATCCTTTCAAATTCCTTTGTGTTTGTGCTACGACTGGGGCCCTTGGAGTAACTTTTATGGATTTACTTCTCTTCAAACTTCACTGAGTCTCGCCTTAACCAGAGGCATCAGTCAGTTGAATGGTATGATGTCAATATCTCGCTGGCACGGGGATCAAGAGGTATTATATTTTCTACAACTGAGCTTCAAATGCATCGGAATCCCCTCGTCACTGTATGGCAAAAACAGCTCATCACTTCACTGACAATAGGCTGCAATCTTGTTCCTTCTGCGCGCAGACGGCTTGCGAGAAAACGAGGCTGCCTTGTCTGGCAATCTCCTTTCTTTTCGCTCTATGACTGCGCTCTGGGAAAAGTCTTTGATTGTGTTTGCCCCTTCACTGTGTCACACTCAACGCGTTTGTCGCGTTACCCAACTCAATCCAATACTCCGGTCGATTCACTGCCCTTTCCACTGCCTGGTTGTCTTGTTTCCTACGCGGTGTGCCGCAATGAAGGTCATTTTCCATCGGTGATGACAAGTCTCCGTTTCCCACCAAACATCGTCTATGGCGCCGATCGATCTGAAACTGGAGGACTACACGTATCCCCGGGCCGGAACCGGTACAGTTTCGGTGGAAGTACTACTGTACTCATGCTTAGACCTCTTGGTGGGTGATTTCACCGTATTGTGCTTTCTTCTTGACTCGATTTGCTGCCCAGCGTATGGTACTTCAAACACGCTTTCACTCTTCGCAGGCATACATCGACGTTGCGGCGTGTACTCTGATAAGCGCTCTCCGGATCATCCTGCTCTGCTATAGACACCGTCTACCTTTAGGTGATGTTGGGTTGTATTCTTATTTTGACATCCTGAAGGAGAAGATTACTCACCGCAAGCATGTAGGCCGCGTGGTGAAAAAACCGCAGCTTTGACCGGCGATGCCATACTTGACATTTCAGATATACGCGTTGCCTGAAAGCCTGTCTTCTGACGCACTTCTTGAACATGAACTCTGTCAACATTCGCGGAGTTCATTGTAGCTCGGCATTCTCCGGTATCGGATCTGATCTGTTGGCCTAGTTTTTTTTCTTCTTCCTGTGGTTGAACTTCAAGGGCCAGGTTGGTTCGGGTACGGAATGTTACCTCGGGGAAAGATTAATTTCTCCTGACGCTGTGAGAGGTATTGTCTCGATTCTGACCCTTACATCACTTCTTTAAAATTCGGCAGCATATCGTCCGTGATGGTTTGCCGCCTGCCGCAGCTGCCAAATAAACTTTGTTGCATAGTTCATGTTGGCTGTCCCCGCACCTCATGGATGCCAGCCGCTCATCCGGCTTCCGATTTCTCCCTTTGGTAAATCTCCTGTTCGAGACGTTAATGCTCATGCAGGTGAATGCTCTATTGGCGGCTATAGTTGTTCAATGGGCGCTAATCTGTGAGTTTCCAGTCTTGCGTCTATTGACGATTTTCTCCTCTGAGACATGTCCTCACCCACAGTGGGGTCCTCGGCCTCATCAGGTGTATTTTATTGTCCTCAACCTACTCTATAGACAGCAATTGCAGATCTCACTTCACTGCATTTGCTCGGAAACGAGGCTCGCTCGCCTTCAACCTCCATTGCGTACCGAAGGTTTTTAGCTCCATCGATAACATGCTCCGGACTCGCTGCTTTCGACGTATGTCATTTCTACGAACGGAGTTGTTTGGAACTCAACATGTGCCTAGCAAAGCCCTTGGCCCTGTGGGTTTCGCTCCGTCATGCCTGAGATTTTTAGATCGCGAGAAGATTTGTGGCGTTTTGGCGCATTGGCGCCGCACAGTTCTGTCTCCTCCTCAAGATACACGCAAATTCGGCATGGGTGATGGAGTAAGTAGACGCTAGGTTTGAAAGCTTAAATACCAGCTTCAATCCGCTTTTCTCTTCAGGTTGTCCGCATCCTACCTTACGCACCAGCCCTCGGCCTACGATCTTCACCTTCTCCCACCCCCTCTCGTTGAAATGTCTGGCTCTCGTACTCGCTCTCCTTTCTCGAACAACGGAATTGCTCAGCCTCGCGCCATGCCGCCGCCGCCTCGTCTCGGGAACGGTTTCCAGAACATGAGGTTCACAATTTTATTCATGCTGCTGGAGTGGTCTTCTGACTTGATTTCAGGAACGCAGGATTCGGGTAAGATTTCTCTGTTGTCCCTTTTTTTTCTCTGGTTTATGGGGAATCTTGTACTGTAGCGAGGAACAGGGGTCAGTCGCTTTTGATGTTGTCTCGTACATTTAACTCAATCGATGGTATGGCAGGTCGTACTCGGAATCCTACCAAAGTTCCCAGGCCTCCCAGGCCAGGTCTTACAGTCAGGCTGAACGTCGGAATGAAGAGAGCACCACCAAGACCTCTGAGTCTTTTGAGTATGTTCATTTTCTCCGTTGATGCAAACGGTCAATGCTGACATACTACGTGCCAGGGAACGTCGTGTTCAGCGCTCCCGGTTCACACTTGCGGATTGCAAGCTGAGCTTATCGCTCTCCACTCTCACTATCGACCCTTTGGTTGAGGGCGCGTTCAATTCGAACACCATAAATCTCGACGACTTCATCGGCAATAACGGTGGAGAGCTCGCCTGGATTACTGGGGACCGACAACCGAATGTCAACTTCAGCGCGTCCTGCACCAACATCCGTCTGGAGCAAACATTTCTCATAGCAATGTGCGATCGCGGCAGGGATGATGCGCCGGCTCCGTCTAGGTTGAACTTGGACGATTACATCGCCTACATGGCTGCTCGCCGTTGCTTTGACGCCGTCGTTCCCGACCCCGAGTTCGCCGACTTGATGTCTTCGGGGAAATGGATGAACTTTACCCTCATCACTCAACCCGACATGCGCATGTTCCTTAGGAATCCGGCATTCCAGAAGGTCATCGGCAACGTTGCGCGTCGCGCCGTCGAGCAGGTTATGACTCAGATCAAGGAGGAGATGATGCGAGCGGTTGAAGAGGCGGTGACGCGTGTAAACTCGGAGTCGGACGAGTTTGTCGACAGCGAGATGCAGATACTCGTCAAGCAGGCTACCAAGACGGCCGCTTATAAGGGTTGGGGTGAACTCACGTTGATGGAGGCGGAACAGAGGCGCGCATTCAGGACCTTTGCCACACACATCAACGCCAATTACATGGAAGAGCCTACGGTCGAGGAGCCGGGTAGGGACGGACGCTGAAATTCCTTTTCGATTGCGATGCTTGTTGTATGATGGCTGGTCCTGATTTCTCCAACTTTTCCATAGCTTTTTTTGTTCAATGTCTTGTCCGGATAATCGCGATCTAAATTCTTTGCGACGTTTGACTCTCCGTTTGGGTGAGGTATTCGGTCACGATGGCGAGATGACAGGCGTTCGACCATCAACGGGGATCTAAGTGAAGGTGAAGATAGAATTGGTGGGTGTGAGTCAAGGCTACTGATGACTTAAGGTGCAAGTCTATGCATGGATTCCGGGTAGTCTGAGTTCATTTTTGTGGGAGATTTAGCCTATTTACGCGCATGTTGAGGAGAGTCGGATACAATGTTTGAATAGAAGACGCTTGAAGAGATTTCCTGGGATTGGGGACTAGACGTATGCAGTGTAATTATTGGCAGCATTCGAATTTAAAAGGATTATACAGCGAAGGGAATGTACAATTAACAAGCTTCTAGAGGATTCCAAATACGACGGGTATCCTAGTCCGAGCCTTATGTCTGGTTTGATGGCGTTCGTTTACGCAGTTTTCGCCTTCTTGCGCGCTGGACCTCTCGTGGGATTTCCCACCGAGTCGTTTCCCTCCCAGTCCCTAATGATCCAACGTCTCGCACTTCCCAGATACTGCTTCCCCTTACGTTTGGCGTCCTGTTCCTGGGCCACCAAAACGCCGTCAACTGCATCCGCCGAGGGAAACTTCATCCTCGCGAAACCTTTGCAAGGAAGTTTAGAGCAGGTCAGAGCGGGTACTGCCGAAGGTCTGAGGATAACGTTGCCAAAGGTGTGGCCGCCGAAGTCGCCGCTGTAGTCCGACCATGAATGAACGACGGTGTAGGCGTAATGAACGGACGCGTCTGAGGCGAATGCTGCATCGTCAGCCTGAGTAAGTTGAATCCCGGGGGCAAGCTGAAGGTAATGAAGATGAGGACGACGCGAGCAACGAAATTCCTGGTTGGAACTCACGTTCTTCCCGTCCGTAATCTTCCACTTTTCGACGCGCACATCGAGGTCCCCGACAAAGCCTTCGCCGACAATTTTTCCTTTTGCATTGTTGGTATCTAACCCACCGAACTCTTCAGCAGTTTCTCCGTCCTTGAGCACGCGTTTGGCTTCATTCGCATCATGCAGCGTCTTCATCAGTTCCGTGGACCCAGCGAGGGTGCGCGCAACGCCGAGCGGAAGCACGCCTTCCTGGAGTGTACAGAGCCCCGCATCGTACTCGTCCCAGGCGAGAATTACATAGAGATGTGAGGGGGGTGGCGCAGCGACGTGTCTCGTGGTGGACCCAAAGCCGCTTGAGGTGGTGTCGGCGGTAGGGGTGCTGATCACTTCAGCGGAGTCAAAATCATCTGCAGCCCGACGCTTCAGACTCGACATGATTAGTTGAGGAATAATCGGTAGAAACGCAAGAGAACAAAGGAAGGTGGGAGAGTGAAAACAAAATATGATCGCCCACGTGCATCCACGTGCTGTTCTTCGGCAATGGCCGAGCTAATGTTGAAGACCGGCAACGCTCGGTTATGAAGCGCAACCATGACTCGGAGGGCGCAATACTTATGTCGAAAAGTATATCAGTACCTTCCAGCTAGCTCTCTCTTTTTTTCGAAGGTTTTTGTTCTTTGGTACTTGTATAGGCATCTTCAACTTTCAACATGCCCGAGAACTCCGAATGTCGACTTGAGACGCTCCTATATTGGCAAGGGTGGCTGAAAAACGCCAAATTATTCTAAACGCGTAGGGGAGTTATCGGGAAAATCACCATCGTCCGTTGCGGGACCCATCGGGCAAGTGTCGTGGGGGTTCAAGAATTCAAACCATGGGATGATTTTGAGTTACGTGATCTTGATTCCCTTGGGAACAACACCCAAATTTCGCCCGAAAATCTAAAGCCGAATGATTCTTTGTAAACAATGCTCACCTTTTTCCACCACTCCGAGAAATATCTGAGTAAAAAGATTACCGAGTTTTAGCTCATTTTCAGCTGAAAATTGGGTGAAAAATACAGGAAAGATTCCAGCCCCTTTTCCCGGCGGTATGAGTGGCTTCGAAGTTGCTCAGTAGTACACTTCGAAATCAAATGAATGTCATAGTGAATAAGTAGTAGAGCTGGAAATAAAGTGGGAGGTCAGAGAGTTCGAGTGTACCGTGCGCTGAAGACACGAAGGTCGAAGGTCAGGCAAGTAGGAGCCTGCTGGGAATCCTGATGTTGACTTTGCTGTTCATGACCTGTCGAAAGGCCATGCATGATGCATATGCGGTGCCGCTTGGTCGACAGAAATATTCATGTCTTCGTACACGTCCAATATTCATGAGATTAAATCAACGTTGACTGCATTCGAATCAGCTCGAGCGTCAATCAAATTGAAGCTGACAAGCTCACCTGAAACTAATCTACCGAGCGATCACGACGAGTCGATCACTGCTATGAAAATCGGCAAAGGCAGCGCGAACAGCAGTCTCTATCGCAATCTTTTTTTCGCTCATTGCCTGTCGTCGAACCTCCACGATAACCGTGCACGATTCATGTACCCTTGAACAAGCGAGCCCAACTGGCCGTAGTTTTGCTTCCTTCAGTCGACGAACACCTGTGAAGAGAAGCCTGAGGGAACGAAGCCTGTTCTGTGGTGGGAGATTAGAGAGCAGGACCTCCATGTCCTGAAGAGCATTTGTAGAGGTGTAAAGCGTAAGATCGGTCAAGGCAGTGAGTCTGGCTAGTAAATGGGGTTGAGGCTCGCCGCGATTATACGCGCCCATAGCATAACCTGGTGAAGACTCAAAAAGGGAGCATTCGATATGGAGCGGACGTACCCGCATCAACATCCAAGCGAGAGAGTGTGCGTTTGGCGGTCTCCAGTATACGACGAAGTCCCCGAGACAATTCCCAGCGGCACTGCAATTCCTCGAGTGCAGAGAATTCAAAAGGGATGGACGGCTGTTGGAGAATAAGAGCCGTATCGGAGTCGCGGCCGCCTCCCGAGCGTAATGTTTTAATTTGAACGCGACGCGGAGTTGAGTCGGTGGGAGGCGAGCGAAAGCTCTTCCCCACAGACACCGAGGCGTTGTCAGTGAGAGATATGTAGGGAACATAGAGTGTCGCCAATCCCGGTGGGCACTTTGCGAAAAGCCGAGCGACAGCCTCGGCGTCTTCAAACCAAGTAGACAGCAGACCGACCCGCTGGATCGAAGGAGAGCCAATGATGTCCGCAGCGAATGAGATCGTCTTCTCACTCGCCGCACCCGCTATGCGGCGATGAAACACCACGTCGCGCAGATTCGGAAACTCGAAGGCGGATAGGGATTCCAAAGCCTCCGACTCAAGACTGACTCGCATGCGGCGAATCAGGGGAAGGAGATGAGGCGAACCCTTGAGGACCTCGCAAAACCGAATACAGACTTTGACCTCGTTGTACCGATCCATGAAAGACACATCGTCGATTTCAAGGGTGCCGCGATTGAAGATGATGTCGGCGAATAGATACCGCTGGACTGCAGATGTGAAGGACGAGCTGACGAGTGCGCAAGCTCTAAGGTCCCATTTAGATTGTTTGAGGAAGCCGACGATGAGATCGCAGAGTTCTGGCGTCGATAAAGCAGCCTTGCCAGTGAGTAGCGGGAAAGTCAATCGACGGAAGGACGGGAAAATCATGGTCATGAAGTAGACATACATCTTTAGGTGACTCGGATACATTTCCCTCCTGCATGATGGGTCGAAGGATCCGACTTGGGCAATGCTTGTCCGCGCGGTGAAGGTAGAGAACAAGAAAACTCCGCAGTGGCACGTGTTCTTCGTTCATGGCTCTATCTCCTTTGAGCGCTCGAGCTCAGGCTCTCACTTCTACCGACTTGCAACTTTCTTGGAGTCCCTGAGTTTCAGACTCATTTAGGCAAATCAACGACGAAAGGGATATATTTCAAGAGAAACTCTCTGGGGCTGGCGTTGAATGGAGCGGCTGGGCCCAATTCTCGAGTCTCGACAGAAACAACACCCCTGTGAAGCATAAATATCATCTAGAGTATAAGCCGTACTTAAGTTTGCAGTCCGTACCGTGCCTTATCGCATGCTCGAATCAGTCGTCTATCCCCTCCTTCTCCCTCCGCCCCGTTCCCCTTTCCCCAACTTTAACCCCGACCCCGACCCGAGCCTGACAAACACCTCAACTCTAAATCCCCACCATCCCCCTCTTCGCCGCAATCTCATCCCTCAGCAACGCAATCCGACTATCCAACCTTGACGACAAGTCAATATCGCTCTTCCCCGCAAACCCCTGCGCCTCGTCCAACTTCTTATCCACACCCGCCAGCACAGCGGCCCACCCCGCCTTGTCCAGCGGTGTCTTCGCCTCCTTCTCTTTCCCGTCGCCATCTGTCTTCTCGCCAGCTCCCCCATCATCCGCCTCCTTCAAATCATTCACCGCCATCTCAAACAACGCCACCCCCGCAATCCACGTACTAACCTTCACCCCCTGTGCGCCCCTCGCAGCCTCGAGCAAAGCGCGCGCGGGTGCGTACAGCCGCAGCGTGCGATGCATGATGCCGAGGAGGAGCGCGCGCAGGGCGCGTTCGTCCGGGGTGTCGAGGTCGGCGGGGGTTTGCTCCGGCTGGGAAGAGCAGAGGTTAATAGGGTTATCTCGCAAAGAAAGGCGGACGAAGAGGGAGGAGGAGAGGAGAAGGAGACGCAGACATACCTGAACCTGATGTTTCTCGTCAATAGCAGGCAACAGCGGACTGGGCACGGCGATCGCGACGGCTGGCGTCAACGTCGCCAACTCAGCGATGTGCGCCGTGGCGACAGCCTCGTCGATGCGCTGGTGCGTATTCCAAACTGCGAAATAGACGTCAGCTCGAAAACTGCGATCACAACGCCTATTCAAACGCACAGATAGCCAACTCTGCATGAGATATCAGCATAGGTATGAGAATATGAGGCAGAAAAGGCAACACACCATCCGCCGGACTAATACTAATACACTCCGCAAACTTCGCCGGGTCTCCTCCCCTCCGCTTTTGCTTCTCCTTGTAGAACTCCACTGCGAGTACACATCAATCAATTGATCAGTCAACCACATCTTCACAAAACGAAGAGAAAAAAGCGCATCAAGTGAAAACGAAGAAAGCAAAAAGCGTCGCAAACCAAGCCAAATCAGCCCATGAAAGAAAACGCATCACAAAGCCAACGAACACAAGCAAAAAAAGAAAGACAACGAATGAAAACAAATCACTCACACTTCTTCCTAATCAACACCTCCGTCGGCAAATCCTTCCCGCCGACCTTCTTCTTCGACAACAGCTCCGGCAGCGCATCGAGCAGCTCCTGCGCCTTGGTGAGGTTCCCGAGGGAGATGTAGCACCCGGCAGCGATGAAGTAGTATGTTGCGTGGGACCTGAGCATATGTTGAGTATATATTAGATGGGATGGGATGATTAAATTTTATTCGAGGAAAAGAGTGGAAAGAGTCTAAGTGAGGGGAGAGGAAGGCGAGGGAGGAGGGAGACTCACCAAGAGTTCATCTCCGTCAACCTCACAAACGCCTCCGCCGCCTCCTGATGCCGTCTCTGCGCGAGTAGCGTCCACGCCAGCTCGAACATCAGCTAGTCAAGACATCATCAGCATCCATCCATCCATTTATCCATCGAAGAAAAGCAAACAAAGAAAGAACACTCACCAACGTATCAGCCTGCACGAAAGTCTGCGGCGCCTCCAGCCCCTTCTTCAACACCGCAATCGCGCCCTCTGCGTCGTGCGACATGCGTAGGATCTTTGCCTGCAAGCGCACGGTTCAGGTCAGCCCACTTCAGAATAAGTACAAAAAAAGAAAGAAGGAGAAATGAAGGAAAAAGCGAGGGAACACGAACGCACCCGATTCAAAATCCACAACGACCCCGTTGGGTAGCGGGATTCTATCCCATCCACGATAGCCTTATACCTCCTAATGATCCGCGCCTCGTCGGCTTGGTACCCGGAGAGGAGGAGGACGACGCCGTGGAAGGTCATCAAAACGAGTCTAGCGCGGAATTAAATCAGTTTCATCTCATATCGTAAGAAGCAAAACATGTGCGGAGAGGATGCGAGGAAGAGAAGAATGAAGAGAATGGAGAACACACCCGGCAAACACCCCATGCACATCTCTCCCCGTGCTCCCTTCGCTGCTCAACGTGCCGTCGTCGTCGAGGATGTTGAGGCCTGCGCTGACCTGCGGGGAACCGAACGAACGTCAGTGAGTTTTCGTTCAGAAAAGATGGCGAGAGGGAGGGAGGGAAAAGAGAAAGAGGTGGTGGGAGGGAGGGAGAGAAGAAATCGAAATCGAAATCGAAAGAGACGGGGTGAAGAGATGAAGAGGGAGAAGGGGCCGGAAAGAGAGAGACGGAGGCGGAACACGGGAGAGAAACGGAGGGAGAAGGAGATGGCGAGGGAGAAAACGAAAGCGAGCGAAAGCGAAAGATAAAAAGAGAGAAACCAGGAAGAACGAGGACGAAAGAACCCTCACCGCCAACGCCCTCAACGCCAACGCCCGATCGTGTTTGAACCCCAGGAGACCAACGAGGGATCTACACTTCATATTTAGCATCAAAACGAAACAAAAAAGAAGCAGGAAGAGGAAGGAACTCACTGCACGCGTTTCGGGAGTAAGGAGAACACCAGGTTGAATAAGCCGAATCCAAACGCAACCCCCGCAACGATCATCTCCTCCACCGGCCCTTCCGGCCCTCTTTCCCGTTCTACCCGCTCGTTCTCCTTCTCCCGCTCCAACTCCTCTGCGGACTTAGCTAAACTGGTACTGCTGCTGTTCTTTGAGAGGGAGAGGGAAGTGGTGGATTTAGTGGAGAGAAGGGAGGCGGTGGAGGCGGACCAGCGGCCGAAGAGGGATTTCGATGGGGTCGGGGCGGGGGCTGGTTTCGCTGGTTGTTGTTGTTGTTGTTGGGTAGAGGGTGAGGAAGCTGAGACGGGTGTGGGCGGGGAGGAGTCGGTGGAGACGCTGATGGTGGAGGCGTTGGCGGAGGGTGTCAGCATCGCGTTGGCATTCCCATTGCCCGCGACGACGGCGAGGTTAGACGAAGATGCTTTCCGCGAGGGCGCAGGCGTGCGGTAAGCGTCGAGCCCCACGGGGAACACGGTTTTGTAGAGTTTCGTGAACTTTGAGTGTGCGGCGTTGAGGGCGTACATGCATTGGAAGTAGCCCATGTATGATTCCCTGGTAGGTGAAGAGATAAATAAATAATGTGAAAAGTGAAAATGAGAGAAGGATAGGAGAGGAGAGAGGAGATGAACGCAACTCACGAAAGCGCATGCGTCAGACCCAGAAGCACCACCGCGTCCGCCTGCAGGATCTCGTACTCCAGCCCCGCTGCGAAGCGTCCCCCTCCATCACCCCTCACATTACCACCATGAGCATTATTGCCAACCCCCACCTTCCTCGCCTCCGCCCCAGCCCTCTTCGCCCCCGCCTCACTCGCCGCAAGCAACCGCGACGCCTCCCCCATCAGCCCGCTTTCCATCCCCAGCGCCGCCTCCAGGAACGCACACACGCCCAGCCCGAGGAGGTGGAACGGCGAGGCGGGGTCCGCGGCGAAGGCGTCTCTTGCGGCGGAGATGTGGTTGGAGAAGAGGTGCGCGAAGCCCGCGTTGGCGGAGAGGAGGGCGGAGGCGGTTGGGCTTGGGGCGGGTGCGGGTGTTGCGGTGGAGGTGGAGGTCGTCGTCACGACTGGGAGGGACGTCGTGCTCGGGGTGGGGGATAGAGTCTCTGGCGCCGCCGTCGACGAGGCAGAGGTGTCGTCCGTCGTCGTCGTCATGGTGGTGTGGTGGAAGGAAGGAGCCGACGGTGACGGCGCGGACGTTGGGGCGACAAAAACAGATTGGAAATATATTACGTCATGAAAGTGACAACGAACTCCGGACACGTGCGTTCCAAACATGGACAAAGTTCGATGTTCAACTTTGAATCGATTGTTGTTTTTCACTTATCCAACTCCAAAAGGTATACGCGTAAAGCTTGACAGACACTCAGCCTCGTCTTTTATTTTCAGCAGCTTCTCTCCATAATCCCCTGCACATAAAAGTCGAAACACTGCCAGTGAAAACAATCTTCTTGTCAGCTACATTTTCCAGCGTGAAATTCCGCAGTCACACCGCAGGACCGCGAATAATAAGGGACTTAAAGCATCGTTTTTATGGGACAAAAAAAGGGTCAAATCAGGCCGCTTTTTATGTGAACAAAAAAGCGGCCTGAAAACTGCCCTATTTAGGCAGATATCAGGGCAACATTGTTTTGTGCCTAATTATTCGCAATAAAAACGATACTGTAAGGGGCTTATTATTTGCGTTCCAGCGCAGTAGCTGCCAGTTGCGTGTTTTCCCTGCACCATCCTTGCTAATCTGGCAGATGGCCCGCTACTGTGCAGGACCGCGAATAATCAGTGGCTTATAGTATCATTTTTATCCCAGATAATCAGGCACAAAACAATGTTGCCCTGATATCTGCCTAAATAGGGCAGTTTTCAGGCCGCTTTTTTGTTCAGATAAAAAGCGGCCTGATTTGACCCTTTTTTTGTCCCATAAAAACGATGCTTTAAGCCCCTTATTATTCGCGGTCCTGCGGTGTGAGTCGACTTCGTCGGCGATTTGACCGCGCCTCGAGGTTTTTACCTCACCCACATCCTCATCTGAGTGCGTTCTACTGCTACGCACGCGTATTGGTCTGGCCAGATAAGTACGATGGCCACAGAACGTTCGGGACTCTGGTTAGTCCCGCCAGATACACTGTAGGTCACATAGGTATAAATATCCCTCCACCTCAATCAAAAATATATCAATAACGGGTCGTTTCTTATGAGACCGAAGTCATCCTTAGGCTTCCCATCGCCAATCAAAACACACAACAAGTAAATATTCTCCGATTCGCTTCGTACTTCATGTTCGTGAACATGTGTATCATTTGAGAGGGGATAGTATAGTGCACAGCGCCTGCACCCAACGAGAAAGTGCGCCAATCTACTTCTTCTCCCCATCCGCGTCCGCCTCCGCAGCAGGCACAATAGGCCTCAAAAGCGGCACCATATCGAAGGTCGAATGATATGCCAACGCACGCGGGTATTCCCCGTACTCGCCCTGCCGAAGCAATCGCATCAGTTTCATAAAGGAGGGATATCACAGAATATGCGGCATTTGCGGAAGGAATTGAAAAAAAAAAACTCGCAACGCACCACGAAACTAAACAGCTGCCCCTTATCAAACGGCAATATCCCATCAATATACCTCATCTGCTTCTCACTCAACTCAATATCCAACGCCTCGATATTCGCAAGCAGCTGTTCTGGATTACGCCCGCCGATGATGGGGAAGACGTATGGTGCTTTGTGTAGGGTGTACGCGATCGCCACTGCAAAAAATATTCCAACAAATGAGCGTCAACGGAATCGAAAAACAAACGGAGACGGAAAAAAAAGAAAAGGGAGAGACAGAGAGAGAGTAGTCCATTTTTAAGATCAACGGCGTGCAAGCAGTAGAATTCGGATTATGTAATCACGTTTTCTACCCATTGCCGTGGTGTCTAAGGCTGAAACTCAGCGTAGAGCACCTGTATAGATCAATACGAGTCGTTTTGAGGTCTGAGTTGGCCGATATCATCGCACGGTACCGCGGAAAATGGTTGAAAAAATGCGTGATGACTCCGTCACAGATGTCACAAGCCGGAGCGAAACGTCGGCGCGTCTGCGCAGAAGATGCATTTCATTGGAAATTTTTTACTAGGTAGTTAGCCATGTATTCATAGATGTCCTATTCTTGAAATCTGGATATATACGTGCCCAAAAGAAGGCGCTATAAGAAAAGTGGACCAAATTGCCGTAAGAAACACAGCCACAAAGATTATATAATAAGATTCTACCGTTGACACGCCTATGAACTTAAAAACAGACTTCAACACGACTGAGGTACGAGGTCAAATGTGTTGAAGTCTGGCTATGAGAGACTAGAGAGAGAGACGCACCAGCAGTGATATGCTTCGCCCCAACCTCGCCCGCCACACCCTCCAACGCCTTACACATCTTCCGCTCATCCTCGTTCCGCTCCCACGGCCCATGCGTGGTGCGCCCGTTGACCCCCGCCGCGCGCCGCCGTTCTTCCTCGGCGTCGGTGCGGATGCGGCCTTCGGCGAGGACGCCAAAGAGGGTCAGTGCGATGCCTGCGACGATGAATGAGTATTGGGTTTAAATATCTGAATGAGAAAGGAGAGGAAAGAGAACCCACCCTCATGCTTGCACATCGGCAAAATCTCCCGCTCGATCTCGCGCATAACGCAGGAGTACTTGATTTGGCATACCACGAATCTAAGTCAAATTGAACCCCTTCAGTGAAAAACCAAAGAAAAAAACAAAGTCCGGGGAGACAGACGGCTTACGGAGTCTTCCCATGCCCCCTCGCATACTCATTCGCCTTGGTAATAAACCACGCCGGGCAGTCCGAGATTCCCTACGAGCGCAATCAGCACTCCCTTTGCTCTCGGAACTCAATAAAATTAACTCGCAAAAACGCACCAAATACAACACCTTCCCACTCATAACCAACACATGCAACCCATCCATAATCTCCTCCACCGACGTATGCAGGTCCCATATATGCACGTACAGGATATCCACATACGCCGTGCGCAGCTTCTTCAAGCTCGCCTCGAGGCTGAGTTTCATGGACTTGACGTTGTTGCCGAGGAAGAGCTCGTGCGATTTGATGCTGGTGTCGGCGAGGGTCCAGGGGAAGGTGTACTAGATTCAAACATTAATGAGTCAGCCATGGGGGAAGATTTAGCAGATTTAGAGAAGGGATTTGTATAGTTACCTTGGTAGCGATGACAAGTTGATCCCGACACCCCCGCGCCTCAGCCCACTCGCCGATGATTTCCTCCGATTCACCGGCTTGACTAAAAACCAAAATTATTCCTCGATCTCTAATTCAAAACAGAAAAGAAAAACGCACTAAGCATTCGCCGTATCAATATGATTCCCTTCATCCAATCCAGTTCAGCCTCCTCTCCAAACCCCGAATCAGACCGCCGAAAAAAAAAACTCACCCCCAGCCTCAAAAAACGCATCCAACAATTTAAACGCATCCCCCTTCTCCATCGCACCCATCCCCAACTTCTCCCACCGCTTCCCCATTGCCATCGTTCCGAGCGCAAGCGGCGACACATGTATCGCCGCCCGCGGCGCGAGTTGTCTGTATTGCCCAAGTTTCGTCGGGGCGACGGGGTGTGTGTGTGATGACATGTTGAAATCGAGGATGTACTTCGAGTTGAAAGATAGGTATTCGAATGAATTAATGAAAGTGGAAGACCATCGAGACAATCCTTTTATACGATTCCGCCCTCCCTATGTTCGGGTTGAATCTGAGTTGCCTTTTTCGTGTTTGAGGGCGGAAATGTGTCGTTTTTGCTGACGTGGGTGGGATTTTGCGGCCCGCGGCAATTTCCGGGGGATGTCAGCGTGATGACCAGCCGGATGGAAGGGAGGGTGAAGCTTGGAGGAACCTGAGGGATCGGAGTGTTGGAACTTGGAATACCGTGTTGAATTTTGTTGAATTGTCTTTAACTAGGAATCGGGGCAATCCTCTTTGACCAGGGGAGGAGATCTATGAACAAGGAATCGGTTCAATCCTTCACACATCGTAGCAGTGGACAGGACTGAAGCCTGAGGAACTATGATTCTTTGCCGGAGCCGTTAGCGGAAGACGTTTGATTCCGAGGTCGAGGTTGCAACATCGACGAGCGGAGAACAAAAGAAAGCCAGTTGCATCTGTTTGGCAGAGAGGTGATCAGAAGTGCCATCTGCAGCCAATGCCATCAACGAAACTTTGTTTGCCGAACTCCCTTCACGCGAACCACCACCACCGTCACAGAGAACGAGCCAGTCTCCTACCCAGCCTCACTTCCGAGTGTTGGGGAGTCACTGGGGCGTAGATTCACTGTAAATTCACTGTGTGTAATATTGATTGACAAATTTGATCTTATTACTCCCGAACTTCAAACCCAACACTCTTCAGGGAGGCTGGCATAGAACAAACATAGCCACATTTCGGAAAAATATTCGTCGTCGAAATCTTGTTGCCCAAGAAAATAGGTGCTAGGTCCGAAACAGTTCAGAGGCGCATTTAGAGGCTCCCCCCGGTTTTTTTATGGTCGAGGCAGATGACGAGCCGACCAACGAAATAAATTGTTCAAGCAGGTGGCTATGTTGTTTACAGTTGTTTTATGCCAGCCTCCCTGGAGAGTGTTGGGGGTTTAAAGTTCGGGAGTAATAAGATCAATTTTGTCAATCAATATTACACACAGTGAATTTACAGTGAATCTACGCCCTCAGTGACTCCCCAACACTCGGAAGTGAGGCTGGGTAGGAGACTGAGAACGAGCAGGATATGAAGACCGTGGCCTTTTTGGGGAATCGGCGACAATACTTTATCTCGGGGCACGGCCAAGGCACGGCCATAGTGATCATTGTTAGGGCTGTGTTATGTGTGCCGACGCAACACCGTGCCAGACCGTGCCCACCGTGCATGACATCGTTCGGCGTCTATTGATGGCGCCCGGGCCCGATTTGGTGTCGTCGGTTTCGTTCTCGTTCAGAGGTTCATTGATGCAGCTGCAGGTTTGATGTCGAAAACCTCGAGAATCATGGTCGCAGAGGTCGCGAAGCCTTTCTCCTTGCGAAAACGACGAGATCATCAAATCACATCTGGCCATCCACAGGAACCCGTCGCCCCCCGTAGAGAGTCCTGAAATTCCTTCGATGGCACTGGCACAGTGACTGTACGGGTATGCCCGTTGTTCACTCTTCAAAACGACGGCCGTTCCTGTTAGCGGTAATTATTTACCACTCTTTATTTTACAGCATACTGTACTCTCGTAACCATTACGTAGTCTTTATGTGTTTGTAACCGAGACCACGACGTTCTCTACACAAACGCAGTTTCTTTTCGACTTCTCGTCTTGACCACTCGATACGGGCGATACCGAACAGCGGATTACGCTGACACAAACGCATCCCAGGTGGCTCCTGGTAAATAACGCCAGTCCGTATCAACTCTCGGCGCAGCGGTTAGCGGTACACCTAAACCTCAAGCAATACGCTATAGCGTGCAGCATTCAAACGGCCAAGCCTTGGATCTCACGGCCGCACACCACAGCCGACGGACAAGCGGTACAACCTCTACTCACCCCGCCTGACGACTGCACCAAACTCGGTGACTCACGCGACATCAGCACGCATTCACACAACGACAAGGGCAGCGACAGAGGGCCAGGGGGAGGAAATAGATGAAGGATTCGGCGAAGCGAACGCCAGGTGCACCCATATGGGACCCAAATGGTACGTCTACCCGTTTCGAGCATAGCTGGCGGAGACGTATGCCAGCCAACTTATGGCTCCGGCACGACATCGCAATCCCACGGCCGCAGGATGGGGCAGCGAGCCCCAGGATCCATCTCAACGAGGGCCGCAGGTGCCTCCTCGCAATGAGCAGCGGCACCGCTGTTAACGACGAGCAGTTCTGCCCCGTCACCACGTCTCGGACAGCTCAGACGACGCGATTACGCTCGTATTGCAATTCCGGACAGCGCGACCTCGCGCATACTCTCCTCGCATGCCCAGAGGGAGCCTCTTCCTCTACACCTCGCACAGGCATCACAGGGGGAGCATCTTGAGCAGTCTCCGCATTTAACGACTTGCTCGCGGCAGATTCTTACGCCGCCAACTCCGACGCGGACAGCCGGGACAGGGGGAGCTTTTATCTTCCAGTACCTCGGCCACATTCTATCACCCGCGCACTTGCTCATGGCGACTTTTGATACCGCCAACTTCGACGCGAACGGCCGACACAGGGGGAGCTTCTTACTTCCTCATTCACGTCTCACTCAGCCGCCGCATACCGACACTCGTGTCACACGCGCACGAGCGCATTCCACTTTCATTCACCCCGTCGCGCATCATCTATCGCCGACTTCACTCATTCTTGCACATTTTCCCCTTCCTTTCATTGCGCACGCGGAACGGTCGAAAAACCACTTTTTCGAAGGGGGAGATAAGGGGTATGGAGGCCCACCACGCTCAGTATGGGGGGCCGACTCGATTAGACCGCCTAGGTGCACAATGTGTCGGGCGGAGGTCTTGATCGGCGACATCCAGAGCAGTAGCGAAGACGATGGAGCCGATAATACGACGATGAGAAGACGGCCATAGCTGCAACGGGCGGACACCTAACGACTGGGCCAGAGACCCGAGTGGGTCAGCGCCAACGGTCGTCGATCCGCGACCGCGTGTGCTGGAGAGCCATGACACAGCGTCGACGCTCTACCAGAGAGAATGCTGGGTCGGATTGGGTCGGAAGTATATTTGGCAAGTTTTACGCTCAAGGGGGAGCAACAGTATGTTGTTCTATATATTTTACATATTCTCCACTACACCCTCTACTTATTCATCCCTTACTCGAGTCCACTCGCTGAGGGGGAGTGTTAGCGGTAATTATTTACCACTCTTTATTTTACAGCATACTGTACTCTCGTAACCATTACGTAGTCTTTATGTGTTTGTAACCGAGACCACGACGTTCTCTACACAAACGCAGTTTCTTTTCGACTTCTCGTCTTGACCACTCGATACGGGCGATACCGAACAGCGGATTACGCTGACAGTTCCCGTCGAGTCTCGACGGGACGGCGTCCAGTATGGCAGCTTTTATCGGACAAAAATACGATGCCATTCAATGTCATTGATTTCTCTTGATGAAATTGAGTGCGTCTTAGTGCATTCTGATGCAGTTCGATGCAAGCCGGTGCAACTTGATGCAGATCAATGTAAAGTGATGTGAAACTCGATGCAAATGGATGTTTATAGCATTTTCGTGCTCGAATGCAGTTGGATGTAGTGCAATGTTCTGGATTACCCTCGACTGACCATTTGTGGACACTAAATAGCATTGCTTTGCAGTTGCTTTGCCTTGAGCTCTTATTAGATCGTGATCCGGGTCGTGGGAGCTGATGGGATTGGAGATGGCCGAAATGGCCGAACTAGACTTGTGTTCCTCTCGGTCAATCCCTGAGACTATTGATGTTCAGTCATGCTACCTCTATGCCTAGAACATTTTGAACCCCCTAGCTTAGGAGTTGCAGCAAGCTATCACAGCAAGATGAAATTGAGTAAGTACTACTTACTTTGAGACGTGAGTACTGAATAATTTGCGATTGAACTATGCTGGGATCCAAGAACATGAATATTGATTTCAATATATGCTTATAGGACTTAAATTACGAAAGAAAGCTGGGCCCCTGTATTCAATATACAGAAAGTCCACCTTGAGTACTTAGTTCAAGTTCAAACAATATCCGAGAAGCCCGAAAACTTAGTTGAACCACTCTCTGGTGTGGACACAGGCAAGTGCTACATCTTTGTATAGGCTCTGGATGACTTCTGACTCTGAATAGGTTTTCCGGGGGATTCGTGTGGACCTCACGGAAATCCTTTTCTGAAAGTAAAGAATACTCCGATTGGGGAAGATCAGGCGGAACATCAATGTCCTGCCGCGCCGAGTCTGCCGGTGGGGTCCGATGAAATCTTATGCACTTTTTAGACGATAAAATTTGATGCAATTCAGTGAAGTTTACCGCAAGCGTAGCGCACTAGATTGCAGCAAATTGCATTGGTTTTTTCACTGAACTGCACTCATTTGCATTGCATCGCATCAAATTGCAGTGATTTGCATCGAAAAGGTTGATGTCATTGAATTGCATTGTATTTTTGTCCGATAAAAACCGTCATAGTCCAGCCTTGCAGACAAGACGGAATGTTTCCGGTCATCAAATCATCATCTAATGGGCTTTCCTAGTCGATTTCGACTTACACACGTCGCACCGTCCGCATGAGGGTAGATTCTCGTTGTCGTAGTGTTTCCCATTGATTCTCGTAGATTCTCATGCCGGCGGTCTGTTACAATTCAGTCCTCTCGGGACGTCCCGTACCAACTTCTGTGGTTCCAAGCAGGCTACCGAGTCCTTGAACGGTGAGCACGACTTTTTTTACTTATCTCTGCATGTTGTTGACCAGTTGTTCTTTCCAGACGTTTATTTCGTGTGTATCAGCCGCATCCTGAGCGCACTATATACTCCACACACTTTAGTCCAACGTCCCACCCCATGGCCTCGGCGCCGTCCGCCCGGGAAGATGGAGGGTATAGAGATATCACTTGTGGGAGATTCCAATCCCGCGTTATGACACTCTATCGAACTGCGCAGCATGTTTGGCGATCCCACTCTTTACGAGGCGGTCAAGAATGACCGCTGATAACCTCGCTCAAGCATTCGGGAGCAAGCTATAAATGCAGCTCAAGAATCTTCCCTCGAAATTCAGTTTTCGATTCGATTCTCCCCCGTTTCACAGGACTCGGTTTCGAAGACTCCTTTCTACTTCACGCCCATCTCAACGATGAAATTCTTCCCGCAGTTTGCTGCAGCAGTCCTTGCTTTAGCCTCATCATTCATTGCAAACGCGCGGGTAATTCCTGTGAGTAATTCTTTTTCGTACGACTGTGATGCTCAATCTGACAATTCGCTTTAGTCCTCTGGAATAGTCGGTGTTACGAGCAGCCTTTCCATCGCGCCCAGCAGTTACCCAGGGCTGGGTTCGGCTAGTAGCGGTCTAAACCCATCTAGTAGCCTCGTCTATGTTTCGGCGAGCAGCCTTCCGGTGGCGTATCCTTCGAGCAGCGGACCTATTGTATCGGCTAGCAGTATCCCAGTTGCGATCCCTTCCTGCAGCCATTCCGTCGCTCCCTCTTCCAGCGCTTCATTTTCTTTCCCGCCGATCAGTTACCCATCAAGCAGCGCAGCCGCTCCCTCTTCCAGCGATTCTTTTTCTTTTGAGCAAAGCATCTCGCAGGAATCAAGCAGCGCATTCCCTCTCTCTTCCAGCGCTTCGTTTTCTTTCCCGCCAAGCAGTTGGCCGGTAGGTTACCCATCGAGCAGCGCAGTCGCTCCATCGAGCAGCGATTCTTTTTCTTTCGAGCAAAGCATCTCGCAGGAATCAAGCAGCGCAGTCGCTCCCTCTTCCAGCGATTCTTTCTGTTTCGAGCAAAGCATCTCGCAGGAATCAAGCAGCGCATTCCTTCCCTCTTCTAGCGCTCCTTTTTCTTTCCCGCCAAGCAGCCGGCCGGTCGCTTACCCCTCGAGCAGCGCAGTCGCTCCCTCTTCCAGCGCTGCCTTTTCTTTCCCGCCTAGCAGCTGGCCCGCCGGTTTCCCATCCAGCAGCGCAGCCTATTCGTCGGAAAGCAGTGGACTGATCGGAGTACC
Organism: Favolaschia claudopus; assembly: GCA_037176885.1. NCBI lineage: Eukaryota > Fungi > Basidiomycota > Agaricomycetes > Agaricales > Mycenaceae > Favolaschia > Favolaschia claudopus. The sequence goes on from JAWWNJ010000019.1 coordinate 1,843,072, forward strand.
ATCTTGCAGCGGCTCTGCTGAGTTCCCCTCTAGCAGCGCTTCTTTTTCCTTCCCGCCAAGCAGCGTCGGCTACCCCTCCAGCATCGGTTACCCGTCCAGCAGTGGACCGATCGGCAGCGGTTCCGAGGCGATTCCCTCTAGTAGCTATCCTGTTGCGAGCAGTGATTACGTCGCGATTCCATCCAGCAGCTGCCCTACTGCGAGCAGTGATCGCGCCGCGTCTCCCTGGAGCCGTTCCTCCGCGGTGCCATCTAGCAGCTATCGTACTGCGAGCAGTGATCCAGCCCCGTCTCCCTGGAGCAATTCCCTCGCTTCTCCTTCCAACAGCTACTATTATGCTTGAAAGATTTGCAGAGAGATGAACTGGTTGTGCTACTTGACTCCAGCCTTGAACTGCTATCGGACATCATGTTCTTCTTGTTTCTTTAGATACTTACCTTCGCTCAATAACCACCGGACTTTAGTATACACCGAATGAGACACCTTTTACACCATGTCTTTCTCAGCATCGAGAATTGTAACATGTGACCAATAAATGTGTGTTTCTTAGCCTCAAAATGAAACATTGGAGAGATGAATGAACGTAAGCGGCATGATAAGCGGCGTTCGTCACGATCGTGAGGCGGGAGAAACAAGGGATAAGGAGCAGCAATCTACTTCATTTTCTATGAACACAAAGTCCCAAGACTTGAACTTGACTGGGATGTTTTAATTTGCCTAGTCTCGGCGATCTCGGATATGTTCACTGTGCAACTTGAACTTACGGCATCTCCCAAGTGTAACTGAATCTCGTATGTTCGCACTGAGAAGTCCGTCAATGATCATCAAAGAGTAGAGATGACTATTATGAGAACCCAGCAGATCCCGTTTGTACATGCAGGATTTCAAAATCTCCATTCCATCGATTGTCGAAGAAACGGCAATCAAATTCAGGACAATACAACCCAACAACTATTTGATCGCCGAATGCACTTGCCCGGAACCACGACCATCGAAGCACCAACCCGTCCAGCAATCCTCAGCCTCATGGTGAAACACAAGAGTCAAACAAATACCTTTACTCACAGTCTACCACTATACCCATTTTCAAAATCTGCCGCCCTCCAGCGCAAGTTCTACCAAAGTTCTACCATCGATATAGGAAGTCTCGAAGATTTTTGGCGCCGGCAGCGTTCAAGGCAAGTTCTTCTACTGCTCAACTTTCATGCCTCGCGGGACTTTATGATTGCGGGCTATATCAACAAAGCTATAGTATTTTTCTTTCTTGGGAGTGACAGGAAAGACTTTATTGGACTTTCTCCCTCGCCGACTCTCTCATTCTCGGAATTCGGATCAAAGACTAGGCAGCAATGGGCAACGATGGACCAGGTATTGTAAACAATTCGCTCGTGCCTGGCTGTCTCATCATCCTTTTGTTTCTGCTTGAAGCGTTTTCAAATCAAAGCGTATTGGCCAGATTTCTCGAGTGAACGCTTTGATCACCAACAATCTTTTCTGCCTGGGCGAATCTATCCGGTGATACAGAAACATTACCGCCCAATTCAATGCTAGGTCTCGCGGAAGCATTTTCGATATCTCTTGGCTCTGGAAATCCTGCCCCGTACCCGATGGACGTCGCCAGTATCCCAGAACCAGGCTGTTTTCATCTGGTGGAATGCACAGCCATCCAGTCAACAAGCCCGGGCTCTGACCATTGTTCGATGACAGTGGCCAAAGCGGCTGGCCATGTATTTCCCTTTCGGGAAACAGGTCAGTGGCACCAATTGTTTCCCGATTCGGTGGACGCTTTGCAGTCGCCGCCCTATATAAAGGTCAATACTACTTCGACTCTGCCACATCCACCCCATCTACCTGGCCGGCCCATTCGATAACACACTCCCTGAATCACTGTTTCCTCTCCTGTCTTCTCAACAACCATAATGTTCTTCAACGCCCCCGAAGGTCAAAAAGTCGGTGGACCAAGCGGTGGCATTTATGTGGTAACTCTCGCTGACCGGCTCGCAGATCGTTCTTCCTCCCCTCCAGATGCCACCGTACCCAGTGAGAGATATGTGGGACAGCGGTTATGATGTTTCTGTATGTTTCCCTTTAGCCTGTTTCTCTATGCCCCTCGACTCACCTCGATTTCAGAAAGATTTGCCGCGCATGCATATCGTTCCCACCCTCGCTCAGAAGTATAGTAGCCGCCCGGTACGTTCGCTGTATTGGCTCTCTTTGCGCGTATCGAGTGACCTGGTATGCTACAGGCCATCCCCGCCAACGCGCCGTCACTAAGCACCAGGAATCCCTTCAACGCAATCAGAACCCACCGCAAAATCACTGGACATGTCACCTACGAGCGCGAACCTTGCACCCGTAGCGACGAGTGCTCCGAGTGTTTCATTGACGGCATTATCGAGTCCCAGCGTCTCGCCACCCGCCCCTCCTTCCCGCCCAATGACAACCGCGCTCACTTTCGGGGACCGAAGCCGGGAGACCAAGTCGTGATTATGTTCCGCCATGTTGGCCGGCGTGGGGACCCGCGTGCACCTTTTGTCTCCGTCGAAAGCATAGTCAATTTTGCGTCGCCGCCGATGGAAGGAGCAGCAGATAAGGTGCTTCAGACGGCAGTGCCTGGTGCCATGCGCGTTAAACTCCACGTACGTCGTTTATATCGTTTCTGACCTTCTCATTCACCATCCAAATTCTATTCGATCTCTTTCGTATTTACATTGCCTCCCTCCGGTTCACAATTAACGTGTTCAATTCCAGATCAAACGGTATGGATCGATCGACGACTACATCTATGGAAATTGCGTGCATCGTGCTGCCACAGTTTGGACCCTTGCTTGCCAACTTGCTTGGGCTTTCAAGATTTTTGCGGAGGACGTGCACAATCTGCACGCTTCTCGAGTGCAGCTCGTCTCTCTCACGTCTCCCGATGGTGTGGAGTTCACGGCTACGGCTCGTGTGGTTTAGGAATACCGTTTCCGGCACGGAACTGAGTGGTTTGGAGTTTCCCCTTCACTGTAACTTACGATACAATTAATTCTCTTGTTCTCTTGTCTACCTACTATTTGCCTACTACATGTGTAATTTGGCTGAGTCCGATCTCTTCGGACTACTTACGCTCGCACAATGTTGAATGCGCGCACTCGCCTCAATAGCTGGTACCTCCTCTCGAAGAGATTCAGACGTTGTTGTCAGCTTCTTCTGATTCTGTCCGCTATGTACTCGGTCAAAGAACAGGCGCCTTGTTCGACAAGTTGGTCATGTTCATCATGATCCAACTTGGATCCAAGAAAACCAGCACGTTCCGAAAGGGGACCTACTTAGCTAAAATACATTATCCTGAGTCTTATCCGTGCTCCGAACAAAAAAATCCTGGCATGGACGACTTTTCCGTAGCTTCGAGCGCTGATATCGAATTCGACATTGACTTTCTGTTCCGTAAGCACGTAGATTCGGATAGCAGTCAACCAATAGACAACGATTGGCTGAAATTCGCCGCCGAAACGATCCGACGAGTGCGGGCTCCAACCGGCAATCAGAATCACACCGCCACAGTGATGTGGCAGTCTTCCTTTTGTTGCTCAGCCAGCTTCGTCATTCTTAACTCGCTCCCCCCTCGTCCGCCCTTCCTACACCCAGCCGCGACTGTAGTTCAACCGTCGGAAGCCCTTCTAGCTCCTCCTACGTCGAAACAGCCACCCAACGCGTCGACTCTCGCAAAAAACACGTTGACACTGAAGCGAATATGAGCACGCACAAAATGTCTCGCTCCTTCACGGGAAACCACCCTCTTCTACCCGCCATGCGCCCAGAGAATCCGGGATACATACCCAAAGTACCCACCTATACGTTTTTCAAGTGGAGTTTTGGAAGGGGGAGTGTCGTACGTCTCCTTATTTTAGCTTTTATTCGATTATCCTTTATTCGCGCAATTTTTTCCGTTGTTTCCGACGAACTGCTGACAAAATCACCGCACACAGATTTGGAAAATTTGGCCTGCAGTCCTGCTTCACACGCTATTTGCGACGTTCATCGTCTGGTCGTACCTCATCACGCACCACACCATCAAGATCCCAAATGTAATGCTCACCGTGATGGGTGCGCAGTTATTCTCTCTCCTTGTCTATTCATTTCATTTACCTCCCTCTTCTCGTTCTTCCTCTTCCTAACGCGCCATTAGGAGTCGTAATCGGCTTCGTCATCTCGTACCGCGCGATCAGCGGCTACGACCGCTACTGGATGGGCCGCACCGCCTGGACAGACGTCATCCGCAACGCGCGTAGCATGGGCCGGCTCATTTGGTATCATGTCCCCCCGCGTCTGACGCCCCTCGCTACCACGACGGGGCCCATCAAAGAAGGTGACCCTCCCCCGGACAGCAACGCGAGCAGGAGCCCGCAGGAGCTGGCTAAGGTCATGGCAGAGAAGAAGATGGCCTTGGATTTGGTCGAAGCGTGCGTCGAAAACTCCCCTCGTGCCCTTGTTTTCTTTGAATCTTATAGTTCTGGGTTGGTTGATGTAGGTATGCCGTCGCACTAAAACACCACCTCCGCGGCGAGGTAGGGATATATTACCAAGATCTATACGACCTCATCCGGCCTTTGCATGATGTGCGTGTGGCTTCCGTTCTGGACTCTTCCCTCATTTCATTAAAAATCACTGCAAACCTCACGCAGTTCACCAACTCAGCCAACCCCCGCCCCACCGTCGCGTCCGCCCTCCATCCAACACCCCTCGCCTCCTCTACCGCGCCGCCTCCACCACCCCCGCCTCCTCCCGTCGCCTCAACCTCTACATCTACATCCACCGCGACCGCCTCAGGCGTCTCCCCCTCCGAACCACCCCCTCTATCCCCCTTCTTCCCCACCAAGCGGAAATCTTCCAAGCACACCGCCATCCCCGCGGGACACGCGTCCACCACCTCCATCCACCGCCCGCTCCTCCCCGCCTCTGACGACGCGCGGCGCGAAGACCACGCCGGGGTCTTCAGCAAGGTCGATCCAGACGTCATTCCATTCGCGGGGCTGGTGGGGGTGGTGGTCAAGTGGGTGAAGGGATTTTGGAAGGTGCACAAGGTGAGAAACAAATGATTAACTGATTTGTTATGTTTTGTCGTTGAATGCGTTCCGTTTGCTGACGGATTTTCTTCGTAGGAAGACCTGGCGCAGCATGCACGACGTGGAGGGACGGGTGGCGACCGGTCGTCGAGGATACGGACCTGGAGTGGGCCAGTACATCCGACGGGGGTTAGGGAGTTGGAGGCGGCGGAAAAGGGAGAAAACTTGCCCGAGGAGGTAGGTTTCTCAGTTCTTGCGTTTCATGTTCACGGAGGGTTTTTCTTCGAAACCCACTTTTCTTGTCACTTTCTTCTTCGGCTCGATGTATAGAGATTTTGACTGACATTACTCACCTACAGATTCTCCGCTGCCTGTCTGAATGGGTCAGCGTTCTCGAAGAAAGGGGGACCGTCCCCGGTGCGAGCCTTGGAGCGATTTTGGGTGGGATTACGCAGTTTGAGATGAGTTTGACTAGTACGTTTATCTATTATATGATCTATCCACATAATTGGCGGTTTGTACTGACGGTGGAAATGCGTTTTAGCTCTGGAACATATCTTGACGACACCTCTGCCTTTGTGCGTGTTCTCTTTTGTCTACTTCATCCTGTAATTTTCATCGCCGATGCGTTCTTTATAGTGTTTATTCCGTGCACATTCGGTAGGCTCTGAACATCGTTCTCTGTTTCTGGCCAGTGCTCATTCGTTGTCTTTCTGTTTTGGCTCGCTCCTCTTTCAGCCAGTACGTTCAGTCGGCTTTTCGTTAGTTTTCTCTTTCGCTGATTTGTCGAGATAGCGTCGTCTGGTTATACCTCTTCCTCCTTCCACTTCAGCTTGTGGATGATTTTCAATGGCATACTGTTCCTGCTGTGCGTTCGCTTGTCATTCATTGTCCACCCGGATTCGTTTTGATAAGATGAATGCTCATATAGGTGTGTATCGGCGCATTCGTTTACCTCGGGTTCATTGCCGCCGGCGAGGAGATTGAGCAGCCGTTTGGTAAGTTCCTCCTCTCTCTTCCCGCCTCACCCTTTCCTCCGATCTAATCGCCTGTGATCACCGCAATGCAGGCTACGACGACAACGACCTCGACATGGACATGTTCTGCCGCGACATCATCAGCCAGGATCTCCACACCCTAAAGAAAACACCGTGCTTGAACGCGTGGTTCCCGCCTCAGCCGCTTATTATCCACCACCCGGCTGCGGACGACGAAGAGGATGATGATGATGACGATAGCCATGGGGGAGTAGGCGGGATTGAGACGATGCTGTCGCCGGAGCATGCGTATGGGGGGAATTTGTACAGGGCGTCGTTGGCGACGTTGTCGGATGATGTGTTGGTGAGTGGGAGTGATGTGGAGAGTGATGAGGGGGTGACGGAGACGGAGACAGAGACAGAGACAGAGGGAGCGGGGGACACGGAGAGTGTTGCGGGCAGGAGGACGGTGGAGGAGGGAGAGCTGGTGGATGTGCGGTAGTGCGTGTTTATAATCGCTATTGCCTCTCTCGATACGATGCGAGAGTCGGGAAACGGTGGGAGAGGAGCGGACGAAGGTCAACAAGTGTGAGCCTCCGCCGTGCCCAACTATTTAACGAAGCTTGCATTCAGCAAGTGAATATTACTTGGCAGATTTGAAATTTGTGAAGTACGTTCAGGCGCTGCAGTTTTACATGCCTACATATATATACACATGTACGCACATGTCGTCGATAGCTCAGTGACGAAAACGGACTTCCAACGGATTCGCGTTAACTTCTATGCAAGCCTGAGCTATCGCCTCCTCTAAGGCCGGCTGCTCCCCAAACGGTATCCACCGCGTGCGGAATTCGACGCTCAATAACCCAGAGCACCGCGCTAGCCAGCGCGGAATACCCATCCGTTCTGAATCGGTATATGTCGCGCCTGTTACATTGAGAATGAGCGTCGTGAAACCTCCCAAACGCGAATCCTCCTCGTCATCGTCGGAGGGCCACTCGCGCCATGGGAGGCTTTGTACGCGATCGTCCATGTAGAAGAAGTAGACGATCAAGCTGGACAGAAGGTGTTCTGCGCGGGAAAGCGCAATCGTCGTGAGAGCCGCGGATAGGTGCAGGCTATCTGCAGCAGAACTGATTGTGAGCTCGGTGATGCTCGGTTCGGTGGGTAGAAGATATGGGATATATTCCGCGGGAGCAGATAAACGTGTAATGTCTGTGGGCGGTGGGCGAGGCTCACGCGCGCCCGGTAAGGAAGCGCGATCGATCGACTGATATTGCAGGTCGAGAGACTCGAGACAGGGGTGTTTGAGCATGAACTTCCACAAGACCGATAGGTCGAGCGAACAATGACTTCCTACGGACAGTTCATGCAGATCCTTCCCGAGATCGAGAGATTGCAATAAAACAGCGTACTGCGGTGCCGAGAGTCCGGGGAGATGTGGGATAAGCTGGCGCCAGGAATTTTTCGGGAATGTTACGAGCGTAAAACGCGGGATCAGAGGGAATGCAATGTTCTGAATATGCAGGACGTCTCCGGATATATTTCCCAACGCAACATCGATGCGGACTCGCTGATTCCATGGAGGCCCGAAGCAGCATTTGAACAGCCAAGAGCCGATGTTGCGCATGAAGCAGAATGACTCGATGATACACCCCACGACGAGAAAGCCGATCATGGCCGGTACGAACACGGACTGGAGGGGAGTGAGTGTAGAGAGGCCAAGTCTCGGAATCCATCTACCCCACCCGAAGGGCATGGGGCGCAGCCAGCGATACTGAGAGAGCCGAATGCTTCCGAATCCGACGAGAACTACCGGATCCTGACCGCCCTGCGAGAATCTCTCTATGATCCTAGCAGCGCCAAGAGCTCCAAGGCGATGGATGCGACCAGATATAGTCAACTCTGAAACCTGTGGAAGCGCATCCAGAACATCGAGCAAAAATCTGGGAGGGGAAGCGTATGGATTCGCGGGAAGAATTGTGAGCTTGTCGATGGGATGAATGCTCCAGATCAGGGGTAGAAGGAAGTATTCTCCTTCAGAGACTGTGATTTCATCCCCGGTGATTCTGGACATGGTGAATCCGTGCCGTTCCAGCAGAGGAAGCAAAGCGAGTTTTCGGAAGGATCGCGAGACGTGGGTGAGGTTCCAAAGGCCGTTCTTATCGATGAACGAGACGATGAGAAGTCGGAGTTCCGGAGGAAGGTCGTGGATAGGTTGTGTTGAGCGATACATAGCGACTGTCGTGGTTGCAGGAGGGAAAGAGAAGTGGTCACGCATGTCACAATTGGTTCCATGTTATTTTGATCTAACCCTAACCTTTGCAGTGTTCGCCCTAAGGGATAAGGCCTTATTATTATTAATATTAAGGTTAAGGCTTATTAAGGCCTTAACATAAGCCTTAAGCCCCCACCGCTCAGGTATCCAGCCCTTACAAGTGATGCCGATCTGGGTGCCGACAGCCCGGGTAGCTCCGGCGCCAAACAGTCCGATCATATGGTGGCTGTCGGGTTCCCCGCCTTCGGCATTGTGCTCAAATCCTCGTTCGGAACAATGTCGATGCCGCCTGAAATACTCGAGTATACCAGATAATTGATGGGTGTCACCAAACCTCCCCGACTGCTCAAGAATTCGGTAAAATCCAGAGTAACTGACCATAGCCTGAAACAACTGAAGGTTGAATTACTTTGTGTATAAATATGCTCCTATGTGTACGCTCCAGTGAAAATTTGTGCCGGTTCGAGGGTGGGAACTACCTACCTAAAAGGGAAATTAAGCCTTCAAGGTCTTAAGGGTTATTAAGGGATAAGGCTTAATAAGGCTTAACGGTCAGGCCGACCCAGATTTAAGGCTTAAGGGCGAACACTGAACCTTTGTTCGAATTTTCAGGGGAAGAATAGTGAAGACTGGATTATGAAGTATTGGGACGAGAGTGCGACGAAGCAGTCATGGTTACCAAATGGTTACTCAAAAAAACTGGCCAGTCCTTTTCTGAATGGGTACTAAGTGGATTCAGATCATTCCGATGGAGAGGTGGAAGAGTTGTCTTAGTACATGGACATTGTGAATATTGTAAGGCTGTACAATGTGCAATGTGGAGATGCGAGAACGAAGTTGAAAATAATCACTATTGTTTGAGTAACTGAAACTGAAACTGAAACTGAAATTCTATTTTGCCGTACCTGGCCATTATGGCTATGCGGCAATGAGTAAAAGAAGAACAGTGTGACTACAATGATAACATCGGAAAATGAGGGGTTTCAACTCCGTGATTTGCCCCAAGAAAACCAACTGCGCCGGGGGCTAACGCTCGTTGCCTTGATTGATTCTGCTTGCACCGGTCGCAGTATCTGAGATTCAGTATTCAATCTTGGCGAGTTTAAATTGGGCCCGAGGAACACACCTGAAAAGAACAGACGAGCTCGTCATCTACGGACATGATCGCTCCAGCGTTATCGAATTCTCCACAGTAATTCGGTGCAGAGAACAATGTGACCAGTCGTTGTTTTGCAAAAAATTCGAACCCGTCTTCAACCACCTTCAGATTAGACGTCAACAACATCAACTACTCCCCGAAAAACTTCCCTCACCTGGTGACCTCTACAGATCAAGTCCAGGTCGTGGCACTCGACAAATTTTGCAACGATATCGGCTCCAAAGGTAACACCCGCGCCACGGTCGTTCACTGACCATCCGACAATTTCGCTGTCGGGATCACTCCACAATAGGTCAGCCATTATACCTAGCTTCTGTTGACTTCGGACCACAAATAGAGCGAATCGCTCACCTTCCTCGGGAACCTCCGTCGGACGACTGATTTGGCGTATTTGATCCAAAGAGTTCAAATGCGGACTCAGTCCTCCGTGCATCGACATTATTCTGTCCCCAATAATAGCCGCAACCGGAAGACAATTGAAGCAATCCGAAAACGTTTTCCATAGCTTGATGTTGAACCGTCGCTTGCCTAATCAAAACGGATTTGGCATCGAAAGTAGAGATTCAATTGATTGAACGCACATTCATCGTAGAAACCGTATATCCTGTTAACAGACGCAGACTCATGATTTCCCCGCAGCAGAAAGAAATTCTCGGGATATTTGATTTTGTATGCAAGGAGCAAACAGATCGTTTCCAACGACTGTTTCCCTCGGTCAACGTAGTCGCCCAGAAACAGATAGTTCGAATCAGGAGGAAAACCACCGTACTCGAACAGTCGCAAAAGATCATAATATTGCCCATGGATGTCGCCTGGAAACGTCAAGATCGGCGACTGGGTGTTTCACGTTTTGGATTCTCACCGCACACTTTAATCGGTGGCTCCAGCTCCAACAGAATGGGTTGGCTGAGCATTATTTCCCGGGCTTTGTTACAGAGGTAGACAATTTCATATTCTTGGAGCTTGACGGGCTTTCCTGGCCGATTTCCACGAACTGAGATTTCGAATGTCATACAACGCGCCTACACAGGTGAAAAGTACAGTATTCACCTTCCAACAATTTGTCTATAACCGAGTCCACATCGATTTCAATGTTCGTAGAACCCATCCGGTGAGGGAACTGTTAGACACGAAGGCAAGATTCCGCAAAGAACGAGGGGGATGGGAAACGGGTGCATGCTGTTAAAGGGGTTGGTAGGCTATTAATCATCAGAGATTCAGTTATGACTCGACTCAATTTAGCCATCAAGGTGTGGGTTGTGGGGTCCGATTGGCTCGATATAAGGTTGATTTGGCAGATGCGTACCTGCTCCAACATAGCGCAAGTGGTGTCATCTGCACATGCGAGCTATCTGTGGCTCACGGAACTGAAACGGCTCCCCCACTAAATGAGTCATGTCGTGAACTAAAGTTCGAGGATATTGGTGATTGGTATCGAACCAGCAATCTAACAGACCGTCATTAGCAGTTGTCGCGGGAGCAGAACGTTCAACCAGAGGCGAGAAATCTCGCTGAGGGGCGAATCTTGCCGTTTGCTGTGATCAATGTTTTCCGTCGTGTGAGCCTGGGACAAGGATACTCGACAGGCATGGTCAGGAATCGAAAGCCGGAAGTTAATAGAGCTTGGAAGGTATCCTGGATGAACACCGTCGGCGGCGCTTCGCGCCGACGTTAACAGCACGACATCCGAGAAGCATCCCCCCTTCTGATAACGGAGGAATTGGTCAGGGTTTCCACGTTTTATACATATGTTATATGTCTAATGCTACAATTGTCTGAAAACTCAAGTCAGTGTGAACTCATCGCAGGGGTCGTGGACGCACAAATACAGCTTTAGTCGACGGAGTGCCCGCTTCACTCGCCTCTAAGGCCTCATTAGATTCTTTTCTCAAAGAACGACTCAAATGCGCACCTGGATTTTGCGGCGCCAAGCAGCAGCCCGTCTCATCGTGTCTCTCTCCTTCTCCCGCTCTGAATCCCGCTGCCAGTCCTGATACCCCGGTACAAGGGAGCCGTATCTCCGATTGTCCTTGATAGACACCGCACGTTTTGGCCGGAGCCCTCCAATACCAACCGCAGGCGAATTTGGAACGATTGGGGAGTCGACGATAGACTCTTCATCAATCCACTCGTCCAGCGGCTGCGAGTAAGGATGGAACAAGCGCACGGGAAGAAGCGGACGGTTGGAGTCCCGTCGCGAGCGTCGATACGGCGACTCAGGATCCTCCGAGAAGTGAGATTGTGTTCGAGCGACGCTACTTTCTCGGGTCGTCGTCCTCGTCCAGCTGTTCGACGCCGTCCAAGTCATGGTATTCTGAGGACTGTATGGATGCGAAATTGGGAGGGAATCGGCAGACTCGTTCTTCAGAATGGTTAGAGGAGATCTCTCCAGTAATTCTAGGGACGCACCGAGATGAAACTCTGCATTCTACCGTAGGGGACATTGTGGTGTGCGTTAACGGGAGTGTAGGGGTGCTGCCGGCAAACGGGATTAGATCATACATTTGAAGGAAGGAAGCACGGCAGACCTCATTCGCGTAAATGTATCCCGCCTCGTTGCTGTAAGGATGATACATTGATGAGATTGCCTCTAGAGAGTGGACAGGAGTCGGCTTGAGTTGTATGCGGACCACGACAGTTCAGGGCACGAGTACTTGAGCCCAGAAATGAGTGGCCACCGTGACCTTTGCCTCTCGCAATGCGGGTTTCGCTGGCAGCGATGTGGGAGAGTGTAGGGAGGGAATCGCAACCGGGCCATTGAGCGACGTGGTCTCATCAGAGAAGACTCGACGGGAGAAATATGATGGAACTTCCGAACATCAGTGTTTTATCAAACTGGTTGTGGCGTTGTACAACCCCGAAAAACGCCGAAAAACGCAACAAAACGTCACAACGCATTGTAACCACAACGCCAAGCCTTTTTTTGACAACGCCTGACCTCTTTTTCGTTTGCGCACAACAACGGCTGGGCAGAAAATTTTGGTTAAAGTGCACAATGTGAGCTATCAATTGAGTACATATTCTCCCTCAAACTCTAATGGGTATGACCGTCCTATCGAGCCCAGTTCTCAGAAAATTTTGGCAGAACAACGGCAAAATGCCGGAAAACGCCGACAACGCGGCAACCATTTTGATGGATTGCTGATGAACAGTCAAGGAACGGTGATCAATCTGGTCCTGATGAGAAAATGAGCGAGACGGTGTAGCACTAGGCTGCGATGTTGAACGAAAGCTCGTTTTATAAATGGATGAGCTCCGAGAACATGGTGGTAGAGAACAAGGAGTGAAGTCACGGTCACGGTCACCGACGCGATCACGTGGGTACGTTCCTGGCTTGTCGCAGTTTGTCTGTCGAAGGCGATCAACGCGATGTCGGACGCAGATCTGCCAAGTTATACAGCTGGGTATACAGATGACGACTATGAGCCATAACAGAGTGATGTACGACACTTCATATGATAGATACGCAGACCAAATAAAAGTCAGGTAAGTAGTACATTTGACACATTCTCAGACGCAAGAATTTGGATATGGTCCGCAGTTCAATAGGGTATATGCAAGTCAAGACAGTCGGGAAGCGTTTAGTCGGTAAGGTTCTGCATCGGAATTATGAGTCCATTCTGCATATGAACTCTTGTCGGTGGCGCTACAGCCATAGATTAGGACAACAGAAAATCACGCAAGTCAGGGCAGAATACGAACGATGCATGAAGTTCCCCTGCTCCTCTTTCGACAAAGTCTCAAGAGATTGCCCTCTCGTTTCAGGTATGAAATAAGACGACAGAATACCCGTGGCCATGAAAACGGATAAAATTCCGAATCTACAGAGCGTACTCGGATTGAGCTATGCAGAAACAATGGTAATAAGAACTCACGACAGCGCAAGCGCCTTTTGTCGACTTGCTCCGTCTCGCCCGTCTTCGTTTGACTTGTCGACAGGCATCAATTGGGTCAGCTGGCTGAAAATGACCTGCGCAACTATCGCGCCAAGTTTACCAGAAGCTGCTGCAATACCATGTCCCGTCGCTCTGTAGCGCGTCGGAAAGATTTCACCCGGCACTAAGAAGGTAACCGTATTGGGTCCAAAATTCTGGAAGAAATTCGCCAGACAATAAAGGAAAACGAAGACTCGGGTTTTGACGGGAACATAATTGTTTGGGTCTGGTGCAGAATCGAGAGGGATCTGCTTCAATGGAACGAGGCTTTGAAAGGAGGCACCTATGAGACGTAATGAGTTGACAAGCAATTACAGAAGATGCTGCATCCACCCATGATAATGAATAGGCAAGTTAGAACGGCGAAACCCATGATTTGGATGGGTCGCCTGCCCCAATGGTCTATGAACAAGAAACAGACCCAGTATCCAGGGATCAGACCCGCAAGGGACAGAATGATGTTGCCCGTGCAAATGTGATACAAATTCTGGTACACATCCGTGCTCCCGCCAAAATTGATAGCTTCGAGGATAATGGAAGAATTAAGCCCCAGGGTGTAAAAGGCAACCTAGGAAGCGTCAGCCATGCATAAAGATTGTAACACAAAACACTCGCATCGATCGCAAACCAGCTATATGCCACACAAAACAGCACAATCGAGTTCGATCTCTGACCGAAGAATTGAATGAAATCATGCCAAGTAGCCCGAGGTGCGTCGGCGCGCTGTGTAGCCTGGTACTGATCCCGGCGGTTTCTGGCTGCGAGCGCGCCTTGAATATCCGTTGTAGCTCGAACGATGTTGCGTTCGATGTCCATCCTCCAACGTGTCGTCTCCGGGATAGTGAGTCGGAAATATAGAGCGATCGCGGCGGGGACACAACCAAGACCGAGGAGCAAGCGCCACATGTAATCTACATGGTTAATACCCGTAGCGTCGGAGGGACAGAGGAGAACGCTGGAAGTGCATGTGCAGGCTGGGAAATCCTGATATATCTGGTCTCGGTAGGCCATGGTGATGACAGTTGCTACGATGGCTGCAGCTAAAGAAAATGATTCAATGTCACATTTTACGCGGAAGTTGAGTCCATACCAAGATTCCCCCAGCCTTGGGCAGCAAAAACGGCGGTCATCATCCTACCCCTGTACTGAATAGGCGCAAACTCAGATGCGATGGTAGCGCTAAGCGGATAGTCTCCCCCTACGCCCAAACCGACCCGTAATCCAGATCAAAATCCAGAAAGTATGAGGCAAGGGTTGTAACTCACAACAACGCGCCAGAATATGAGCAAGGGCACTATCTTCATGGCCTGCCCCTTCGCTGCTGTCGCTTGCCCAAAAGTCCCAACAATCATCATAATGAGCTCGACTCCGTCTGTTCTTGCTTAGAACAGTATTCGTGAGACATCGAATGAGAGCACTCACACATTCGCTTCCGGCCAACGCTATCCGCCAGCCACCCAAATAACAGCTGACCGAAGAAAGTTCCAATAGGTGTAGCGATTTTCAAGCCTAAATCTTGATTGGGACTCAGACGCGGTCGACCTGGCCACAATGAGTGACGGCTTCGTTATGAGGGGAAGAAAGCGCACAAAACTGATCGGGGGTATGGCCGTAGACGTAGCCCAACATAATAGCGGCGATATTGATTGCGAAAATATCATAGCTTGCCAAAGGAAAAACAAATGAGGTGCCTCATTTCAGGAATTCTGCCTAACCCACTCACGCATCTGTAAAGAATCCCACCCCTGCTACTAAAGTGACCTTTCGATGGAACCAACTGCGAACGTTGGACGCGAAATGGCTGCATAAACTCTCACTCACAGGAATTTCGACCCGTCCACTTCGGC
This sequence comes from Favolaschia claudopus, assembly GCA_037176885.1. Classification (NCBI taxonomy): domain Eukaryota; kingdom Fungi; phylum Basidiomycota; class Agaricomycetes; order Agaricales; family Mycenaceae; genus Favolaschia; species Favolaschia claudopus. Next base: position 1,858,316 of record JAWWNJ010000019.1, read on the forward strand.
CAGCGCCGCGGTGCGAAGGTCATTGAGCATACGCTCGCCTTGGCGCCGGACGTCGGGAGCACAGTGCTCGTCGCTTGAGACATCTTCTGGGTCAAACATGAGGGCGTGGGGTGCGGGGAATCGAAAGCGACGCAGGCGACATGGGTGAACTTATAAAAAAACTGTCAAAAGTCACTAGTCAAAGGCAATGCGATCGCGTCGGATCATGGTTCCGCGGCTCCGAATTTGATCGTACTGCTTCTCTCACTGTTACCACCATGAACTCTGCCCGGTTTCAACCTTGGGATCTCCTAGACTAAAGGCGCACAAGCATGTACCTTGTTGATACTCCCCCTCATTCACGCAAAGTTACGGCGTACTTACTCTCAGCCTTTCTGCCTTGTACGCCCGCCACCGGGATCATCTCATGCAAGCTTCATAATTAAGGCGCCGTACCTTGTCTATATCAACTAACCGGGAAGCCATCTTCGCGAATGTATCTCTGCTTGACATGCCGCACTTGCCTGGACACATCCGCAGACTCGAAATGCTGTTGGCCTTGGATTAGCACATTTCGAATTCTCACAGCATCGAACGTTCGTGGGCGATGTTGGTCAACAGGCCCCTTCACCCACTTTCAGAATGGGCAAACCAACGGAAGGTGAGCGAGGATCTCTTCGAAATTCATTGAACACAATAGAGCGGAATATTGGCGGAGCGAAGATCATTTACGAACCGACGGAACTTCCATGCCCCTTCCGACTTGTGTGTAGGGTCAAATATCCTTCAAGCTATCCATTCAGCGCTTTATATTAATATATGAACTGACACGCATTTCAGCCGGGCTAGCTGCTATCTTCCTTCACTCGAAATCCCGACTGCGGAGGACTCTGCCTTCAATGCAGATGTTCGTGAGTCACTATCAGCGACTTTTCTTTTCTCAATTTAACGACCGCCACAGGACAGTACCCATTGCTTTCTGGCTGTGACTCTCATTCCCTGACGATGTTATCCCGGTATCCGACTTGTTTTTGGTCGTCCAATCAGGTCCAACCTCTGCTAGCTATTTTCTGGCACTGGATTTCTTGCTAACGATTCTCCATAGAATTAATATTCCCTGTCGCTGGCAATTTCATTTTTGCACTCTGATTCATCTTCCGTGTTGTTGATTCCTGTTGACACCCTAATGACACGATGAGCGGTCATGTGATTGATCGGTTCGTTTTTTTGTCCTCCCTTTCTTTCTAAAATGGCTATCTTAGACGGGGATCAATGCTGCGGATTTCGATTGTCTATCCGCCTGCGCCTCACCAAACATGTCCAAGGCAGTTCACCTCGGAAGGTAAATTAATAACCATCGTACTCCCTCCCGCTGGATCACAATCATGATACCTGTAGTCAATCCCGGCGTTCGCGCAAATTCCTTCAACAATTTCTGGGAAGGTCTACCGGGCAAATGCTTTCCTCAATTTGGTTCGGTCTTCGGTCATACTGAAACCCATGTGAGCTTTGAATTAGCTTCTCCACGTTGCGGTCTTCGAAGCTTAATAGTCCTCGAGCAGTCCCTATTACTGACCTTGCAAAATCACCTTGAAATCACCTACATATGCTTCGAAGCTCTCACCCCGGAGACAAGGTAATGACCTGGTAACGACTGATGGGACGGGTCGCACTTAGAACTGTGTGATTTGGCGGGATTCCCTCGATTGATGGACAGCCCTACACCCGCTGGCAGGCGCCAAATTGACACTGTTTCGTAAATCCTATAAAAGCAACCCGAATAACGAGGCAATTCCGCCAGGCCTTTCTTTTCTCCAACCACACACCCACCTTTCAAAAAATGCTCTTCGCGTCTGTCTTTGCCGCTCTTGCAGCTTCCGTTGTTGTTTCAGCTCAAGTACGCCTCTCCTAGTACCATCTACTTGTGAGCAAACCGTTAACACCGTTCTAGGGTCCCGTCATCGTGAAAGTCGGCGGCGATGGTACCACCCCGGCCCTTACCTTCAACCCCAACCAAATCACCGCTCCCAACGGCACAGTAGTCACCTTCCAGTTCACCGGAAGGTATGTCTGGACGTCGTTGGTTTGATATCTGCCCGTTGACGACGCTCGACACAGTCCCGGAAATCACACCGTCACGCAGTCGACTCTGACGGACCCTTGCAACCCCGTTGCAGGAGGCTTTGACTCTGGCTGGGTTGGGGTCCCCGCCAATTACACCGGCCCCGCGCCTGAATGGAACTTGACCGTCAAGGACGATTCGAAACGTATGCGCTAACAACAAGCCTTGAAGGCATTCTTCCTTTCGGCACTCACCTTCCTGTCAGCCATCTGGTTCTACTGCAAACAGCTCAACAGCCCCAAAGGCGCTCACTGCCCCGCTCGTATGTAACAGCCGCCTCAGCTCCGCCGAGGTTAATTTCGCTCTACAGAGATGGTCGGAGTCATCAACATCGGGAACAAAAACTTTAACGACTTCGCCGCTTCGGCCTCCGCTGCCAAATCCGTCGGGGTATGAATTCATCTATTTTCGCGACCATCCTTCCGGGGCTTACAATTCTGCAGCAAGCAGAGGGTGGTTTAGGAGGCGCCGCTGCCGCCGCCACAGGTCCGCCATCTGCTCCCTCCAGCATCTCACTCGTTGGCTTTGCAACTTCGGCTACCGCCCCTCCCAGCTCCCAGTCTTCCACACCGGCTGGCTCTGGTGGAAACAACTCGACTAGCGGCGGAGGTAGCGGCGGCAGTGGCAACAAGGGCGGCGCGGTTGTCAACGTTGCCAGCTCTGCCATCGTGTTCGTGGCAGCGCTTGTTGGAATGGCAATCGTCTTGTAAATTTAGACAGGTGCTAAAAATCTTTTGAAGGATCTTGTTGCGTGATGTAGACACGGGTGTGGACTGTGACTTGATTTTTACTGGGCTAACTGTATTTAAATTTTGATCAGATTGCTGCCTCGGACAAAATGAAGTCAGACGTACAGCAAGCCGTTTACAACGTGACAGTATAATAAGACGAACAATAAGATATGCGACAAAGGAATGTAGGTATGTGCGGGTACGGGAGTTGAAGTAATCCAGTAATGAACAGAAAAGCAAAATCAGGAAGCAAATAATCAAATCTGCGCAGGCGGAGGAGTGGATATCGAGATCAACTGGCTCAGCATGCCCTTGATGTCTGACAACTCCGTCTCAAGCGCTGAAATGCGGTCTTCCAGCTTCGGTTTCTTTGCCGTACTCTGCAAGGGATATCAATCGACGAGGAAAATTACTCGAATGCCCCTTAACAGAGCGGATCGTACCTTGCGATAGACATCGGAGATGCTTGCAGGATCTGGCACCCGTTCGGACAGCTCGGACGGGCGTCGTTCAAAGTCGAAATGGTAAAAATAATCCAGAGAGATGACCGAGTTCCGATTATGCCGTGGATGAAGCTAAAAATAGGTCGAGGATTAATTACTTGGGTACGTTCCGAGGGGGGAAACTTGCCGAATTGTTCCATCTCGGCCCTTGGGGCTGAGGTAAAGTCTGTATGGCCGCATTTTGTTGAGACTGAACCAAAATGGCCAAGGTGAAACACGCTTACAGCGAGTCTCCGGGGCGGACTACTACCACTCCACTCGTCCGACGCCGGACCTCGGGGACTTGGTTGGGGCGGGAGCGGGAATAGAAGAATATTTTCTAGCGGAATATCAGGTTGGGGCCGCGGCGATTGGGAGGTATTCATGGCCGTTGGTCTTCCAGCATTTTCGGTATAAGGAGTCGGTTGCTGTGATACGATTAGATCAAAGAGTAAATCGGATTTGAACTCACATCTTGGAAAACCTCATGCCAGTCCTTGAACATTCCTCCAGCGAAACATTGTACAAGAAAGCTTGTATCAAGGCGCTGTTGTTTCCAGCCTTCAGCGAGAGTTTGATACCGTGAGCTGAACGCCGCAACGAGATTCCGAAGACTGAGGGTCATCGTGTCGAATTCGCGGTCCGATATCACGTATGTGTTGGCTGCTTGAATTACTTGCAGATGGCGCTCAAGTATGAGCTCAAGGAAGCACAAGATGAACTATTCAATGTCAGGAAACGGGGTACGATTCCGTTTGAATCTGCTTACGCCTTCCAATCTGTGGGTACCAAGAACAGCCACGGCCTGATATTAACCGTGAGCATTCGCCCAGAGAGAATCGAAGAAGGAACAAACCATATCAGGTGTATCAAGTTGATAATGAATCCTCTCCAGCCGGGAGCGAACGTGTTCCGCTTCCTTGGACATCATTTCGGCCCGCAAGGCACTGAGTGGTTCTATTTCTGCCATGTGCCGGGCCGCACGTGTCGGCAGATCAGCGGCAAGAGAGTTGACGACAAGCCAGAGCTCCGAGAGGCCACTAGTTTTGATGTAGGATTTGACGCAACGGCGGTTTTGGGGAAGGACTACGCGCGCAGAAGCTTCTAAATTTGAAAATAGATTCTGAAATAGGGCCTGTTGAGCGTTCGCGCCGATCAGAAAATCAGAAACTCGATGACCTTGCATCGCATTTTGTAACTGAAAATCATGTCAGATTTAACCATCGGTCAACTCGTGTTAAAGACGTACGCGAGTGCATTTTGCTTCCAACCCACTGCCCAGCTGTGCCAATCTAATCAGCAAATCGATCTTCAGAGCCGTTGAACGACTCACTACGAGAGCCACTCCACCGCAGACCATTCTTTGGGTCTCGACTTGAAGAATCGGTTGACCTCATGCACAGAGATATACCCACTGCTATCATCGTCAATTGCATCGGCAATATTGGGGTAATCTGTGGACGTAATCCGTTCATTTCTGCTACGAAAATGAAAGAAAGCCATTGAAACACACATATGACTTGAGTGAGGACTGAGAGCGTCCACTGATCTCGATGTACTTCGCCCGACGTCTGCTGATGCTCGCCGAACTGTTGTGCAAAGTGGTTGTGCACAGCTAATAGGACGATCAGAAAGCAGCATCATCTAAATATATGCCTCACCATCCACGAAATGTCGCGCTTTACAGCTGATGCGCCAGTTCTTGGACAGTCTTAGCCATTGCTCACACGACTTTCACTGCACTTACCATGCCTATGAAACGAGCTCAGTTTCGGCCATAAGAATTTGAGGAACACATACTCTGCCAGACTGCCTTGATATCTTCGTCCTTGATCAATTGGTACGGACCAGCATTTAGCTAACAAGAAAGAACGATCATTGCTTGTCCAAACATGAATCAATACCAACTCACCTGCTGCAGTATGGCTTCTGTCGTACGCTCAAGAGCGTCTGAAATTTCTTTCTGGGCTGCTTCAACTCTGAGCGTGAACTTCGGCCTTCAAACGAAGCTGCCTCAAAAAATGGGACCGGGTTAGCTGACGAGTCACCTACATATTGGCAGAAAGCGCCTCTTCAAGACCCTGCTGCAGGCTCGCGTGCTCCTCAAGCGAAATTTCGGACATCCCATGAGCTCTTGCGAGCTGGTCAAGGAACTCCGAATCCTACAGAGAGAATATTCAGATCGTGATTATGGACAAGAAAACCAAGACGCACCTCCAATGCTCGCTGTCCACCATTTTCCTCAACCTGCTTCAAAACTGAAAGTTCGAGTGGTGTCTTCTGAAGAAGGAAGTCTGCCGCTTGGCCTAACTTTGCCGAGATCGCGTCCATTTTCGCCGAAAAGCCGTTCACGACTTCGCTGATGTCGTTGATCTGAAGCGCAGAGCTCTCATTGAGAATAAACTGCAGGCTGGCTTTGTGATCGACGAAGGCTTGGCTGAACCCTGCGAGTTTCTTGCGGTATTCCGAAGACCGTAAGGCACGCGCTAAATAGATTTACTTAATTAGCCGGGCGGTCAAGCCAAACGACTGGCGAGGCCTAGGTGTATACCGTACCGAAGTGGTGATGCTTATAGTACACTCTAAGCATGTTTTAAGTTCAAGCTGACTTGGGAACGGAGGGGCATTACGCACTCGCGGAAATTGCCAAAGTCGTGCATCGTCTGACTGACCTGTTATAAATTCAAATCAATCCACGACGATTCAAAGAAATGATTGAACTCACAGCCTGAAAAAAGGTTTGGAGACCAGTTCTGATGTGTTCTTCGTCAGCTCGGAATATAGCCTTCAAATCACACATAGTGAACCAGAACACTGTCTGCAAAAATAACGATCAGCTCGGCCCGCAGTGTTCCGCTGTATCCCCAACCATGGTATTATAAACAACGAGCTGTTCAGCACCCGTCAGCGAATACTTTTCTTCTCTACCAGTCAACTTACGATATTCTTATCGTTCTCGTGCCTCTCAAGCTCATGCTGAATGATCACCTATCGTTCGTTCCGATCTTCAATGATGATAGATAGAAGAACAGCACGGAGAAAACGCACAGAGAAGACCGACTCGGCGACCATGAGAACCGGGACGTATTTGGTTACGCTGTCGAGAATCTGTACCACGTCTTTGGCAGGGGCGAGAACAGCTGTGACGTTTTCTTTGATGACGCTGTAGGCCTCACCTGCGTGAGGAATGGGATTAACACAGAAATCAACGTTAAAGCTGTGGATTGAAGAAAGGACTCACTCGCGACGACTTCACCCATGACCGTCTGCGCCTTTGTCAGATTCTGCATCCCCACGGTGATGAGTGGTCCTGCGAACCCGTCAACTAGAATCGAACGGGAGAATGAGAATATCGGACGCACCAACAGCAGCAGTCACCTTCGCCTTATCCATCGCCAGAGTCGCCATTACACTATTGCTGTGATTGGGATGACTCGTCGGAACGAGCGCTTTGGTGGAGGTGGAGATAGATGCAGATGGGAACCCATCGTATTGGCGAGGAGACTGGGACAGGTTGGCGCTCGCGGTGATCATGGCTGCCGCCGCAAACATAGGTGTCGGGGTTGGCAGTAAGGCGTGAGTGACAGGTAAGATGTTGTCTGCTGAAGTGTCCCAATGGCTCTCATGTTTCTCGTGCGGCGCATTTGAAGTAGGTACTAATGCAAAAGTACGAAGAGAAGTAAGTGCTTGAAAAATCGCGTGGTAGGGGGACTCACAGGATATAGAGGATTCATTGGACGAGTTACCCGTTTGTGAGCGCATAGGCCGCTGAGGATACACAACGGCGCCATTGATGAGCCGTGGGTCAGAATAGTTTCGATTGTGATTCAGTGAAGGAGGAGATGGAAGCTATGGCTGTAATACTGGGGCATAATTATTTTGCGCCCAGCTTTGTGAAAACTCTCACAGGTCGAGTGCAAATCAGCGCAAAAATACACAGTTACCAAGAGTGCAGCAAAAACACACACCTTTTTGTGCAGGAAAAAAGGACACAGCCCATGTCCTGCAGAAACCCACACAGGCAGTAGTTGGCGTTCAAAATCGGGCAAGTCAAAGCGCTGACGGATCACACGGATCAAAAAGAAAATCCTCCGGCATCACAAATCCGCGCACCAAACACACTCAGTGCCCCAAGTGAGCACTACCAGGTTCGTTTTAGGCCATAATGATAGCTTTTACTTCGGCAGGAGACAAATCCACGCTTCCGACAGCTCTGCATTAATAATGCTACATGGTCTGTAAAAATAATGAGGAAGCACTTGGTGGTATTTGCGGATTGCTTCTTCGTCGTATTTGGCTGGCCATAGAATATTTAGTTTCTAAAACCAAAAGTCTACCCCCGCAATGTAGGCCATACATCTTCGAGGAATTATAACTGCAAAGATCGAAGACACATCACAAATATGCTCAGGCCATCACTTCGGCACAAGCGCCAGTACATCGGCAATGTGACGAACTTTGAACTTGTGCGTTTTTAGTAACCTTCAAAGGTGTGCATTTTTTGTGGGGTGTGTATGTTTGCGGCGCATGCACACACCTGTGTAAATTTATCGTGCAAGCTGTGTGTTTTTTATGTTAGGTTGTGCGTTTTTTCATCGGAATTGGACATAATTATGCCCCAGTATTACCCCCAAAGGAAGCGGCTTTGATTCAAGATTCGTGAAAGAGTCGTACATTCAAGAGAATCGACGCACAGGAGAAGTGGGCGGTGGAGGGCTTTTCTTCGGTCCTTCGGTGGACCTTTTGCGAATACGTAGATACGAAAAAGGAGAGTGGTGCCGCTTTTCGGAGATAGGTCGTGGAGCTTCGAGGTCGACGAACGACTCGTCTGCAGTGCTGTTTTCACGCCGCCCGCGTTTGGGAAACATGCCACCAGTGGACATTGTAGGAGGTAGAGAAGAGGACGCGAAGGGAAGGTAACGGGGAGAGAAGGCCAGGAGGGTGTGGTGGTAGAAAGGATGGAGTGCGAAACATACTGAGCCAGGTTCCCGCACCAAAATGGGATGATCACACTGTCAACTTCCCGAGCGCTTCGCCCACCGCGTGGATCAGCTTGGGCGCCCTCACCAGTTGCCTTGATGTAATATAAGAAACTGGTTTAATTAGATCAGCTTTCAGCGTAGCAACGCAGATAAAAAAGACTCGAGACCTTGATCCTCTTCACTCTCGATCTTGGAATTCTGCGATGACTCAACGTGCAAAATACGAGAACCAACTCCGTTGCAGCGGCGCCCGACGAATACCCGATGCGTGTCCAGACCGACTGTCGCGGATCTGTCTACCTCCACATTTGAACTTCGATAACCTGTGGGGCCGTGCGTTCGACGTTCAACGCCACTCAAGATTGAGTGACGGCGCACTCTGAGGACAAAAACGAATCGTCCCGCCTTGTTTCGATCCTATAGACTCGTACACAGCACTAAGCCACAGCGTCGCAGATCGTAAAATAGAAAGCATGAACGAATGAGCTTGGAGCACCCTGATACGAATCAAACTTCGATGAGAGTTTCTCAGCGAAAAGAGCGCCCAATGTTGATGCTGAACGATCGTTTTAGATCGCGGGTGGCCGCATTGTTCTCCCTTCTCCACTCATTAGCGATGAGAGCATTCCCTCGAACGGTTAAAACCCGTTTCTTCGGATAGTCTGCTTTCCATTGAAATTGATGAGTTTCTTTCATGAACACCAGACTTAACCGGTACTTACAGTTATGGGCGGATACAGAGACCAGCTCGCGACGCAGTAGATCGCCTCCAGGAAAAATTGGAAGCTTAGCGAGTAGCGCCCGTTCAGTGTAGGTTCGGGCGGCGTCGACGTGTCGTGGTGGCAAAGGAAGAATGATGCGCCTGTCACGGTCCGTCACATCAATTCCCGCGCTCAAATGATGACAGTTGAAATTTTTTAAATCGGCACCGGCAGCGCGAACAGTCCACTTTTGTTTTTAGTAAAATAATTCCTTCCAATAAGCTCAGCATTTACTACTTTCTTGAACGGTACATCACAGATCCCTCAATGAGAACTTACTCTTCTCCACTTGCCATAAATACCTACACATACGCCGGCGGCGCCTCCTCCCTCCTTTCCCCTTCCAATCGCGCAACCTGAGCCCGCAACTGCGCCATCTGCGCCGCAATAGTTGAAATCGCAGCCTCCCCATGTGCAGAGGAGCTCCCAGGCGAACTCGGCGTCGGTGGATACGTCTCTACTAGGTCCGGTGTGTGTCCTTGAACGCGAGTATGCGAAGCATCATGATCGCGCTCATCCCAATTTGTGCGTGCGCTGGCGTTCGAATGGCTACGAGACGGTGTTTGGCTCGGACTGAGCGATTGTGAGGGTGTAAGGGCGTGTGAACTTGTGTTCGAGCTTGAATTCCCATACGCCATCGAGTGTTCGTGTGTCTGCAGCGGCTTCTCATCCCTTTCCCACCCCTGCGTCTGCGTCTGTTTCTGTCCCAGTCGCCGCCCATCAGCATACTCTTCCTCCGCCACCCGATGTTTCTCCATCACACGCTCCAAATTCCCTCCTCCCCCACCGGCATTCTGATACCGCTGCTGCTGTGGATGCGGATAAAGCGTCTGAGAGGGAACACCATACTGCTGCTCCCCGTCCCGATACATACTTTGCTTATCCACACCCTTCTCATTAACAACCCACACTGCCGGCGCAGCATACTCCGCCTCCACCGCGTGCTGCTCCGCCATCACGCGCTGCATCTCCGCTCCGCCTTGGTACGCGAAGGGATCGGGCTGGTACGGAAGCTGCGTATGCGAATGCGGGCGGTGAGATGAATCTGCCGTTGCCGAGGGAGGATACGCCGAAGAAGAACTGAGTGAGGATGTAGGGTTCGGCGCGTAGGGAATCGAAAATTGGGTATTTATCTGAGGTGGATATGGCTGGTACTGCGAAGCTTGGTTATTAATTGTGTAAAAGTTATGTTGCTGGTCTGATTGAGGTGAAGGGAAAGAGGATGCGGAGCTATGTTGCGAAATTGATAGCGCCGAATTCAAATCAGAAGGATGTAACAGAGCCGCCTCGGAAGTCTGAGCGCCGTACATTCCTTGCTGCTGCTGCTGTTGCGTTAGTCCGCCGGGATGCGGATACTGCGGAGGCCGTGAAGTATATTGCTGCTGCGGAAGGACGACCACAGGACCCGCCGCACGACGCCGACTTCGAATACAGAGAAAAGCGATAGCGCTGCCCAACACGAGTATAGCCGCAGCCGCGACTCCAGCGTACAAGGCGATACGAGGTTTCGTTTTCAGCGATGCAGCAGACGGCTGAGGTGGAGCCGACCCACTCGAATGAGCGTTTGTATTCTTCGCAGGGCTGGCCGATGACGACGCTGAGGAGGGCGGTGGTTGGACAGGAGGTATAGTGGTCTCGGGATTCGGGTTGTTGGACCTGTTCCAAAGCCCTTTCATGAGTCGTATCCTGACATGACAAGCGACAGACACAAAACGCACGTAAACACAGCATAGTCAAAATACACCGGATCCTCAGTGGCTTGCAGAGTCACGATATGCGGGCCGAGCTGTAACTTATCGTTCGAGTACCCAACACTCCCGTATTCGGGATCCGTATTTTCGTCCACCGACGCTGCATCGTTGACTTCCGCGCCGTCGAGAAAGATGGTGTACCCAGTAACGAAGGTGTCCTTTGTCTCGGGTTTGGCAAGGAAGAGCCATATCGCGGTGCCTGTATATTCGTTGAGTTGGAGAATGCAGGTTTCAGTTAGAGAACCGAATGAAAATATCGAGCAATGCCAACGACTAACCAGTAAACTTGAGCGTCATATTAACTGCTGCTGCAGTCCCATTCATCACCCCAATCGTCCCATTATACAACTTCGTGATATCAAAGCCGGTGAGGTTCGTATGCGTTACACCCGATGCAGGAGAATAAATAATTTGCGGCGAAAAATCGTCGATCGTGCGGTTCGCCTGGGCTGTAGTGAAAGTGGGGCAGAGCGAGAGCAAGACCAGTGCTATAGCATAGATATGGTAGAGAGTGTGGCGGAGATCCAGCGCCGCGAGCATCAACGGACGCGGAGGTAGGAGACTTGAGAGTAGGCAAAGAAGGACGATGTGATAGGAGAGCGGTTTGAAGTAGAGGGGTGGTCCTGGTTTGCCATCTGTCAGGCTTGTTGTTGAAGGCTGGGATGAGTCGGCTGACTGACGTGAGAGACGTGAGGACTACGTGAGGGGGCGCAACATCAACACCTGTCACAACCGACGCGACGTCGAGCGCATGCTGTGTCTGGCAAAAAGTGTTTGATACGTGCCCAGGGAAATTGGAAAAAGAGAATTTATATGAAGGATTAGCGAAACCAACACGGAGTTGAGTGGTTCCTTGAACGTGAATATTGAGACGTCGTCCTGAAAACGACGGTACGACTCGGACCTGTCGAAATTTTCTGAATGAAACTAAGTAAGCGGATACAGCTAACTCATAGATTCGCCTACCAAGAATTCCATGTTCAGACGGGGTGTATTCTGTTTGAGTCGATGCAACCACAACGCAGCAACCACAACACATTGACATGGCGGCCATGTTGCGGCCATGGAGGAAGAGGATGAAGAAGGGTTCGGCCGAAAATTGCGACGATTTTCGGACTTTGAGCTGGGTCGGTACTTCGGACCGGGACTCCGTCTCCGCTGTGACTGTGATGTCACAATATTTTCCTCTTCCGCTCCCACCATGAGCCCCCAGCTTCCGCTTGAACTCGAACGGCAGATCTTTGAGACAGCGGCTCAGAAACCTTCAGAGATCGTCAAGCTCTTTCTCGTTGCTCGCCGCGTTCATGAATGGCATGCTTAAATGCGTTATTCAGCCTTTCAAAATTTTCTTACGTTTTTTTCTTTTATTTTTCCAGGTTGGAACCTTTGCTATGGCAACGATTAGCGTTCTGCTCTGCCAAGCCACATTCACTCACTGATCCGAGGATGCCGTCTGATTTCCGTAACGTCAGACGATTCGCGGACCCCAAGGACCTTCCAAAGTCACAGTCCCAGTCACAGCGTGCCTGGAGTGACGGCTCTACTGTGCATGCTAGGTGGGGGACATTTGTGATTTTAGTGGGAGAATACGGGAGATATATAGTGTATAGCTAATTCTGCTTAGCTTCTCAAAAGTGTTGAAAGAGTTGGTGTAAATATTGGCGGCTTTTGATGTGGTGATGACATTGACCAAAAAAGGCAATAGAGGTTGCGAGCTGACACATGGGGAGAAATACTTGAAGTGTCCTCTACGCTGAACTTGCAGCGGAATATATCGACTTCAGCGCATCCGAAAACTGACGATATCAGTATCAGTTCTAGTGACACTGAATGCACGTCAAACACGAGTTCAGCCTCAATTTCAGCGGCGCGTGAATAATGGGTTTCCGGACGCCGTGAATCTACCAGTTTCCACTGAAACTTTATTTTTCGCGGTGTGTGAGGGGGAGGAAGTTGAAGGTAAATGCATCAAATTTTGACCAGCTCCAGGCTCCAAAATTTTCACTCGAGGGCACTTCCAGAAAGCAAAATTACCTTCAAGTTCTCACAGTCCATCTTTCGTTGATATTTCGCTGCTTTCAATTCGTTGTCACACCGAGCATGCATACATTTCAGGTAAGGGCCAACAAAGAACTGCATACAATAATTGTAAACCAGCCAAGGGGGTGTATGGATCTGAGATATGCAAGGGAAAACAAAATGATAACCCAATGACTCGGAGTCTGATTCCTCGGAAGAACAAGTATTGACCCAGACAAGTCCAGAAGCTCGACCATTGGCTGGACATTACCTATCACAAGCGGTTCCACCAGCACCGCACGATTGACATCAAGTACTGAGAGGTCCTCTCATGTTGCAAACTAGTCTCTCGTAGACAGACACTCTATACAATCCAGCTCGGTGCCCTCGCTATATAGTTGCAAACCAGCCTTCATGAAGGTGAAGTCAATACGTCCATTTTGCTTCTGTGATAGATTAATTTGAGGATTTGAAGCATTTCCATGAAGGTGGACAGCATACCTATATTATTGGAGTGACACCTGTGTCCTTGCTTGACCAGAATACTCGCTTGCAAGGGACAACAGACACTCGGACAGGCAGGATATGATAGATTGGAAATACAAACTCACAATACTAGATATAAGCACAACAATATCGGACTCTGTCAGATTTCATCAAAGCGCTGACACGGACGAGCTCACTGAACTCCATTTCAACGAGCAACTGTGTAATACGTACCGAGTCACGAAGGGCCGTCTCTCGAGAAAAATGTTAATAGCAGTTAGACATTCTGCGTGAGGTTTTATGGGTTGGAAGCCGTGTTTTAAAAGATCAAAGACATACATTGATGCATCAGAGGTATTTGACGCGTAATGGGGGCTCTAGACGCGTCGAAACATACAGGCACGCGTCGATTCGTTAGCCGGAGACGCGTTAGAGAATAGATCATGCGAGTTTTCCAAAAAAGGAAGTTTATATAATGAGGCCGGTGGGCAATTGACGCAGTAACTAACAGCAAAGAGCAATGAAAGCGAGGTGGAGAAAGAGCTTGTGGTGAATCAGAAAGTCGACGATGAAGCAAGACCTAGCAAGACCTGGAATGCGTCGTCGTAGCTGGTATGATGCTTATCTCTGTTGTTCGCAATATTGAGCAGAGTTCTTGGGGTCCTTGGGTTGCGGAACGTCACCTTCATCAGATGAAATCAGCGGATCAGAGAGCAGAACGCTAATCGTTGGTCGAAAACAGAGCAGAACGCTAATCGTTACCATACTTTGCTCTATCGCGTGGTGCGATTCGGAGACCCGAGAAAGACTTTGCGCATTGCATCGAGGCTGAATTCCGCATCCCCGGCACCCTGGTCCGCGGTCCGCCACCTCTGCGCAGACTGGATGCTAGAAATGCCCCGCTTCCGTGACCTCCTGAGCAGATGCACCAAAATCACCCATCTCTACCTTTCGACTTTCAACGTCGACTCATCCTTGCTACCCATCCTTGACAACATACGTGTCCAAAGCCTCGCCGTCAACCTCCGTCGCCTCTTCATGGAACGATCGCAGGACCCGGACGACGAGCTCGACGACTACGACGAAGACCAAGCCAGCTGGGACTCCACTCCAGTTGACCTCGAGCACCCACTCTTCTCCTCCGTCACCCACCTCCATTCCTTCGACTACATCGACTCGGAGAACGTCTCCGCCAAGGGCATCGAATGGGTTCTTAAACTATCCACCCTCCCTGCCCTCACGCATCTCGCTTTCAGCAACCCTCCCCATCCAGATATCCTTGAAACCATTCTGAACACATGCCCCCGACTTCGCGTACTGATCTTGTCGTTCGATGCAGGTACGCTTTATATGGATATACTCGATATTGAGGATCCCCGGCTGGTCGTGATACCAGATAGGGAGGATGAAAAGGACTGGGAGCTCGGTGCATATGGTGGTGATGACTTTTGGATCAAGGCGGAGGAGTTCGTTGAAAACAAGAAGCGTGGAGATGCGGATGGTGCGTTTTTGAGATTTTCTCCACTCTATTCAACTAATTCTTTTCCATGGTCAAAGGCTATATAGTGGAACTAGATTAGATCATATGGGATGGAAGCTTGTCTCGTATGATCTATCCGTCGGCCACAATAGTGCGATGCTCCGGGATATAGCGGAGGTACTGTACGTTCGGCATTAGCACCGAACTCCAAATCCGTCTTGAATCCGTCTATCCATGCTAAAGCTGGCTCTCTTAACTTTTGCTGTTGTGTATCGCAACTCTCAGAGCTCGGTCAGTGCGTACTGCGAATTCATTCGTCGAAGGTGGGATGTTTCCGAAATTCACAAGGGCTGATGTGCGTCATAATCGGCTTCCCAACGGCACAGTGAGTCATACTCTGCACACCAAGACTTCAACTGAGCTATATTCAAGCAATACAATGCTAGGTCGATGTTCAACTTTGGTTGAAATTGGCCAAAGACGAATACCCCAGTTTCACGAGTGTCGACGTTTACATGAAATCAAGAAAATTCGACCCTCTATCGGCGAAAAAACGTCGGATCGTCTTCGATTGCTTCAAGCTCTATGCTTACAAAATTGAACGTTGCTTTGCTGTTCGTTTGTTTGTCTTCAACTTCTGATGCGATGCCGAAACGGCGAAAATCACGGTGTCTTGTTCGATGCCATGATGGTCAATCGGTCTTTGTCCTGCCCTCACAACCACGCAACACAGACTTCAACGCTGGACAAGGAACACGTCTCGGACCTCCCACTAGGTCTACTTTCCCGCAGAACTGCGGTTGATTCCGCGTCGATCGTGTTCCGTTTGAATCTTCTGGCAGGCTCCGAGTCGAAAATTCCACATTGAATGCGTCTCAATGCTCGGCGACAAATCTCACACCGATACGGTACCTGGATCGAGATGATCCCCGTACCATCCAGATCTCTGCCGCGGATTGCTATGTCGGCGGAGACGAGCGATATCTGGCTGACATACCCGATAAGGATGCCCTTCTCGTCGTTCTCCGAGTCTCGACTTCTTCATGTCGCTCCGAGATCCGTCCCCCGTCCTTCTGTCGGCGGAATCCGAGTAAGTGCTTGGCTCCCAGCATCTCCGGGGTTCGACACTCATCGTTCAAGATCGCAGGCTTCCTTGATCGATTTCTTCACGAAGCCCTTGTTGTCATCGTCGTCAGACAGACGGTGAGTGCTTGTCTCAGCCCCACCCCGATGTTACTGCACATACACAATTGACAGCGGCATTCGCGTGGAAACGATCATAGAACTCACGGTAACGAGGCCCTCGTCGCATGGTTTTCCTGTTTATGGGTTTTGACCTAATATGGTCTGTCTTGTTTTTAGGCGCATGCAGTCTGAGGGAAATGGTTTCTCGCTGAACCGCATCGATCTTCTTGTCATCTCCGGCCGTTGATCGAAGCGGGATCAAAAATGCTTACTCTTCCTTTGGGCCCTTTGGCGACTTACTTCAGCTGCCCTCAAGCTGGCATTTCGATTATAAAAACCGGAACACACGCACGCTGTCAAATGATTCTTAGTAAACTGTCTACCATCTCATCTCTCAGAGTCTCACGCATCTCCCGCATTCACGTATCCTGAAACCGATTTTATCTTTCGGCGCAAGATCAATCTATGTGAATGTACTTGATGCGAGCTTGAGACGCTCGTGAATCAGAACAGGGAGTGGCGAGAACTTCGGGTAAATGTATTCGAGGCGAAGGAGATGATTGAAAAAACGAGGAGGCGGCGACACAGGTACTGTGTTACAATGCTTACAAAACAAATCATCGTTGTAACTTTGTCATATTTCAGGAATATGCAGCGGAACTGGAACTACGTTGCAAACTGTGGGCGAAGAATTGACCTATGCGGATTCAGAATGACGGTGCGATACCGGGCCCCGGCGAAATAGGTAGAACCGAGATATACAAATTTTGCCGTAGTAATTCAATTCGTTCAATGGAGTTTGTGTTAGGTGTTATTTTGTCGCTCAAGAACGTTTCCAGCTAACACTCATTGGCAATTTGTTCGGAATGACGGGATCTGATTTGAGGACTTCATCGAAACACGGTAAGCCATCTCAACTTCAAAAAGCGCACCTGAGCTCTGAATCGAATCTACCTGGATCTTTCACCCTTTGTGCGGCGTCGCATTCATACCTTCACCAATCCCTGAACTCGTTGCTCAGAACCACCAACCGCAAATAAAAAGCAGGACATACCTTGCTCGCCTTCACGCATCAAACACCCACACTTCTCCCCAGTACACTGACATCTCTCAAAAATCCCGCGCAATTCCCCAAAATGCTTCATCAATTCTCCCTGCAACTTAACATTCTCCCTCCGCAACTCTTGACACTCCGCTTTCAATCTCCCAACTTCGACTCGATGTCGATGTTCATCGGATTTTCTTTCCAGCTGGATGTTTCGAGTGGCCGTATTCAATACGGCTATCTTTTGTAGGGCTGCTGTGTGTTCTTTACGAAGAGCGCAGAGGATACGCTGTAGTTTCGCTTTCTCCGCTGAGCCTGCTGTTTGAGATGGTTTCTTGGCAGTAGAACCAGAAAGACGGGTTGGCGCGGGCTCGAGAGGGAGGATGTTGTCGATGTCCATGAGTGTGTGTTTCGAGCGTTGTTTGGTCAAGTTTATGGCCCGCGAATTTTCTCCTGCCGTTTGATTGAATTCGAATTGAATTGGGACTGCGGGGATGTTTCGGAAATTGCTGACTCGCAGACTTCCAGTCGAAAGAGTCGTTTGTCTCGGAAACATCTTTAATAAACTGTTGGCAATCTTGAGCATGGAAGTACTTTGATTATAGGTCCCTCGAGGTATCAAAACGTCATCGAGGTTAAGGGCAGTAGGTGAATATAGGTGAATATGTTCAACTTGATTGAACCTCATGATCGAAAATTAGCGAACTTCGAAGGACAAACGGTGATTTCACTACAGAATTGTCGTTGAAAAAAAAAAAATCCGAAAATTCGAAACTTCTTTTCTACACATTGTCTCCGAATGAACTTTGTATGCAATTGAACTTTGCAATTTGTTTGCGGTTCAACTGATGCCAACATTGACGGAGTGACGGCCCGAAGAAATCACATTGCTTGATGCCGTAATACGGTAATTTTCGTCTTTCTCTTCCCTCACGACCACGCGACTCGGACTCAGCACTGGCGAAGGGATGCGTATCGGGCCTTCCCCACATTGAACTACGCAGAATTACGCGTTGATCGCGCCCTGTTGTGGCGGGTTTTGACGGATTCAATCTTCTGGCAACCCGATATCCTGCAATCCTGGTAAATGTGGTAACGCCAGGCCCACGTCGTACTCTCTTGGGCTCAACATCGGCGCCAGATTGACTCGTCTGCTTGCATCCTGTTAATCATATCGTCCAAAACCTCGTTGACGATGATCCGCCGCACCATCTGACTTCTACTTCTCACTGCCGCGGATTCTATGTCGGCGGAGACGATCGGACTCTCAACATACTAGATAAGGGTGAGTTCTTGTCTCTTCTCAATTGCTGTATTTTTGTCCTGTGCTTCTAATGAATAGGGCGGGGGAACCCGTTGGATTTGGCAGGTGAATCAGCTTCCCCCGTTAGGAGCTCATAAAATATCTCCCGCCTCAACTCGGACCGAATTTACTTGCCTTGTTCTCCTCGTCGTCAGACGACAGACAGCTGTAGCTTGTCTTCGAAAGCGGTGCTGTATGCTATAGAATGTACGGCGACCTTGCGCATGCCGCGCTACGCGTGGGCAGTATGATGGAACCCAGATCTAGCAAGCCTCGTTGCAAGAATTCCCCGTTCAAGACAAGGGCGGTCGGTCTTGATCACTCCAGTCGGTCAATCTTGTTCTCAGGCACGGTCGTGAGAGGAGATTTGTCGCACTTATCTCCTCGTCATTTGCCCCGGATCTCCTCGAGCCGTTGATGGAAGAGGGACCGAAAACTCCCACTGTTTGTTTGGCTGTTGTCATAGAGCTGTACTTGACATCAACCAACGCCCACAACTCGACGAGGGCTGAAAAGCTCGCCCCCAAACGTCCCAAGCGCCTAGAACAGTTGACTTAGGACTCTGGGAAATGAATGGATCTCGTCGGCCGTAACGCCCTCTCCATTTTTCGTATGTGTTCTGCCATAAATGCCAGAAAACTTCCCTGATCCTGTCAAATAAGGTTAATCATTAACCGATCGGTTGCGACCTACAAAGCGCCCATGGCCCAAGCGGGGCAAACATACGCGACGATTTACAGCACTTTCCCTCAGGAGGCTGGAACAGTTAGGATCTGTAGATTCCGGACACCGTAAAAGTGTGTGATCAATCTGTAAACAGCGCGTTGTTTTCTCATGTGAACTGCCCCTCGGAATCTACCGACCACTTTATGTCCTAGATGTGTTCCGGGCCGTCTCCATAATGGTCTAGGAAGCTTGATGGCTTTCCTGTGAATGGAAAGACGACGTCCCAAGCTGTAGAGACCGAGTCACTTCTTGACGCGTACGCACGCCACTTCCGCCGAATCCGCTCCCTGCCCCCTTGGCAATGCACAGTATAAAGGCGATGAACGCGTTCCCCCTTCTCCCCCGCCCCTTTCCCCCGCTTCACTACAATGTCCAAGCAGAGCAATGTGCGCTTCGACCCCAACGCCGTTGTGCACGAGGCCCCTGCCCGCCCGTCAACTCAGTCCACGGACAAACACTCTACCCTCGACCCCGCACTGACGGCCAAGGGTTGCCTTTCCCTCGACTTCTCCCTGCCTGCCGCTATTGTGAAAGAACACTTCAAGTTGGATGACGATGTCCTTAACAGGGCCGCATCTCAGCCACACGCCGCCAGACTTTGCGTGCGTGTACCATATCCCACCGGGTCGCGCGGACTGTGTATAGTTGACATTCGTCCATGCGTCCCTGAGCGACGCTATGTATCGGTCGGTGACGTCCTTACCCAAGTTCACAAGAAGCTCCGGGACCCCCCGGACGGCGACGCCGCAAAGGAGGATGGCCTCCCTGATGTATTCGAGAAGCGAGTCAGGTTCTTTGAAACCTATGCATATGCCAGTGGTGCCCCGGATCCCTCCGTCAGTGTTCGAGCCGAACGCGCCGGAGGTGTTCGACGCGTAGATTGTCTTCGAGGCAAGGTTGTCTTTGCAGGCTTGACCTACAAGACCGAAGTCTTTGAGGCGAACACGCGGGTCGAGATCTGGCAACTCGACTTAGACCTCGCCCCTCGCTATGCGCATGCGTAGACGTATACCCTTCCCTTGCCTGTCCCCACTCTCGCCCGTATGCAAGAAGACGCTGCGGCACTCCATTCTCACTACACTCCTTATCCCCGATTTCTCATTCACATTATGGTCGTATTACGCACCATTTAATTTCCTCCCCGCCCACTATGCCAGCCATCGCACATTCGTTGAATTAACTAACTACCCTAGCAAATGCTCTCTTTATTCCTGTAACAACACCCACTTATTCGCTTACCGTGTATCATGCCTTACCATTCATGTGTTCCTTATCCTGTACATTATCTAGATGCTCAAATGACAATCTCTGTTTGTATTATTAGTAAACTGTCCGGCGTGCCTGCGACCACTTGACTTCTCAAAGATGGAAGCAAGGTAGTAGATTAGCTGTTAAAGAGCGATGCAGTGGCAGTTGTTCACAGACGAACAGCGCAATCGGCTAGCCAAAGAAGCGAACTAACCATGATGAAATCAATGCGGCGTACGCGCGTCGCTCATCTTGAGATACACGTTTTCGTCCCGTTAAGGGAATTGAAGATTCATCTCCGACCATGAGATAGGGCACCCCAGCCCAGCTTGCGACCCCGAGCGTAGCAGTACAGTCATTGAGCGAGCACGCACTCAGGGAATGCACAAATTCATACCTACCACGCTGCATTGTGTTGGATATATCTTGCCTCTACCGCTGGAATTTGTCGCGCCTTGAAATCGAGCGTAAGGTAAGTGCACCGAGCGCGGCCGACGCATGCCAATGTGAGTATACGCCGCGTTACATTCATTGACGGACGCTGTTTAGGCGGGGCGGCGATGAGAACGGAGTCAGTGCGAGACGACTTTGAACCGGCATCGCGTTTCGATCGCCTCTGGTAAGTGAGTAAACGCCAGAGCGTCCGTGATTGCAACGTTCACCGCACAAATTGAGTGCGCGAAATCGCGCGGAAACCCATTCACTTCAGAAATTGGCAAACGTTGGCAAACGCGTTCCGTCAAGCCGCAGGCGTGAGATAAAGGGTTGAAAGCTTGCAAAATCGGTCATGCGAACATAGGGCACATAGGAGAGAACTGAAGGGTTAATTCAAAGCACGATACAGTTACGATAACAAGGCAAGGGAACATACGGATGACAGATAGCAAGTACGATAGCAAACATGAAGGATTAAACACCTTCTGAGAAACTGCGGAAACGTCAAATATAAAGCGAGAGCTCAAAACTGATCTCAAATTATTCTGAGTTGTGAATGCGATAAACGGCTCTACAAGTTTGGTTAGTTCGACTGCGACACATATGACAATCAGTCGATTGGGCAACGTACCTGTTTTTCTGCTGAACTTTGCGGCTTCAGCTTCACATCGTTCTTTACGGATACGGCAGCGGAGACACGAGCGATTCGTGGTGGAGTCCTTCTCCCACGACACGCAGGGCTCTGAATTGGAATGACATTTCTTGCATCCCTGGGGAATCGAGCAATATTGAGTCAAACTATTTGAGGGGAAACGGTAAACTTACGGGTCCCTTCTTGATACGAAGGTTCCGTTTTGCGAGTATTGACTTCATGACGAGCGGTGGGAGTGCATTCCTATAGTCTGCTTCCGTCATGCGCCCGGCGCGTTTGCGAGGTGGCGGGGATTGGGATGCGACGTCTTTCTCAGCGGGAAGCTCGTCGTTATTCTCGGCCTTTCGTTTGCCCAGCGTGGTCGACGAGGAGCCGCTTGCGTGGATGGTATTTTCAGGGTCAGGAGACGAAGTGCCGTCTTTGGTCAGGTCGACCATAGGAGGCCGCTCTGAAAACAGTAATTGGTAACGATGCGAAACGGAGACGGAGAAAAGGAAATATCGCACTGGCAACAATGATACGTTTGGGTCCGGAATCAATGACATCCTCCGGATCGCGGGGTTTGGCTATGCGTTGCATGGCGCGAATACTACGGGTCAGAGTCTTGTCGAGAGCTTCGCGGTCTCTCCGAAGTTGACCCTTCCCCTCCTGCAGCGCTCGCTCCCTATCCTGCAGCCTCCGGTGCTCCTGCTCGCTCATCCTGGCAGGAACATCATCCTTTAGACGCTTGACCTCGTCCTGTAGCTCCGCAATCTGCTTCCGAAGCTTTTCGCATTGCCCAACCGCCGTGTCCCGCTGCTTTTGCATGCGTCGAAGGTGAGATTTGTGTTTTTCTGCTTCTTCCTTGGCCGTTGTCTTGACCGATTCCAGCTCTATATTAGCCGCGTTGAGAGCCGCCTTCAACGACGCTGACGCCTGGGCCGCTTGGGCCAAAACGTCGTCAAGGTCCGGCGCCGGCATGGCTGGTAGACGACCCAGTGGAAAGAGAGGTAGTGTGACAGTCACTAACGTGACGTGCGGAACTGATAGCCGTAAGTTGCCAATTAAGTTCAATCAGAGCTTTGTTACAGCCGTTTCTCTGGATTCTCAAATTTTCTGTTTTCGATTGCAACTCGAGTCTCCAGATTCTTGTACCTATTCTCGTTTTTGCAAAACCCAGTTCTATAAACAAACTCCAAGATTGACCCATAATAGGGTGACTTTGTCACTTTGTAGTTCCCGCACGCATTGATCATTAGTGAAAGCTCGAGATTCTTCTAGGGTTCTGTTTGCCCGACAGGTGCGACACGCCCTCCAGTTCCCGGTTCCCAATAAGCAGTGGGGGACAGGTTGAGGCCAGTTTTGGTTGCGACGCGGCGATCATAGCCATCAATGATGCATGATCGCCGCATGCGCCGAAGAACAAGAAAAAACTTTGCGAGAGTTATCTTGGAGTAAACGAGGGTGGGCCTTGCCTTTGGAACGCTCCGTAGCTTTGATTACAAAGTCTGGAGCAAAATTAACCGTAACCAAGGTGAAAACTCGGCATCGCCGTGTCGATCCCGCCTGATCCCGCTTCGAATTGCTTGAAGTTGAACATATTGACAAATTGACATAATACTGCGGTCCCCGGTTCCCCTCAAATGCAACCGCCAAAATTTGTTGTCTTGTGCGGTATGTCTCACCTTTCTCGACGGAAACACACTCGAAATCTCAAGCTGTGCAGAGTTCAATTCAAATAATAGCAACGCGCTGTTTTCCACCATATCATTGTCATCTCAGGAGTTGACTCGGAACAAGCATATTTTCTTCAAATCTTCTGTACTAACGACGCGTCCATATGTGGCATCGCATCTCTTGCCTCTGATCTGGTCCTCAACAGATTCGGAAACTCGGAACACCTACCTCGGGTTTGATAGCCTTTCCTCCGTCGTGACATAAGTGTTCCGTAACTATCCTCCTCATATAAAACCCCGCAACTATCCGTTGTAGACTCTCATTCTTCTTCTTCCCCAACCCACTTCTTCTTCCTCCATAAATTTTCTTTCCTCTTTGGTTCCAACCATGTTCCCTGCGTCGATCGCATTTGTCTCCACCATGATCCTCTCTCTTTCTCTGCCATTCACGGTGTCCCCGTCGTACGTCTCCCGTTTCAACCTCACTACTTGGATTTTATGTTTGAGGACAACCCACAGACACGCCAGGCAGGAATTCAAGCCTGTACAGGTCCCAGGGGAACTGGGATTGCATACCTCTCAAGGCTGGCGCCGCCTTCGAAGATGGCATTTGCAACAACATCAGCACCAAGAAATTCAAGTCTCTCGTCTTTGCTTCGCCTGACGACGAGTGCCTTTCCTTCCCGTAAGTGTCCACACTCTCCGTTTGCTGAGCATCTCGCTCAATTGGGTTTGAAGGAATCCGGACTGCCAAGTCGGTGAGGGGGTAGCGCACGAGTTTTTCTTGGGGAACTCGGATACCCTGTTGGATGGGATCGAAAGTTTCAGCTGCAATTGAAGGGGGAGATGAACTCGAATGAGTGGATGTGTTCGTGATTGCGCATAATATGACGGCCGTACTTATTGATGATGGTTGACTGTATGAATCGTATGAATTCCGGAACGAGCGGGCTTTGATTCACGAACGAGGAGGACGTAACCTCCAGGATTCAAGGGGAATTCTAGTGTAAATCCGTAGGCCTCTCATTGATGAGCCGATGGTGCACGATTGAAGCAAGAAAGTGCGCCGACAATTGCCTCAGCGAAGCAGGAATGCCTAGCGGATCACATTCGTTCGTCACGGGAATAGAACGCGGAAAAAAGGGGTATAGCAGTGGTTAGAGCTTGAGATAGAGTTCTAAGCGAGGAATCGTTAGTTCCATGCATACCAAATGCATGCAGCATACCGTATGTACTTACACCAACTGGCGACTGTACACGCAGTGTGACCATTTGCAACGTCCATTCGACGTTCAGTAGATCAAGCTCCGTCGTAAGGCTTCGAGATGAGACCCAGCTACAGTATTCGCGGTCTAGGGTGGCAGCAGGCGAAAAACAACGTGCGGACAATACGACATGTCACAGATCACGTGGAATGACTGTTCGCACCGCGTGCCGTAAGTACTCTGTACTTATTCGTGACCACTCGAAGCAGTTTCACTTTCCTCGTCGTAGTACGAGGCAGCTTTGACAGAGTATTATATACTCCACCGCAGGAGCAGAAATCGTCCGTGGTTCCCTACCCGCAGCAAGCCGAATTCAGGTATTCTATTGTCTGTTTGCAAGAGGCTACTTATTCTGAGACGCAAATTCATTCGCTCGCCTGAAACACAATACAAAAGGTCAGCTAAGAAGATTGAAATAAGCCAAGGACACGAGTTACCCACTGAATGTTAATGCACGAAATCCCGTCTACCCGGCAATTATGGTTTGTTTCAAGCCCTTACGAGCGCGCTAATTTAATTGCGGGTGGCCTGCCGCTAACCATTTGATTTAGCCAGATAAGCGTCCCGTTATGCAGGAAAAGACTCGCCGATGCTTGCTATTTAGTATATAGAAAAGTAACTACTTCTGACTTCGAGAAAGAATCTTTGCGCAATGCTTGAAAGACGCAGAGTTAGACTTCGAACAAGAAGCACAGGAGATGATTGGCGGCCGTTTTTTCGAGCTGCTCTGGGAGACTAGAATCACCGTGTTTCAGCCGGGTTAAGGATAAATATCTTGAATTACCTCTTGTTTTGCAGCATGAAACACGTTGGACGGCGATAAAATTCACTAGATTCCATGGGGACGGGCATACCATATTTTTAGATCCTGTAGGTGAACCTTTTTCCGGATAACTGTTTGAATCCGGTGAGCGCCACTGAAGAGTTTAAGAGCATCGCGGTATAATCTACCTGGCATTCATGGGGCCGGCCTAACCCGGTCAACCCTGGCCTCCACACACCAAGAATAGATTCCATATTTCGATAGATGACTAGAATCGGGCGCGCCCTATGAAATCAAAACATATTACCGCGGTTCGATGAACTAAAAATTCACCGGTCGCATTTAAAAAGCGGCCCTGTATGAGTGAAAGGCAAGTCATTCAAGGCTAAAGCAAGCAAAACAATGAAGCTCACCTCCTCATTCGGTCTGATTTTCCTCCCGTTCATTGTTGGAGTCGTCGCTTCGGTAGGTCGACAACTATGTTACCACGAGTCCGAAGCTAACATGTCTGTAATCACAGCCTACTGCACCAACTAGCGACGCGGTGAGTTCGAGATGATTTCCCAAGATTTGATCACTGCGCCTGAGTTCTTGATGCGTTTGCGTTTTGCAGGGACTCTGCAACTGGATCGTGAACTGCGGCGGCTTCGGTGCTTGTGAAGCCGGCCCTTGCATCCAGGATGGATACTCCTGTTCGGGAGCGGGTGTTCCAATGCTTGCTCCTGGCGGAACAGTGAATGCCACATGCACCACGGCGTGTCACTGCGAATTGTTTTGCGGTGTTGGACCCGTTTGCCCACCTTGAATAAAGTCGAGAGGTCGTAGTACGGGAGGAGGGAGCAGTATATGCGAATCAATTCGAGCGAGGATCTACATACAGGAGAATCATAGTTAAGCGATAATAGGCGAGTAGAGCAAGCAAAATATTGACGGAGTCTTATACTGTTGACAAAACCCGGTGAATCGAACGATCGATTATTCATAGAAATTGCTCGAGGTCGGCAGGGTTGTGTTGCAAACAGACTGTGAAATCCATGTACGTTTCTTCATCCGCTGAAAAATTTGATGGTCATTCAATAATGAGCGAATCTTGGAGAAGTAAAAAAATGTGGCTGAAGCACTCACAGTTTTGTTTACGGCGTCCCTTCTGACGCTGTTTCTTAGCACGTTTTTTCTCTTTCCGCTTTTCCTTCTCCAGAAACGCCTCCGCTTTATCCCAGAGATCCTGCCCGCCCCGCGCACCAACCTCCCAGTCCTTTGCAAAATTCGCATACGACGCTAAAACAACACGACGATCAGTGATGCCATGAAATTCGAAAAGTGTTTGGCCGTATGCTGAGGGACCCATTTCGTCTGTCTCGTCGAAGGTAATCATCAAGACTCGGAGGAGTGGACATGTCTCCAGAATCCTTTTCACGATTTCTTGACTCGGTGGGAACGCCATGCCGAAATGGGTGAGGGCAGGGAGTTTCGAAATGTCCCTGAGCCATTCGACTGCGTCGGCGTCGGTGTTTTCCCATTCGAGGTAGTCGGAAACGTAGAGATGGGTGAGAGCAGTGAAAAGCGGATGCGTGAGATCGACGAGGCTCACGGGTCTATCGACCCAATCGTTTTCTTCCTCGGCATCTGGATCGCCGAAGAGGGGGCCGAGTTTAACGCCCAGACGTTGAAGTGGCATGCGAGCCAGGACCGGTAACAGGTCGGGGTGGGCTGTTTTATCCTGGAGCAAGAGATTCGTGATATTTTTGCGTTTATTCAGAAAGTTTTGGAGTTTTTTGACGTCCGTCTTCTTAGGCATCTCGGAGACGTCCCCACCGACCGAAATATGGCGGACGGCTTTCTCGAGAAATGCGGGGGTTTTTGCGTCAATGTGGGACGGAATACCTGAGCCACGTCTTCCCAGGTCGATGAGAACCACCTGGTACAATACGGGTTCCAGCCTGCCAACAAACGACCGCTCAAAAGGATACAGGAAGCCGTGAATTCAATTTTTTTGTATCACTTACCAGTCGTGCACCCGGTGAGCAACGAGCATGAGTTTCGGGATATCAGAGCGTTTAGTGGCTGAATTTTCGAACACAAGGCGCTCAAGCTCGAGTGCGAGCTTTGGCGGGTGTTGGCTCATTGTGGTAAGGAGCAAGTTGGAAAATGCTCACGTGTCATTTTGATCTCATTACGGAAATCCTTCGCTTCGGCCGACGAGTTCCGATCGAAAACTCGAAACGCCTCGGCCCTCGGCGGCGCCTCCCTCAGCTCAAAACTTGAACAAAGTCGGAAGGAGAGAAGTCGGTAGGGGTACATAGATGCGGTAAAATTAATTCTTGGCTCGGATTCAACCTACAGAATTTTCTCGTAGATTTACGAAATGCTTTGCCCGAGCCGGGATGAGGATCCTTACTTTACTACGCAAATTTCCAACCGCCCAAAGCGGTTGGTTGAGAACGCAGCAGCGTCGCAGCTATTTCATCAAGGGCTGGCAAGTTGGTGAAGTGTTATAGGGCCGTTCGGATTGAATGGTTCGAGAGTGGTATCTGAACAGCTACAGAGTGAACGCGAATGAGCCTCCGGCACGATGCAAACATTTACCTATATTGACCGGTGAAATAACAGACCGGGCCGCATCGAATAGTTAAATCCCCAGAGACAATCTGTCAGAGAAAGTCGTCGTCGAAGTAGGTGCATATAAGTGCTGTGTTGAACCGTTCGGCAGTTTTGATGAATATCATTGAATGACGAAGATAGATACTGACCTGAGAGGGAAAATATCTGGAAGACTTCTAATCTATATGCGCCGTGCCTTCCGTCGCAGCCTTCCGAGTCGTCGTTGTGTAGGAACGGGCTTGGTTTGGAACGAAGTCGTGACGAAGATTTCCATGTAGTGTCTGAGACTCGGAAGGCGATAGACACAGCTCACCGTCGCGCCGGTTATATGCTCATCGCGTCCGAATTGCAAACCTATCTGCCTTCATTAAACATTCGCCGCGACGTTTGGGTGATTTGCAAGTAGAAGCCGAGGATTTGAGGCTCATAAAGGAGATATAAGTAAGCTATCTCAAAAAATTCCCGTTCAGATCTTGTTGATACTATCAGCGAGTTCTCCCCAAAATCGCCGCATTGGACAAAGCGAGTGCAAGTCGGTTGAAAGTCGGGAGAGTTCGGAAGAGAGCGACGCGTCACGGGACAGTGGTGATGCAATCATGATCATGCTCAGCCCGTCGGCGTTACTTCTTTCTCCTTCCCCGCCATGTCGTCGCCCAGCATCCCTCCCCTCGAACTATGGGACGCCATCATCGACCTCCTCCCACTCTCATCCTGCCAGTCTGTATCCCTCGTCTGCCGTTTCTTCGTCCCAAGAGCGCTGTTCGACACAGTCGTCTTCGATGATATAAAACGCGAAGACCGCCTTGGGCGCGCAATCGCGGTGTCCGGTACGATTCTCGCTCAACGTTTAGCCAATCTACTACAATCTTTGCCGCATCTCCTCCCCCTCATCCGAATGCTTCGAATCGACAGCTTTAGGATTCTCGCATAGAGGATCTCGTGGTCCCAGTCGCATCTTCGCACCCTTGTCATTCCGGGAATTGGTTGGGTTCCGGTCTCGTTGGACGATTCAAAGCTTCTGATTGGCATTCCGTCGCTGCGTGAATTGGATCTTTATTCGAGAGACGCAAAAGCGTTGCATGAACGAGTCATTCTTGCGAGCATGACTTCTGCTGTGGAATCCCTGCAGGTCCTATCCACAGGAGACTCGGATATCCTCCTCTACGCGCCCTCGAATTCGGCATCTAACTCTGCGCGCATGCGCCGCAGTGGTGGATTACCTAGTCACCATCTTCGACTTCTCGGCTCTCCGATCTATCCATATTCAATACACACGGAGTTCGGATGTTCTCGAATTTTTCCAGCATTTCTGCCGCAACGTCGAGACTTTGAGCTTCGATTCAAAAGGTGCGCAAATTCTCATGCTCGTAACGACTTTGACTTTGCCCTTATCTGACGACCTACACTCAGATAGTGGAATCGAATACCTTCGCCTCGGCCTCTACTTCCCCCGTCTCGCCAAAATCAAATGCAAGCTTCCATATACATCGTTATTCAACCGTGTGCTCTCACAGATGCCATTGAGAACTACCCTTCACACATCTTATTCGCCTGTCGCGTCGACGACCTCACAGACGCCAACTTTATCAGAGTTGCAGCAGAGTTCGAAGAAATAGCGCTCACCCGATTGCTTGGTTTGCGGGCTGATGGGATTGAGAACACGACTGGTCACTTCAGGGCGTCGTTCGAGGTGATTTTCGCGGCTGTGGCAAGACTGTTTCCGCACCTCTGCGAAAAGAAGGGGATGGTTGATGTACGTGTGTTGAGCGCGGTGGAGGAATAAATGGTGCTCTTTTCTTTTCGCAATTTGATTCTTAGCCGCCGAATGCAGTATAATCGCCGCTCAGGATCCCTCTCCTGGTCCGATGCATCGCTGTCCAGGCTTCATCTTGACGACCCTCAAGTCCGTGTTCGGTTAAACAAGATAACGAGAATGCAGAAGAGGTGCGATTTGCGCCGGCAGGGTGTGATCGAGGGCAAATCGAACGTCTGTGATCCCCGTCTTGACTCTTGAATATCACAGGATAGGAACTCGCACTACCAGCCAGCCGAATTCATGAATATTTGGTGGTCCAAGGGCAACAGCGCTCATCGCGTGGAGTATATTCAGAGAGTTGCAAAGACTTCCATCCAATGGTATTTCATTTTGCTTCGAAATACTTATATTAGTTGCAGACTGATTCCGTTTAGCGTAGGATTCGTTCATTTGTTCAAAAATGTCTTAGTATCTGCGGCATATGCAATCTCTGTTCTTGGAATAATTCGTTGACTTCGAGTTGCCGCTCCGTAGAGGTATAAAAAGGAAGGGGGCAATCCCTGCCTTCAATCAACTCGACACATTGTATCTCTATTTCCTGAATTCAATGAGTAGTATGGCTTCCGCTGTCTTCACGCCTCTCAGTGCTACGTTATCTACTGACGAGTTGTCGTTGCAGACGCAGTGACCCGATTGAACAATTGTACGAATCCTTTCTTTGAGCGGTATTTCTCGTCCGATTTGTTCTTTATTTTGCTGATATTACTCCTCCAGATTTTCAAAGCAGGCAAGCCACTCACAGCGTAAGCTGGAGTGAGCAGCTGAGTGGTCCGAAACATCAGCGCAAATGGACCATGCAGGTCAAAGGTACGTACTTCTTGATCTTTTTTCGTGTCCGACTCAAGCTATATTCAAAAGCATTTGGTGAGCTTCTGGGTATGTAGCCATTGTTTCGCAGTGGGGATTCAAGCGCAGTTGGAATTGATGCTAACGCAATTGATCTAGGCACTGGTACCGCGGACACGAAGTCCGTCGCGAAGGAGAAAGCCGCAGAGGAGGCTTTGGTGGTAAGTCTTTCGATACTTAAACTTTCCAATAGCATGAATGAACATTATTTATCTGTAGGCTCTTGGGATCATTCAGTCGGAATGAGACCTTGACGCGTTCTGAATTAGGCCCTACATCGGTTCATGTACAACAATCAAGACTCTGTTGCGTACCATTTTTGAAGTCTGGGTGGACCCCAGAGCAGCGTTCCGGCCGTACACTTCTCCTTCGCATGAGTAAATTGAACATGCCGGGTAATGTCGAGAGACGGCAACCTCGGCTGCGAGGTTCCCATGAGGGCAGCCGTCAGTGTCAGTCCGGCTTCATCTGATCCATAACAGAAGATTTGATGCCCTTAGCGTTCCGACAGTTCCATTCTATGAGAGGCAGAAGTAATTGGCTTGTGTAGAATGACTCTTGCTTACTCTGGAATGACACTGGCGTTATCGTGCTATTTCAACTCGCGCGGCCAGATCACTTGCAGCGCTTAGGCAGTTCAGATATCTTATCTTAAGTAATTCATGTATGTTGGACGCTTACAAAGTTGATAAAGGAATCTGAAGAACCACAATTGATACAATGACCGATGATCTACATCGACGACGGTCCCGACAGGCAAATTTGATACACGATATGTTACTGATAAATTAGGGAACCATGCTCCAGTGCTGACGAGAGGTGCTCGTTCGTCGAACATGTCCGACGACGGGCACAAAATGAGGGCGCACCGGAGGCGCCTGAAACCTCGCCTGAGTCTCCGCTTTCCCGACTTCCCGCTTGAAATTCCAAAACACACGGTTAATCAACTCCTGTTAATTCATTAAAACATTGTCAGTCTAAGCGGAATACGAGAAAGACGAGATGACCACGGTGACGCACATCAAAATAGTACGCATTCCCCGATTGAAGAAAATTCTGAAGCAACTGCAGCTCGTCCGCGGTCGGCGTTGTCGCCAGCGTGTCGCGCAATGTTGTTGGGAGCTGAAAGTGCCCTTGTGGACACACCTGCACGGGGAAAACGATCCCGTAGGTCCCATTGGGATACGGCCGGTAGAACACTAAGTTCGATACAGTCTGTTCGGGTCCATGATGAGGGATG
The DNA here is from genome assembly GCA_037176885.1 of Favolaschia claudopus. Classification (NCBI taxonomy): domain Eukaryota; kingdom Fungi; phylum Basidiomycota; class Agaricomycetes; order Agaricales; family Mycenaceae; genus Favolaschia; species Favolaschia claudopus. Next base: position 1,889,889 of record JAWWNJ010000019.1, read on the forward strand.
AGCTCGCGACGGCTGTTCTGGAGATCGAAAAGGAAGTAGCGGATGGTGTTCATCATATGCTGCACTCCCGCAGGGTCGACTCCGGGGAACGAAGTGGTAGCGAGGAGGCTGAAGTTCAAGGCGTCGTCGGAGCCTAGCTCGCGGCAGGAACCAGCGAAGTATTCCAGGAAGTTGACGTTGTATTTCCGATACTTCTGGACCCGGGCTTGAATCTGGGTAAGAGATTCAGCGTTGAGGAGCGCGGTGAGCTGTGGGTCCATGGGGGTGGTGTGGATGTGATGGGGGGAACAAAATGCTGGTACAATCAGTCCCTTAAATAAGGCTGCCACGTATTCCTGAGGAACCACTCACCTAATAAGCGGCTAACCCCAGATACAGTTGTTACGCGAGGCGTCAAAAAGGCCTCCGACTCGCACTGTCTCCTGGTGGATGGTAGTGAGGGGGAAACAAGGAGGAAGACGATAGAGAACAAGAAAGAGGAACAATGGACCTTTAAATACCCACGAACGCACAGGAGTCATGGCTGTGTGCGAAGAGGATCTTAAAGACCGGATTTGCGGAAACAGTCAGTTGGAGATCTCAAATCAAGATGCCCGCCCGCAATCACTCCGTGCGGACCCGCTGGCAATGATAACGTTTCCTAGTCAAATTCGCCTCGCGGCAAAGTCCGGCATCTGCCGCGTTGGACGTCGTTTGTTGAACCGAATATCATGCAGATCTGGAATTTGAGAATCAAGTCATACGAAGAGGTAAAGAGTAATTGAAAGAGAGAGGGGGAGTTGTACTCAATCGATAGGCTACTACCTCGCCGCGATCTTGGACATGAGGCTCACTGGAGGCGCGCTTCCGGATCTTGGAGTAGATGTAGCAGCATTGGAACAAAGAGGTGCCTGGCGCCGCAAATATATCAGCGACAAAGGGCAACGGTGTACCGTGCGAAGTATGTGGACTGACTGCTGGCTGGCACAATGCGGTCTTTCGGACATGCTCATTCGGTGGAGCAATCTTGCTATCAAAGGAGACCTGGCTCGGCGCACCGTACGATAATGCATGGTCAAATTAGGACACTGTCGGAATGGCGTAGAAGCTGTGGGGTATCTGGAACACGCTAGCCTTGGGAGGATAGACACGCTGTTCGATGTCAAAACTTTGTATTGTCCCGGCGTTGTAACGGATCCTTGTCTGTCGGGAGGAATCTCGAGCAAGACAAAATGGGTAGAAAAAAATTGGCATCAGGAGGTCTCACAATATCACCCACCTCAGCTAGCGCCTATGTACGGCACATGGCAAAAAAAATTGACCGAGAAGCCATGTGGGCTTAAATCCCGATTCACCCCCGCAATGTACTCCGTTGGAGATGGTCATGTTTTTAGCGAGCGCCGCCGAGGGGAAGTCTCTTCCTCCAGACAGACAGACATTGGTACAGGCGAAACGCACCGTCGGCGGGGCAGAAAGCTATATTTGAGTGCACCGAGGCAGCCAACGTTGAACAGAGGGGAAGAATCGAAGGAAAAGGAACCAGACAAGACACGAGAGATGTTGCTGTCACGACAGCATGCCGAGATGCCGTTGCGTTTGAAAGCTCTCGACAATCACTGTATCCGTTTTTTGGGTGGTATCTAGACATATGCAGGTTCGGTAATTACTCGCAGGCTTCTAAAAATCAGAAACTCGGGGAAGCGGTTTTCCCATGAAATTTATAAAATGACTCGGAAATGTCCCAGGCTTGTGGAAGTAAGACATTTATGGAAATATCTGCAATTGATGCCTCACCGTAGCCTCGTGTTGTGATACGTACAGCTATAATTGTTTTGCCCGACCATTCTCGGTCCTAATTTGTCCTAATCCTCACTGTTTCCTGTACCGGAGATGGCGCGATAAGGAAGATAATTGAAATGCCCGCATCCCTTTGACATTCGAGCAATGCATTGAGCTTGGAAGGCCCAACAACTGACGCCGCGGCAAGAATGTTCGATTTTCGATAGTCTCATTCCCGACTGCAAACGGTGATATCGGTGATTCGCTTGAATGACATCGACATCGTTTAAGTCTTGGTCCGCGGGGGCGCCTGTGGGCTCACTAGCGCTCACTCCCAGGCTCAAAGGTGAGTGAGCGTTGGAAAATTCATCATTATCTCAATGCGTCGAGAGCCCATCCAGCAATCTACCACAGCCTCCGCCCATCCACGCGTCTCACCCTCGCACTTGATCAGCGGTTCAAGAAAACATGAGGCTCTCTGGCCTGGCTGATTATCTGGAATGAATCTTTTGTCAGAGCGCGTTGTATCCACTGCGCAGTCGTCTTCATCCACGTTTCCTGGAGCCCGTATGTAGCCGAAATTATCAGGTGGTGTATAGAGCTTTGCACGGATCCAGAAGGGAAGGATTTCACGGTTCCAGACTAGGATAATGCGCAAAAATGGGACGTTTCTCCCAGAAAATGAATTGGAGGCGCAGCTCCACAGGCTAGAACTAAGCTTGACATGCTGTTGAGTCGTGGTCGTCTCAGAGAGGTCTCGGCGTGTTCAATTGCATTTTTGGTTGCGTTTTCAGTGGAGTTGGTGAGATTTCAACAAGGCCTACGTCATAGTTCGGAAATGTCCGCCGGAGCTCGGCATTGCTCGGCAGAGTCGTTCGCGTTTGAACCAAAGTTTGAACAAGGCGAAGTCGAACAGTTTGAACCTAGAAATCACGTTGTGATCATATCCAGACTCTTTTCGATGAGTTCAGAGGTTTAGATGACATCGAAGCTTGTGCTGTGAACGGTGCTAGGTAAAGACATCATTCCCGACACCCGTTGATATCAACATGCCACAGAAGTTAAGCTTGCTTGCAGAACCAAAGATAGACAGAGGGTTAATTGGAGTTAACGCTGGCCAAAAAGTCGACAAGGGAGTCCCCAACGCGTGTGGATAGAAATGAAAGGCAGTTTTGAGGTCGCGAGGATGACGGAGGTATTTGCGTGGTGGTATCAGAACAGTCTATGAAGCACAGACAGAGGGGTTTCACCTCACGGCCACAGGCCGGCGTATGAAGGTGAGAGCAATTCGTCTTCCATTCTGGAGGAGATATCTGAATTACCACTAGAAGCTTCATACTGTGCAGTGCGGGAACGACAAGAGAATTACTAAGCTATTCATGCCACATTCTAGAGTCGCGCAACACCCGGCGTCAAGGCTGCAGAATTGGAGATATGGATGTGAGGCAGAAGGTGTTGAGAAGGTGGGGGAAGAATTCAAGCAAGCCAAGGAATCGTCGAGCAAAAGCTGCGCCTGAGACCAGCGGGATGTTTCGGTCTTTTCTGTCCTCTCTCCTGTCGATACTGTCTTGCCTACATCTTCCGTACTGTAGAGCTCAAGTATTGTATGCGGCGTGGCGGAAATGTACACATAGAAAGCAGCACGCACCGTGAGCGATGAACCGGAGGCAACGGGAGGTGGATGCGCGTGGATTTGAATCGCGGCGAGAATCACAGACACCTAGGCCATTGATCGAGACGCGACGACGGCGAAAACCAGCGTCTTGTGCGATTTAGCGGTGTGGCGGCGGTCGAGGTGTTACATGTCGACGGGGAAGGAACTCCGGGTGCCTTGCAACGAGGGGGTATGTCAGTCATGGTGACGAGACGACGAAACCCGAGTAGGTAAGACCGACGCAGAGACGGGAAGAACGACGTAGAGGTAGAGGCACATCCACAGGACGAGGCACGCATGCGCCCCGCATTCGTATAAGTGCACCTCCCGCTCATCCCGCGAAGAGATGCGTACTTCGTCTCGCCCGCTTCCCTGCATCTGGCGGCGGTAATTCGACCCGCACCCATCCGTCCATTCTGGCCATCACGACGAGCGTCGTGCAGGCGAGAAGAGATGGATAGGCGGATAGGCGCCGGCGGCACCGTGGCGAGGGACTGGGGTGCCAGTCTCGCGGGCGTCGAGGGGAAGACCTGCTTGTTTGGGCGCCTTGACTCGACTGGAATCGGCGATCCCGAGGCAGACGAAACAGTGAGGGCTGCAAAGAAGGAATGTCAATAAAGCGCGGTCAGATGGGGAGAATAGGGACACAAGAGGAAGATTGATGAGCATCGACGAGTCCGAGCTCAAAGAAGATCGAAAGAGAGGAAGAAAACGATGGATGCGCACACACGGTCAAATATTCCGCCTAGCCTCTCCCCACTGGGATGAGAAACATCAGGAAACATCACAAAGAGGCAAGGACACGTCATCCTCGACCGCGTCTGCATCCCACACCGCCCCCATCCAACCCAAAAGATCCAGCGTAAACGAGAAGCTACGAGGATTGAAGACAATGAAGAGGTGTTTTTGAGCACCAGGGACCAAGGACCGACGGATGAGAGCGACGGATCGACAGCGGCGGGCATGGAGAAGGTCGATGATAGCGTCGTACCGTAGGTCAAGGGGAGGCAGACCAGGCGCTGACATGGTGGAGACTGTAACAGCGGAAGCGGCCCACTGAGCCCGTCGCCATCAGATGATCAACACGATGCTCACCACGATCACATGATGTTGACCCTCCTTTGCTGCTCCTCCTCCTTTCATCAAATTCATGTTTCCCCCCGCCCACCTTTGCGTTGTCGACTCTCGAGGCCATTGCATCCAATCATCTCTGGACTATCTATAGTTCCTGGCTCTGCTCCGACGGAACGTCCCGGAAGCGCCGACGGCGGTGGAACCGTTGCGGTGACAGCGTGAAAATTGAAATAAATACCGTGCCTGTGACAATGATCTCACTGGTACTTAGTCTGCACTCCCTCCCGCTTCACAATGTCCTCCACCCGCCTCTTCCTCTCTGCCCTCGGCGTAGTCTTCGGAGCCAGCGTGCTCACCTCCCTCTTCAAGATCCTCAGATGGCGTCTGTTCTCCCCATTCCGCTACATGCCAGGCCCGCCGAATCCGAGCTGGGTTATGGGGAATTTTGGGCGGTTGACGGTGGAAGTCGATTCTTTTTAATTTTGATTTGTATACTGATGGTTTTCCTTTCGTAGATGGCACGAAGTCAAGAATGGCAGGCGAGGTATGGGCCGACGTTCAAGTACCATAACTTTTTGAGCGTATGCCAGCTTGAGTACTATATATCTTTTGTGCTTGGAGACTGAGTCTATTGTTTACAGGCTACGCATCTGTATACCGTCGACACCCTCGCGCTGCATCGGATTGTTAACAGGAGTGACATATACCAGAAAGCTCCGCTGGTAAGGTTTCATTTGACTTCGTTGCTTGGGAGAGGTGCGTGCAGCGAGTCTACCGGTCCTCGTTTTTGTTCCGCGTTTAAGTATTCCCTAAATTCTATTCTATCGTTCTGATATCAGGGCTCCTTGCTGTGGAAGGCGATGAACATACGCAACTTGTACGTTATACAGGTTCGTTGACCACACTTTCCCTTGACGATATGATCTCTCCGCGATTTAGAGAAAAATCATGGTGGGTTTAAAAAAACTCTTCGCGGATCGAATCCTGAGATTCTTTAGAGCCCCGCCTTTGGTCCTTCCCAAATCCATGCGCTTACCCCACTTTTCCTTGACAAATCTCTCGAGGTGCGCCTCATCTCGTGTAAAGCTATCTATCTACGGCTGAAATGCAGCTAGTTAAGCGACGTGTGGGCACGACAATCTCAAGATGAATCGGGATGGGCTCGCATAGACGTCTTCGCTGGTCTGAAAGCCATGACTCTGGATGTTATCGGACTTGCCGGTGATACATTCCACACACACACACAATGAATTTAATTGCTGATCCCGTCTCCTAGGCTTCAACTACGAGTTCCACGCGCTTGACCCAAACAAACAACCTACCGAGCTTGATCGTGCGTTCAAGGAGGTGTTCATGCAGACGCAGGCGAGGCGTGTCCGTCCCACTGCGATGCTCCGAGCGCGGTTCCCGTTCCTTCGTATGTTTTTGGTGCGTGTATCCGCTTACAATTTTTCTGAGAGAACCAAGACTGACTGACAATTTCATGTATGAATGAATGGATGGATGGATGAAACAGCCTGCCCCCAAGAAGCTGCTTGCTGCGCGTGAGACGATGAAGCGGATTGGGATGCAGTTGGTGCAGGATGCGAAGACGGTTATTGCGTCAGGCGAGAAGATTACTGATAGGAAGGATTTGCTGTCGCTCCTCCTGCAGTCGAATATGGCGGAGGATAGTCAGCGGTTGGAGGACGATGTTGTGGTTTCGCGTAAGACACTGTTCTGGGTTGTTATTCGAGACCGACTCATCGTTTTGCAGAACTCCCGACATTCTTCGTTGCCGGTGCGTATTCATTCTTCTTACACTACAATACAAGAAGACTCTTCCTTCCTTTCTGACAGAGGAATATTGAACAGGGCATGAAACAACAAGGTCTGCCTCCGTCTCTCTGTTGATGGCTAGGAGTGAATTTCTCTCTCACAGCACCGCAACCACATGGGCACTCTACGCTCTCGCCCTCCATCCCGAGGTTCAGAAGACCCTCCGTGCGGAGCTGCAGACAATGGGCACCGACAGCCCGTCGCTTGAAGCGCTCAACTCCCTCCCCTACCTCGACCAAGTCGTGCGCGAGGTGATGCGTGTGCACTCGCCGGTAGTGTTCACGAGTCGCATGGCTATGTGCGACGACGTTCTCCCGCTTGAGACGCCTTATACGGATACGCGGGGTGTGGAGCATCGGGATATTTTGTGAGTCCGCATAGTCGTTTTTCCGATTTTCGGCTTTTTTTTTTTGCTTTCGCTGACGTGCAGGTGAATGGTCAATGTAGGATGAATAAAGGCCAGATGATTTATATCCCTGTTGCGGCTCTGAATCTGGATACGCGTATCTGGGGAGCGCATGCGGCGGAGTTCAAGTTTGTATTCTTCGATGAATATCGATAATAGTCAACGCGCTGAACTTGTCTTCCTTACAGGCCCGAGAGATGGGACGCTATACCCGCCGAAGCAAATGCAGTTCCGGGCGTCTGGTCTCACCTATTCAGCTTCCTCGGCGGACCACATAACTGCATTGGGTGGCGGTTCTCTCTAGCTGAGTGCGCCCAATTTTCTTCAAATTCTCTCTTGTGTTTCAGAACGTTCCATCATCTACTTACTCCTCTTTTCCGAAGGTTGAAATCTTTGCTGTACACCTTAATTCGAAACTTTGAGTTCGAGATGGCTGTATCTCCCGAGCAGATTGAAGTGGGCCGTACGGCGGTTCAACGGCCAATGGTGGTCGGTGAGCTGGATAAAGGGACGCAGATGCCGCTTATGTTGCGTAAGCTTTGAACCTTCACTGACTTCAGGGACTGGGATTAGTAGCTCTGTGCTTTTATTACACTATACGTATCTATATATATGCTTACTTTGACTGTTCACGATCTATCTGGCTTTTTCTGATCTTGTTATTATCTAGGTTCTCTGCTTCGATATTTGACTGTCGCGTTATTTGGCAGACTTTGGCCGAGTTTGCATGTCAATAACGCGAACTGTCACGTCACGTCACACTCCCCTCTTGTCCTCTCCCACTTTGTCGCCCTCCTCTCGTTCTCTGTTCTGCTCTTTTATCCTGCCAAACAACACTTAAACGCGCTTTGAACCGCCATGGCACTCTCCCGCGTCATGCGCCTGCCTCTGGAACTTCAATTTGAGACCTGTACGCGACGCCCTTTGGCTCCGCTTCGTAGTCTTCGTTTGCTAACAAAACTATGCTTGGAAGACTATCACCTCGATGTCACGGATTTGCTTGCCGTCAGCCACATCTCACGATACTGGCGCGCTATCGTTCTTGCGGATCGACGATGGAATACATGGTTTGATGTGCTGTTTTGAGGTCTACCGCCGATGTCCACTGCGATAACCTGGAAGCTTCTTCTTCTCCAGATGATCTTAGACCCAAACACCAAACGAACTGCCCGAGAGATCCTGGCTGAGCTTCAAGTCATGGATTCTATACCGAAACGGTGCGTATGCAGACGACGACACAGCAGTGAGATCCCACTCATTCTCATTTCGCTAGCACACTCGTATATCTCTGTTTAAACACCCAATGCTATTATTGCTGCAACGACACCGCTCATTTGTTTCTACCGCTTCTCAAGGTATGCTCTCTACCCTCTTGATTATACTCTGCGTAGGCTAACTGAAATAGAGAATCTGCTGCGAGTGCCTCAGCCCTGAAGATCACTCTGTTACTTCCCTATCCGCCGCGCTCACCAAATACGATCTCCGAGAGAAAGACGCCAAGAGCCTAATCGTTTTGTGCGTGTACATGCATTTCCTCCCTTCGAAGCACTAACGCAGTTTAGGCAAACGCCAAATAAGCAAGTTAAATTGGTGAGTATGCTGGCAGCGAAAGAACTGTAAGCTTTCCCGTACTTTCTCTTCTTCTGCGTCTTGGAAAAGATATATAGCGCAATTCAAAAATTCGGTGGCCAAGACAAACTTGAAAATCACCTCCAAGCTCGCAAAGATCGGTCTCGACAAGCTTACGAATCCCGTCTCTCAGAGTACAACGCAGCCGTCACCGAACGCGAACGGCTAGAAGCCACCGGCGACGCATCCAAAGCCGAAGCATTCAACCTCAAGAGCAAAAAGATCTCGAAGTCACCGCCGCAGATTCCCGCAATCCTGAAAGAACCTTACACAACCCACCGCTATCAAGAAGTTTCCATCATGCACGCCAACTTTCTTGTTATTCAACCCGATAACACTGTGGTCGCTCAATCGCTCGTGTTCTGCGAAATCTGTCTCCTCATCTCCGAAGTCCGACCGATGGATGCGCCGCATCCGAATCTTATGCGACCTTCTTTGTTGCCTGCGCACGAATACGAAATGCACTACGCAAGGATGGCGGATTCGTGTCAAGGGTATACGGATACGGATGGGATATGCGCTGCGTGTTTGAATCGTTATGCGATTGAGTTCAAGCAGGATGAGCTGGATGGATGAATTGGAGGGGGTTGAGGGATCGAGATGATTCGTTGTATGTGCCTTGATGTTAATTATTGATTGTCCGGCTGATCTCATTGCATTGCAAGGATTCGGCTCCAACTTTGCTTCGCTACTTGCGCTCTCTTGTTCGATCTCTCCCTTTGCTGCTCCTGCTTACTGTATCAATGCTCTTCGTCCGAAACTCTGCCCACTGCCCAACGCTTCCTTCCGCTGTATCGACGATATCTCTGCACGCTTTCGCTTCATTCTTAGCTCGAATCCTCTACTCTTCTGTCACCTAGATCTGCTTCCTTCCTCACTTCATCGCACGGACCAAATTGATGCACGCTTCTCTTCGCTCGTCTATTGTAACATCGAATAGCCAACCCTACCTACATACGTGTAACTGAAACTTACTTCAATCAGTCATCGCTGCTATGGAATACTACTACTGCTATGTGATCATACCATGCTTGAAATCCGAAAATATCCCCAAGTCTACTTCAACAAACAACGCCGCCTCTTCTCGTGCACCTTGAGATCGATGCTTCTCCTTCCCCTCGACCCCAGCTCATAACCAGAGGCTTTACATTCGGATATGGTGCAAAGGATAGCGCGAACTCGTGGATTCTCCCCTGGGACGGGTTGAGAGGGTTAGATCGAGGTTCGATTCCTCGTATCCGTCAAGTTTTGTCTAGGTGGGCTCCGTTGACAGTCCTTTTCTGGTCGGGGACACTGGAGTTCTGATTCTAAAGCTCGTATGGCCGATTCAGTAACTCGCTAGTGCAACGAGTGAGACACATTCCATGGACAAATTGAAATTCAACTTCAACTTACGGCATGCTCGGCGATCTCGGCGAGTGGATCGAATTCCTTGCTGTATGGACAAATTGGTGTTTTTGTTTCGCAAATGAACATGCGTGCGGTAACAATAAATATCTCATTTATGTATTGTACAGTTCAAACACAAAGTATAGCTCATTCCACGCCGATGATGAAAGCTTCTGTGACCACTTCGCGGTGTCCTCCATGATCGTGATGTCCATGAGTTGATTCCGAAACCCATCCAATCCGCAAGACAGCCACAACAGTGACAGTAACCTCTTTGGCTTCTTCACAAGCGGTGAATACGTGTGTCGCGGCAAGCGAACCTGTGCGGCGAGTTTTGTCCTGGGGTGTGGTGATCACGTAGGCCTCGCTGACCAGTTTCCGGTTCGTGTATTGAGCGCGGAGTTGTCCGATCAGTTCACCGAATTTCTCGCGAGAGAAGTGGGAGGTGGTGGAGACGTCTCTGCAGAGTATTGAATTAGCTGAGCAAGCTACGTCGGCATGGTGTTTATTCTTACGTCTCTTGAACATGAGGAGACCAAAAATGCGTCAGAGCATCTTGAGAGACTGAGTCGTCTGCGGAGATGAGAAGCTTTCCAAAGGCTTCGTGAATGAGTTCAGGGAGAGTGGAAAGGGAAGTCTGCGCGGACATTATTCCTAGCAAATATTTGATCATCGAATCAGTCAATTCACACGAAGGAAAATACATACCTGGGGTGACTCAATCGCTGGGTTTGCGAGGAGCGGAGCTTTACGTCTACCTTACTTATACCTTCCTGTTGCCGAACGGGGAGATAAACAAGTTCCGTTTTGAGTCGGCGATCGTTGCCTTGAACATGTATTGAACCCTGGAAGACACCGCTGGTCCCCGAATGGTATAGTGAGAGGGCGAAAACTTGATTCTGGGCTCGTCGGGTTTCCGACACCAAACATTCACAAGCGCCTTGTTGTTTTTCTGTCTCAACTCAAACTGCAACCGCTCACAACTGAACTTACGTCATTTATCGGTCAGCTCGGCTATCTCGGCAGCCTCCGAGTCTTATTCTCTTCTTTCCTCATTCTATCTGCGGAATTTCTTCCATTTACAGTAATAGCAGGATCCTGGTCTACTTTTAGGGTGCGGAGTCCCTCCCGGAATTCTTCAAGTTCCGATATTCGGCGGCGTAAGTTGTTGATTCCGAATCTGACGGAAAGTGAAAGGCTAGCGATATCAGTGCATCAGGGTTTTGACAAATCTATTGTGCTGTTGTACAACGCCTAACAACGGCAAAAAACAGCTGACAATACGACAATGCGTTGCATCGACAACACGGATCAGTTTTTTGACAACAAACAGTCTTGGCACCACAAAAGTCGTTGAAAATGTGCTGCTAATGCCACGATACTGAGTGCTGTGGATCTATTCAGCATATTCCTACCTTCCTAAACACGATCGCAGTCGTCAGTGAACGGGGAGGAAGGCAGAATGTAGTAGCTTTTGGCGGGGCGTGTTGTGCGCAACACGACAACGCGTAACAACGGCCACAACACGGCAATCAAATTGTAGATTTGCTGATGTGGAAATTCAGATACCTCTTGACACTCGCACAGAAACTGGATTCTGTCAATTTATCCTCGCCAGTGCCTGCGCATATTGCTTGAGAATCGCGTAAGCCTCCTTTTTCGTAGAACAAATCCAGATATACTAGGTGCGGAGAGATATTCCAACAACCGCTATCGTTTCCATGAAGCTTAAGCGATCGAAGGAACAAATCCGGCCGCAATACACCAACCGGAAAAATGTCAGAGCATGTTTAAATTGATGCGCGTCAGTTGGTGTTGGTGCGCCGGAGTGGAGTATATACCAAGTTCGTATGATTGTAGGATTGAGATAGACGTGCCAAGTTCGTAGGATTTGATGGGAAAATTGCGAGTTTCGTAGGATAGGCTAAGTAATTTAGAATATCAAGTACATGAAGCTGAACTCCTCGGCAAGAATTCGGCACTGTTGGTACCTTTCGCCGTAGTTTGCGCGAAGGGGACCGACCATTCCCGTCCCCTCCCCTCCCTCGCTGCGCTCGGGGGGTCCCCCGAACCGGGGCCGCTCAGGTCGGCACACTAAAGCCACGTTCGCGCGGATCACTCTGTCTTCACCCTAACTCTAACCCGTCGGGGCGGGGTTATTTTGCTGGATTGCCGGAGTTCCGCTTGCCCTAACTCCTCGGCATGAGGGTATTTTGGCCTTCGGCAGTCCCTGTTCCGTGTCGGCACTGTCCTGTACTCCTGATGGCATATGATTCGGCCTCCGGCAATTCTATAATTCAGGTGGGCTCTTTGTCTTTGTTCCATGTGGTAGTGGTGCCCAGTATGGCAAAGGATGCTGTAATATAAGGCAATCCTACGAACTTTCTAGCATACTCATCATATCCTACGAACTTGGCACGCTGATCACAATCAAACAATCCTACGAACCTGGCTGGGGCTCGCCGGAGTGTATCTCACCCAATACTTGCTCAAATTTCTTGATTTTTTTTTTACGTAGGCGTTGAGCTGAAAGTCGTAGCTTTCATTTGCGCTACTTCCGGGATAAAACCGAAGAAAATTGAGCTCAAGCGAGCGCATTTTGCTATTCTAGTCCATTACCAGTCCTCGCCGCCGCAATCACCGCCGTTGTGCTCACTAAGTTCAACGATAGTAAGTCACAACTGGGATTACTTGGGGCAGCACATGTGTTGCAAGGTGATCGGGATTCAGGGCTCTCGGCCGAAGTGCCCGAGAGATGCCGTAAGTTCAACTTTGGCCGTACGTTTGGTCGTTTGTTAAACTTTCCGTAGGAGAAAAAATCATGCTAACCTTTGATTAAACGCGGAGCAGAACCTCTTGCCCAATGCTATGATAAGCACAAAACACCTCAAGAATATCATGAATTTCGCGGGCTTTGGTGAACAAGAACAACAACATCCCTCCGACGGACCATGGTTCCTGACATGGCATCTTTTGTCGCAGGTCGGGTTTTCTTCGCAACGGAGAAATTGATCAGCACATCCGAGGCAGAGCCAGTTTCAGTGTTGCGAACTCATCACTATCAAACTTCAACAAATAGGCACAACAGGTTCGTCAACATCTTAGCGTTGATAACAAAGAAACTTGCTTGAAACTAGTTTCAAGCTCAACACATTGTTCATGATTTTGGGATCATGATGTGTAGTTAGCAGTGGCAATGATGAGATCGAAATCATCTCTTGTTTTTTTGCGGGATGACTCTTGACAAGCATACGAAATCAGCATGCACGCGGTCAGTCTTTGCCGCTGCCTGGTTAGGGCTGTATTTCTTCGACGTACAAGCTTGTGATGAACTTCCGCACCTGGTTACAGTCGACGCCGGACCCCGAAGTACCGGTTCACCGTAGCCATTCTTAGCCTTGATGTTCCCACTCTCCCGAATTGTCCAAACAATCCACGTATGTTAGCTGTGAAGCAATGGTGAGGCTCAAAGATCCTGTGGATCGCTTTTCTTGCTTAAATTGACGGCGTTATCGGATGGAGACCTCGTTATCAGCCGTCATTCAACTCGCCATTTCGACTCGCTATAGCCAATCTGTTACGAAATCTTTCATGCAAGTATAATAAGTATTCTATGCACGATAACGACCACACTCATTCCGGACGACATTTTCAACCATATTTATTCAACGACACGAACGACTCATACCTTGTTATGAACCCACACCCTTCCTCCTTGGGCGAGAAAGGCATGGACGTAGGAATGGCTGGAAGCGCTGATGAAGCTGCGTCCTCCGAGTCGACAGGTGTGTCTTCGTTCAACCCTGAAAGTCGTGGATATCCACTGAATGTATTGGCAGAAGGGTTCCGAGGCTACTTTATCCCGCCCGACACTCACGTTTCTTTCGCTGCCCCTTCTGAGGAGGAGATGCTGTGGAGCCTGGAATCCAATGCTGTCGGCATTCATCATAGTCAACAGAATGACACCAGCCTTTTCAACAGCTCTGGACAGCAGTGGAATTGGGACCGAGGCATACCTTCCACGATCCCCTCTACTTCAACTGCATCATCAATGGCTCTTCCTACCCCTCCAATGCTTGGCTATCACATTCCCCTGCCCGATATCGGAATCAGCAGTAACCACCGTCGTAGTCAATCGAACGACACTCACCGTCGTCGTTCTTGGTCGCCGCCTACTCCAATGATTGGGAGGCACTGTCGCTGGTATTCCGCCAGCGATACTCATTCGAAGCCTGAGGGTCGAACCTCAGCTCAACAATCGCAATTCCGACCCAATACGCCACCAGAATTCAGTGGATATGGATGGGGTTCACAATCCTCCGCTTCGGGGACGTATGACAGTGAAACAGAGGGCGGTTTCATGGGCGCTAGTCCAAGCGTTTCCCCGGAGGTGGGCATTGTGCACCTCCCAGAGGAAACTGACTACCACGCACCACACGGTGGGGGTATCGAGAAGCCAAGAGTCACCAGCACTCGTACGAGGGAAGCCTCCGAACAGAGACGCAAGAAACCTGCGAAGTACGCGTGCCCAATATCTGGGTGCAAGAGTACCTTCACAAGGCGCATCAACTTGACGGGGCACATACGCGCGCATAAGAATGAGCGCCCGTTTGTCTGTCATTGGGGAGGGTGCGGAAGACGGTTCGCGCGGTTACATGATTGTCGGAGACATGAGCAGCTGCATGCTGAGGAGCCTTCCTTTGGGTGTGATGGGTGCGGGAAGAAGTTCGCGCGCTTGGACGCGCTGAGTCGGCATTGTGAGTAGACTCGACTCGGAATATTCGAACTAAGCTGCTTACTTTATTTCGACTTTTAGTGCAATCGAAAGGAGGCGAAGAATGCAAGAGAAAAGTGGATACTGCCTGAAGCAGAATTTCTATGACCTACCACCCTTTAGACTTCACGAACCTTGATGAATAGACGCGATATAATCATTGGACATGCCACATACGTGGTCACTGTAATTTATTATTGTAGTACATTAGAGATGTAACTGACCAGGAACTTATTGATAATATGACGTACCTGTAATGCTTAGGCGTTGTGATGCATGAGGATCGACTAGTTTGGGATTGCCCTATAGTTTCTCCATTACAAGTGAGTAAATTCTGAGCACATGCAAAAATCGCACCTTCGTCCGTCGAATGGCGGGCAGAATCGACCAGTATGGTTGGCGCTGTGTCGCGTAATGATACGGGTCAGCGGCTTTCTTTTGTATGAGCTTGGCCCAGGCTCGTCCCACTACACCCTACGTATGTCCGAAATTAATGGGACCATTGCTTTGGCCGTTTCAGTGTTTGCATCCCGTAGAGATAAAATTAACAGGGCGTATTCTGCTTACCTTATTTTCGATGCACCAAAAGTTGCTGGAATTGAAAGGACGTCGCCGTGGGTGTCGGTGAATAAAATCCACAACCACATGTTGCCCCAGATATCTGCTAAAGCGGCAGTCGATGCGCAGTTCATTTTGAAAAATTTCAGGAATGCCCGTGTGGCGACAGAAACGACAGAGCTTGCTCGAGCTGAGTGTTTTTTAAAGTCCTTGCATTACAGTGTTACGGTGATCCAAGCGACTCCAGCTGGTCAAGAATTGCGGAGCATTGCGGTCACGGTCTGAGTCTAGCAAGGCGTAAAGCACAGGAGGAGCGACGTGTCTATTGGTCGGTGAGGGATGTTTCGAATGAATTCACGACGTGTTCGAAATATAGCGGCAATTTTGGCTGCTGCGATTGCACGCCGCTTAGCATTTTCGACTCAGATGAGGGGAGGAGGCAAGGAGGAGGCAATTCCCGACTGCGTGATGGACCATCAATTGATCTGCTGATGTTATCGAGTGACAGTCACGTTCTTGACGGCTCGTCTTTCACGATCACCACCAAAGTTCAAACCACCACTCTATTGCGCGAGGGCGCAGACTGCCTCCGTTTCATGGATTTTCATGAGTATGCTGCCCTTCTGAGTCGATTCGCGCAGCTTTCTGACGTACAACCGCGACCCAGCATAGGGAACTTGGAAGCAAGTCAAATGAATCATCTGCAGGCTGCAGCGACGTCAATCTTCCTCCCTGTGAGCGAATACTCAATTTTCTGATGCGCCATTCAATATCAAGCTCTATTAACATCTGCCCTGATCGGCCGTGTTCTTATCCAGTACTCCTGGCAACATTTTCGTTGTCAGGAGTTTCTGAGACCGAAATAGGCAGGCACGAATAGTGGCTGTTCCTCTCCCTCAAATAGAGAACGGTCGCAGATTGCGTTCCAACCCTCCGATTCGATTCCCTATGGACAGACGGCCCTCCACATCGCTCACCACGGCCTTAGCCCGCGCTCCACTCTTTTCTTATCAGCCCGATGACCTCCCGCTCCTCCAACGCATCGATACCGCGTACCTACGTGCCCAAGCTATCGGACGGGCCTGGAGTACGTTTTTTCTCTTCAGGTTTCATATATCTACGCGAAGTCCTCACCTCAATCACGGCAGAATTAACTGCACACGACATCCTCACCCTCTCTCCGAGGTTTTGGGCGATGCACAGCGACAACATCAGCGCTGTCGCTCCAGCTTCAATGGCTTTGCTCACGATACAATATAATCTTGCTGCGGGAACAATCGCTCCGTGGGCGGAAAAGAGAGCTGAGCTTCGCCCGATTTTGCAGAAGATAATGAACTTCGATGTTTCGTGTGTTACGATTCTATTCTTTCTTTCACCGATACTGAGGCGTTCACTCGTACAAGGGGACAGTTCATGTTGACCGAACAAGCACATGGGTACGTACCATTCATTCTTTGCCCGAAGTTAATACAACGTCGAATGTTTCCGTCAGCCTCGACGCGGTAAACATCGAAACTCGGGCAGATTTGCAAGAAGATGGCAGTGTTATCCTGAATACCCCCAATGACGGGGCAGCAAAGTGCGTTCTTTGGATTGAATTTTCCGATCATAGTTCAAGCGCGTTCTACAGATTTATGCCACCCACCATCCCGTTACCCAATATTTCTATGCCTCGCTACGGAGTGGTGTTTGCAAAACTTTTTGTAAGTAATTACACCTTCCACTCATTAGCCATCCATTGATTCAGTTCGAAGGTCCAAGGCGAAGATCGAGGTGTGCGCCCTTTCGTCGTCCAATTGTCAACCGCCAAAGCGCTTATGCCGGGTATTCGCTCGAGGTGAACAAAGAATTGTTTTTTGATCATTTCAATTGCTC
This sequence comes from Favolaschia claudopus, assembly GCA_037176885.1. Taxonomy (NCBI): domain Eukaryota; kingdom Fungi; phylum Basidiomycota; class Agaricomycetes; order Agaricales; family Mycenaceae; genus Favolaschia; species Favolaschia claudopus. Next base: position 1,906,824 of record JAWWNJ010000019.1, read on the forward strand.
ATAAACATCGTTAAATTAGATTAATACCCGAACGCGCTGGCGCCGGTCCCCTTGGACACTCTATAACCTGGTTCGACCACGTCAAACTCCCCTCCTACGCCTGCCTTGGCTCCTTCGCCAAACCAGCGAACCCCCGTTCCGCCTTCCTGCAAGCCACCTACCGCATCAGTATCGGCGGCCTCGCTCTAGGCGCCTGTGCTGTTCCCGTCCTATGACGGTATTTATCACGCAAAAATAGCGTGCGATTTGGTGCGTACTTCGTCGTCGTGAAATATGCCAAAAACTGTGGTTTATAGATCAAACTCGTACAGCAATTTCAAACTCGTACTGATGAAAGTCGGTCGCCGTGGTTGTTCGACATGCTGAGGCTCCAGGTAATTTGTGCCAGAGTTCACATGCTCCTTCGGCATCCCTGACGGTGGATCATACACATCAGTCATGCTGATTTCGGCGAGAACTTGCCGCGTGTATGCCGTGAGTGCCGCGTGAATTTCAACCACCAAAGTTATTTTGAAATCCATTATCAAAGTCTTTGACTCATCACAAAAGCATTATACTCCAGGCATCGTCGAGATTATGGCTCCCCCGGAATATTGCAATCTGGGTAACTGAATGCAACCTTCGCACGTACGCCAGCGATTCAAAGGTTTCACCAAGTTCCAAGGTGCCAGAGACAGTATGCTCAGGCTAAGTGGCAGCCTATTGAGGCAAGGGAGGCACAAATAGCTCTTCCTCTTGTGCGTATCCAGATACCAGGTGTGAGCTCATCAGGTTTGCCTTCTTTCCATTTCGATCAGCGAATTTTGAACAATCTGAACATACCAAAGTGGAACGAGATTTTACGGAAAAGAAATCGACACAGACATATGTCATAGAGTCAAAATTTAGCGTCTCGCCACTCATCCCTGTGCAGAGTGGTAAAGGGCACAGACCTCAGGTTGTCTGGCTTCACGTGCAACAAATTTTTTGCTTGCGAAATATTGCACGGAGAGTTGATTGCAATTTTTTTTTTGATTGCGAACAGATATATTGTGTATGGGGGCACAAAATCCACGCGACTCGTGATATCGAGGCGTATTTCTCGCAGCTTTGAGGATCGTCACAGAGTATAAGTCACAAGATCAACCGAGAGTCGTTTCGATTTGAAAATTTCTCGGATTGAGAGAATGAGAATATTACGAGAATGGAGGTCAGTCCTATTTAATTTGTGCCCGCGACATGAGCGCTTGGATAACCAAAGAAGGATTGCTGAAGGTAAATCAGCACCTCGAGCTTCATCTCATACACCTCAATATGTTTAGTCAAACAGAATACGCGGTAGCCGCCTTCAGTTTAGGTGAGAATTGCAGCCTGCAACGCAGAACCGGACTTTGACCCCCCCCCCCCCCCCCCCCCCCCCCCCCCCCCCCCCCCCCCCTCTTTGAACAGTTTCACCTCACGAGATAAATTGTTCGCTGTACTAAAGCGTTTCGAAGATAGCGCGTACCTGAGCAGGAGGTAAGAATTCAAGTAAGGAAAGACAAAGGCAAAAATGCTCCAAGGAAGCCAGTCACTCACCATGGAACTCTTGATCTTCCTGTTACTTTGCAACGGCTAAAACTATTCAATGCCCGTTCAGCGAGAGACATTTTACTTCCCAGCCAAAATCTCATGATCTTACCCAGTACATTGAGCATTCGTCACGCCAGAGGAAATAAGAAAATTTAACAATCTTGAACCGACATTAGATGTGATCCTTGAACTTAATTGCTTATAACAAGGCATACGTTTGTATAAACCTTTGGAAACGTCTCTAAATGCGGTCGGGTTCAAGATGGCTCGACTCCTTGATGTTCAGGGTAAACGGTAAAACGGGGAGCTGCCGATCTGACTTGGCTGATGCATGATCCTGAAAATGCCGTCTGTTGATCCTGTTGATTCGATCAATGATCCTCACTCAGCACAATTCTCAAACAATTCTCGATCCTCACTCTCGACAAACCACGAGGCACGACCGACGAGTACGGATTTGAGCACCGATATGCAGTACGAAGCTGAATAAATGCACAAACCTCGCCCACAACACGTACATACCGCAATCATGACCGTCGACCACAGAGCACAGTATTTTTCGGCGAAAAAAGATTTTATACCGTCCTCTTAGTGTCCGCGTATGTTCTCGGGAAATATAGTCTACGAAGGACCGTGATGAGTCCGAATACCGGAGAGTTGATGAAGATTGTGGAGTTTCGGACGCAGCAGATTCCGATTCTGCATGCGTTGGCGCAGGGGTTTGTTGTGAATGCGTTTGTAAGTGGGAGTGATCTCTTGAGGATGGTTGGGGATGAGGGGGTGAGGGCGGAGGTGAGGGCGGGTATTGCGGCTGCTGCGAAGGCAGCGATGATGATGCATGTTCAAGGTGAGCTGTGTTTTGAGATCTATTCCAATGAGAATGAGACTGGAAATGATTCCCTGTCGATAGAGAGTTGTATACAGTTGTCGGACCGAGCGGGCGCACACGGATTGTATTCACATAATCAAGTCATCGCTTTACAGGTCAGTTCACAGTCTAGACATGAGACGCCTTACTTACCTTTACGTTTACTAAACCACTTAGCTCGAGATGCGCGGCGCCTGCATCGCTGAAGGCGACACTCTCGTCCTCTGCATACGTCTCGCCACCGAGCTTCTCATCGGCCGATACACGTTACCCGCTCCCAAATACCCCGACTCTCTCGCAGCCCGTCTCGAAGCCGGGCTATTCAACGAAGCACTCGGTCTCCTCAACCAAATTGGTAGCCAGCACCGCTCCGAGGCATTCAATCGCATGATTCTCCCGCGCTGCAAACGCTTGGTTGAAGCGATCGGACAACGATTTTTTTGGGAAGCGGCGAAGGAGGCGGGAGTGGAGCAGGCGTTGTTGGATGTCTACGAGGCGGGAATCGTGAAACATAGCCCTGTCTGGTTTGCGATGAATGCGGGCGTGGTGGATGCAGAGGGGTGGGAGGAAAGGGCGATGACGAGGGCTATGGAAGGTGGGTGTTTGGAGAGGTGGTTGGAGATGACCGGGGCGGGCGAGTATGTTACGGCGAAAATGATGACGCAAGAGGGGTGGCATAGGTTTGTGGGTGGCTTTCCTTTGCATCAGGGTCCGGAGAGGAGGGAAGTTGGGCTGGGGGATGAGGGTGGCGAGGTTCAGATGACCGGTCTGACTAGGGCAATGCTCTGAGGTGGTTCAGCATTGAGGGTACTGTATTTTCTTTGCTTTTCTGTATTTTCCCGAAATAAAAAGTGCTCATTTGATCGATTTAGGATGCGCTCAGAAAGGACTGGATCGACTTTGAGCCTGGTGAGCTGTTGCCTTGACTGCACCCCGCCCATCAGCTTGTTTTTTGGTCGGACTTCCGCTCCGATTTATCTGAACCCGGCGCAGTGGGAATCCAGATGATCAAGGTACCCGTAAATTCCGTGATCTTGTGGACCTGATCATGATGGCGGCTTGCGACCTCTTCTGGCAACTTCATGTTTCCTTTCAGTGGGATTTGAATTACACGAACACGCAATACAGACTTTCTTCTTCTTCTCCTCCTCCTCACACAATGCGCACAGTATCATATTGTATGGACACAATTATTAGAGCTTATTTGCAACCGGTGAGAAGCAGATTTTCAAGTACAAAGCTAAGCGAGAATTGTGGAAAGTGAGAGGCGCGTACTGGCACAAATTTCCGCTCCACAAGTGAGATTGACTGACATCTAGGTAGGGTAATTCCTATTTTTCACCGGTTGCAAATAAGTTCTAATTAATGGACTTTTTCGGCGTTCGCTTTGCTCAAATCGTGATGCATCACTCCGGTGATGAACATCCGCAGCAATGCGTTCATGAACTGGTCATTCTCTCTCGCTTAACCACTTGATTTGTGATGGTCGGGAAAGAAAACGAGACCAAATGCGTTGGTATTGGCTTGGCATTTTTTCTGACCTTTTATCCGTATTTTTCTTGAACATTAGATATAGGTATTCTCAGGATAATCGTCCCTTGAATTCTCCTCCCCGTCCAACTCCCTACTCCCACAAACTTTGTAAGTTACTTGCAATCTTTGTCGGCGTCGATCACCGACATCCGCGTGGAAACATCACGTTTGATAAGATCGCTCGCGTGCGGGTTCTTCCAAACCACACGGTCCGCAACGTTGCGGGCTTCGAATTCGGAATTGTCCTCCCCAGTCCTCCCTGCCATCCCAACTCAGAGCTCTCTGAGTCGTTACTCCAAGACGTCTGCCTCCAGAGCCTTCACAAGTCCTTCTCCGCCCCATCTGTGGGCATTGGAGTTGACTTGAAACTGCTTGTACCAAGGCTGGCATTGGGCAACTCGCCATTGATGGGTTTGTGCCGGACGCGATGGCTTGTTTTGAGCGCACTGTTTGCACATAGTGCGTTGTACTCCCAGGTCTTTCTTTGAAACATCGACTCACGGTTTTCGCGCCAGGTCTTGGTCAAACTGTGACGCTATGGCAATTCGGCGGCCGTCGTCTTTTAGGAGGACCCTCCACAGCACCTCTGCAACCTCTCGGCACCGCTGAAAACGGCCTCTCGACCACCTATCTGTATCAAATTCTGAAGCCTGTAACGACTATAGCGATACCGGATAACGGCCTTTCCACGTTAACCACAATATATGATACAAGTGAGCCTTTTCCTTCGGCAAGGCTCGTCTAATTTTTCCGCGATCAGAGTTAAGAACCATTATCGTCTCGGAATCTGGATGGTACGAGCCATTCCAAACGAACGCGATAAGCTGCGGCTTCGTCAACGAGAGCTTCGGTCAGTGTATGGATATCAATCAAAAGACCACCAAGATCGCCAATAGTGGACGCCCGACACCTGTGCGAATCGCGGTTGCCGTCAGTCAGAGTATGACAAGTCTTCCTGGTGCGTTTCGCAGCTCACTCGATATCCTTCGTCGAGTTAAGATACATATACAGGAACGCCAGCAGGCGAAGACTCGGAGCCAACGAACGTCACAGTGCCCGCCGCGTCTTCCCCATCGAAAAAGCCACCTGTCGGTGCCATCGTTGGTGGTTTAATCGGCGGTTTCTCAGTCGTACTGGGTTTGCTGTTCGCGCTCTGGCGATGTCGGCGTCGGCGGACGAATTTCGCAGCCGAAGCTGAGACTATCGCTCCTCGTCCCTATACCACCATGTACCCTGAGCCCAATTCTGCTACGCTGCGTGAGCCTAAGTCCCCACTGATGGCTGAACTTTCTCCTCACACTCTATGCCTTTTAGTACACCCTGCTGCCACACCCTCGATGATGGAGTACGCCTCGGTCCCTGCATCAGACTGGTCTCGGCCGAGCAAGGAATGGCAGCACACCCATGACGTTTCGGCGTCTCGTTCGCCGACGGAGGCGTTATCTCACAGCGATGGAGCTTTCTCTCGAAGCGATGTTGGGTTATATCACAGCGACGGAGCCTCTTTATCGCCAGTGACGGACCGTGAAACGTTACCCCCACCACCGAGATATAGTCGTATATAAGTAAGTGCTGAGTCTGCGTTGTCGATCCTCTCAAGACTGATATTTACGTCTCGGAAGTTGTTTGTTGTGTTATACCCTGCAATGGACTTGTTTTACCATATACTACAACTGATACCGCTGCGAATGGTTTCGGAAGATTTCTGCACATTCCATCACTCTTTGGTGAGCTCCCGCACCTCACTCGGATATTCTCCTACAGAGTCATACCAATTTAGAATGAGCCAAGGCCCGGAGACATCGTACATTCTTCATGCCACTGCCGATTCCGGAAATCGAAGATGATGGGCTTGGCGTTAATCGACGCGACCGCCCCGCAGCGTCCCGCGGTCGTGATACATCTAGATATCGATATCTGCCGCTGGTTTAAATTGTCTTGAACTGTCGACTCATACGGTCATACCTCGACTCCATCTTTACTACCCACAACCAAGTGTTCTCTGCTGCTGGCACCGTCGACGCTGTTCAGAAGCAATAAATTCCGATTTCATGAATGCGCTATGTTTTGTTCTATTAGCCCTCGCAGCGAGCAGTAGGTTGCATTACCGATTTGAATTCAGTGACGACTGACTCCCTTCTCCTCAGCCCAGGCTGAAACCGTTACTTTATGGCAGTTTGGTGGTGCCAACCGTCTTCTATTAGGCCCTTCCACGTTGCCTATGGTACCTATCGGCACTGCTGAAGATAGCCTCTCGACAACCTACCTCTATCAAATCGTCGAGCCTGTCAAAACAGTGACCACACCTGATACCAAATTTCCAATGCCCACCACGATATTCTCCACAGGTCATTTCTTTCTTAGCTTTCTAGTACCGATTTTCTGACATTTCATTTTCATGTCAATGTAGTTCCGAGAACCATAATCGTCTCTGAGTCAGGGTGGTACGAGGTGTTCGAAACGCATGCAATAAGCTGTGGCTACGTCAATGCGAGTTTTGGCCAGTGTGTGGGTATCGATTCTACGACCACCGAGATCGCGAACAGTGGGACACCAAAAGCTGTGCGGCTGGAGGTCTCTACCACCGTGCATTCAATAATTTCGACTCCTTCGCTTCCCACTCCTGGTTCGTTATAAATTCCACATTACTTCGACTTTAATGCATCCGGCCAGGGTCCACTGTAACTGTGACCGTCGTTCCTACTCAAACAAATCCTAGGACGGCTGCATTGTCCACGAAATCGCCGGTCGGAGCCATCGTTGGCGGATTGATCGGTGGTTTAGCCCTCGTACTTGGTATGCTAGCCATGCTCTTGCATCTTCGACGTCGAAGAACAAATCATGTCTCGGAGATTTCTCCGCGTTCATTTGCCGTAGTCGGTGAGACTGCGGCTTACCACCCTACTAATGTTGTGTCGGTGTCACCGTACCCATCGATGGTTCAACACGCCTCGGTGCCGGGTCCGATGTCATCTACTGAGCACAATCATGACTCCCTACCTCCCCCAAAATATAGTGCTATGTATGGCGTTGTCTAAGTAGGCACCGGACCTTACATGATACCCGACCGGGCCGGGACTGGCGTCTTGTCCTCCAGAAATTCTCGTTTTGTATGATTATTTACCGTGACAATATTCACAATCGTTTCTGCAGACAGCCGAGATCTCGAAGACTCCGCCACCTCAATATCGACGTCCCACAAAACAAGCATGTTTTTCCGCATTAACTTTCCAATCTCCTACGCAACTATGCACCCCGCGGGAGCTTCTGGGTCGACTTCGTTCTGATTGAGGTGCGTTCCATTAATCTAAAGTACAATCTGAGTTTATATTCATGGAAGATTTGGTAGAAATGCCTACGTCGATGGTTGAGAAGATATCTGAATTCTGTAACGAAATTTCGAAATCATCGTATCAGGGGTGGGGCCGAGAGGTTGGAACTGACCTCTTCGACAGGCAGTCTTTCAGGTTCCCGAATGGCCACAGCCCCGGCGCTTTGCTCAACGGGTGCGGCAACGGCTGCGACGACCAGTGCGGATAGAGCGTGGAAGACGGAGATAAATCGCATGATGAATCGAGAAAAATAGTTTGGACGATCTACGTCACAAAGACAAGTAGGAGAATAGAAGAGTGAAAGGAGGGAATGGGTATGTTCTCACTTCTCGGACGCTCTTAAACATTCCTCTCGAGCAAGGGAGCTCTCACCGTTGAACAGTATCATGATTGATTTATGCACGGAAGCCCATCGTTCGGAACTAGCAACTCATTTCCCAGTCGAACGAATGCGAAAATGGAATCTCGGTTAGTCACCATCTATACCGTCCTACTTGGCAGATTTGTGATACGCCGCAGGTCTGTTCGATGGACGACGTCGAATTCTACGATAAATACAACTGTGTCCCACGCACGCGGCATGAACAGCTTTCCTTTCGGCGCACTAAAAACAGGACTGGTTGCTTCCCCGATGCCGGGACGTCGCGGCAAGTAATGAGTGGATGCTATTCTGGCACTATCTCCGAGATGGACTTCACAGCGGGCTAATTCCTTTCTCTTTCACAGCGACCCCTTCTTCACCATTCTCCCCTTTCCGCTCTTTGTTCGTTCTACAAGATGCCTAGCGCGTCTCAGGCTGCGCCTTTCGTTGGTTTGGTGTTAATTCTTCTAACGCTTCCACACCACTGGAGGGTGAAGAATATCGCCACGTTATCAATAATCGCTTGGCTTTCCGCATACAATCTAATATTCGGAGTCAATGCTATTATCTGGGATGGAAATTTTGAGAATCGAGCTCCAGTTTGGTGCGACATTGGTGGGTTCAGGAAATTGGCAATAAAATGACATCTGATTTTTTTGTTAGTGACCAAGATCAAGATAGGCGCAGATGTGGCCCTCCCAGGATGCGTCCTGTGCATGGCTAAACGACTTAATCGAATTGCCTACGGTCTTGAGATGTCTCCGAGTGGGTGGCGTCATCGGATGCTAGATTTTCTCCTCTGTTGGGGATTTGCATTCCTTGTCATGGCGCTACGTACGTTTTGAAACTCGACTCTGTTGAGTTTGTGAAACTTATATGTATATACACACCAGATATTATCGTTCAAGGACATCGTTTCGATATCCTCGAGAACATTGGCTGTATCCCGGCCGTATACACCTCCTGGCCATCGATTATCATTCTCGACCTCTCGGGGTTGATACCCGCCATTTTGGCGCTGGTATTCTGCGGGCTCACATTGCTCAAACTCTACCGACGCCGAGTGGCCTTTCGGATTGCTCTCAGAAACACGCAGTCATCTCTCACCCCATCCCGCTTCATACGACTCATGATCATGACTTTCTTTCTCGGGACTTGGAGTACCGTGCTCATCTCAGTCAGCACATACAACGAGTACTATGAAACGGGTCTCGACCCCTGGACAAGCTGGGCTGATGTGCATTTCCATTTCTCGTATATTGGGCAATACCCTTTGTCTGAAGATGTTTTTCCACCCTCCGTCATTCGCTGCACATATGTTCTATGGGCGGCAATCCCGCTCAGCAGCCTTTCCTTCTTTTTGTTCTTCGGAGTTGGCAAGGACGCGATGAAGGATTACCGCGCTAGCGCCGACTGGATTCGCCGGAATATTTTCCGAAAAAGACGACCACTCAGTGTCTCGGAGGAGCCTATCCATTCCTTTCCCCAGTTTTTCGAAGACACCGTCGATGATGGAGGGCGCGAAAAATCTTTGCCACCCACTCCGTTGACTCCCCTGATTATAGTCTATCCTCGGGTTTCAGTGGTTGATCTGGCTGCATGATTGGGAGACATGTTTGCCATTGGATAGCTCGGCGAGATAAAGTTAGCTTTCGAATCACATCGTAGCATTCAAGTTATTCCTGCCATTACGACCGTCATTACTGTCAGTGATCGACTGCGGGACTTGGTGGAATCGCTTTTCTGATCGACTTTCTTAAAAGGACTCAAGACCAGCTTAGTTATTTCCCATCCACATTCTACTCTCCCGACTGGATCGATTCTTCAACCCACCCATCCTGAGGCAGTGCCGTCATGTACCTTTTCGCTCTTTTTTGCTTCTTCACCATCTTTGTGGCAACGTTTGCCGCGCCTATATCGACGCAGACCCATTCCAAGGCAAAGCCTGAGGTAGCTGCCTCTTACTTCTCCAATTTTCGTGGGTCGTCGAGTTCTATTAAAAATGCTGTTCACACAGATCCCGGCTTCTCGTGAAACAGCGGCTCCCACCGCTAAGGTAAATCACAAGAGAATCATTTGATCTACCGTGCTCGATGTTGAACGTTGAACAACCACAGCCTGTGGCGTCGGCCGCCGCTGCGTCCTCTCACGCCGGCGTACAGACGCAATCCGCCGATATCTTTGCAGCTGTTGATCTCCCGGGCACGCATGTGCGTTCCTTTCATCCCTGCAAAAATGCTTTGTAGTAATTTAATTTTCAGATTGGGATTGAAGAAGAGGAGCGTGCGAAGCCAAAAGGACCCGGCGGCTGCATTGTTTCTTGACCCTATCTGGTAGCAAGCAACTAGTGCGGCGTCGTGTACTTGAACTAGCCCAACTTCCTTATACCCACACACTCTACAGTCCAAGTGTTCAACGTCATTTGCGACATTGTCGGATTCTGAACAGAGTGTAAGTATTCGAAGAGTTTGCCTCAACGTAAGTTGGCGAGGCTCTGTTGGAAACCGTTGTGACTGGAGTACCGATAATGGCTCAACGTTGGTCCTGAGAATGATCTTCCCATGTTTTGCATCCAAGTTTCGATGAACACTGTTTATTAATAATTCCTATCTCACGAGGGCACTGAAATACTTAGTCGTACCCTGACACGGCTCTGGGTTAAAAGGACCCAAGACCTGATTCGCTGGTCACTTCGTTTTCACTCCTTCGTCCCTCGACTAGGTCGATTTTTCTTCGAACAACAGCCAATATGGGTGCTCAATTCGCGCTTTTCTGCTTCTTCACACTCCTTGCTTCGGCTTACGCTGCGCCAACGGTTATTCCGACGCAAAGCGATTCGTCTGCCATTTCCGAGGTAGAAAACGGTCATTGGGCAGGCATAGTTGTCTTACTGAATCAAAAACCACATTCGCACAGATCACAGCCTCGGGCGAAGCTGCAAGTTCATCATTTGTTGTGCGATGATTCTTGAAGTTGAACAAACATAAAAGGGATCAGTTATCGCCGCTTCCTCTGGAGCACAAACAGTTTCTGGAACAGATATCTTCGCGACCGTTGATCTTGAAGGCCCGGGGACAAATGTATGAGAATCTGAACGATTCTCGAGCTCGTCAATAACACTTTTGCCAGGTTGACATCGCAGCAGAGCACACTCCAAAAAAGGAACCGGTCACAGGTTGTGTGATTGTTTGAGATTCGAACAATGAAGAGAAACACTTATTATGATAAGTAGTACTAGTACTTGTAGCTGGCTGTATGTACTACACTGCATTCAAGTTGTGTATTCGCACATCACAAAACTTTCGAACATAAACTCAATAGGGATCTTCAAAGGAGGTAAACTGTGCTTTTGCGCTTATTCGTTTTTCACTTTTCCGCGGCAAAACGGCATGCCGTATCTGGTGGCAAGCAGCTTGTGCGGTGTCGTGTATTTGAACTAGCCCCATCCTTCCCTATAACCACACGCTCTACGATGTGCAACATGATCATTTGCGCTATCACCGGAGTGGACTCAACGGAGTTGCCCTCTTGGAACGTAAGATGGCAAGGTTCTGTTGGAAACCGTTAATTGGGGATTTTTAAATTTCTTTCCACTGATGGGACTGAAGAATCGATAATGGTTCCATATTTGGTCTGGGGTTGAATGATTTTTTCAATGGAAACTACTTATTTGTCAATAATTTTCATCCCACGAGCGGACTGAAATCGTCGTAGCCAGCGACGGCTCTGGGTTAAAAGGGCCCACTGGAAGAGTATTCGTCGCTGGCTACTTCGTTTTCACTCCTTCGTCCCTCGACTGAATCGATTTTGTTCTTCGTAAAACTTCGGATATGGGTGTTCAATTCGCCCTCTCCTGCTTCCTTACGCTCCTTGCTGCGGCGTACGCTGCGCCAGCGTCTATTCCAACGCAAAGCGAATCGCCTGTCATTTCAGAGGTAGAAATCGGTTATTCGGCAGGCATGGTCGTCGTTCTAAAACAAAACTCGTTCGCACAGATTACAGCCACGCGTGAAACCGTAAGTTCATCAGTTGATATGATATAATTCTTGAAGTTGAACAACCATAACAGAGATCAGTTATCCCCACTTCGTCTGGAGCGCAAACAGTTTCTGGCACAGATATCTTTGCGACCGTTGACATTGCAGGGATAAATGTACGTGGATGTGGATCGACTTGCGTTCTTTCGAGTCCCGTTGAGAATACTTTTTCTAGGTTGGCATTCTCCATCCGATTCAGGAGGAGAAACAACCACAAAAGAAACCGGTTAGAGGTTGTGTGATTGCTTGAAATCTGAACAATCAACGGAAATACTTGTATTGGGTTGTATGTATCAATATTACACTGTATCTACGGCCTCGTATCCGCGCGTGCCATCGCAAACCTTGTGAACAGGGCTGCGATCATGATTTTGCAGGCAGCTGGGATTCGAAGTTGAACTTTGAATACCTATTTCAAACGGTTTCCAATGCTGATCTTCCTGCAGATGTGAGAGAAACGGAGCTCTTGGTCGGGTAAGTAGTGCGAATATCGATTCCACTCATGCCCATTTTCGGTTCCCATGGAAGACTTGTGGTCGTCAGGTTCATTGGGGGACCGAAATCAACATGCCGCGATGCCGAGTCTGCCTAGATGCCCCCATCAATCATTCTTTGTTGCGGAACGCAACATTCCCCATGGAAAATGTTCATCTCAGCCAAATCTCAGCAGACCAGTGGTATCTCAAAAAACCTGGGCCTTGATTGGGCCCCGGGCCCCCGGCGAATACTTATTGAGATTTTTTCAAGATATTTTTTCTCTCCTTTGTTCACTGTAATTTTTTTTTTCACACATCGCCGTCCGCAAAACATGCAGGAAATGGCCCGAAAAGACGGCGCACCCCGCAGCGAATCAAGCCGAACCCGTGACGGAGCAAATGCGGAGGAACCCGAGAAAATAAAATCCTTTTGCCGATTATTCGAAAGTCGTACGACTTTTGAAATTCTCCCACGATATTTCTCTCTTCCTCCTACCACCATCATTCCCCCCAAAGCCTATATCCTCGTCGATGCTACCGTTTGTTTCCTCGTCGTTGTGCTCGCCGGCGACGCCGCCTTTTTGCTACGCCACAGCCGCCGCCGCCGCCGTCCTCAACATGCTCGGCGTCGTTGTCGACTTGTTGGTTGGCAGTTCTGCGTAGGCCTTCTTGACTCACTCGCTTTGTTAACAACACCTGAATCTCTGCTCAGCCTCTCCCCGATGTATCTCGTCTTCCCTCGGGAGTCGCACCTTTTTCTCGGTCATTGTAAGTTCCACCACTTTCCAGTTGACGCCAGACTGATACCTTTCCGGTTTTTCCCCCCAGGACTCTTGTCCCACTTCAAGCTTCATCGTCTCTTTCCAGTGTGCGTATTTCTTCTTCTGTTTTCTCAGTGTTGTGCTCATCGAACGAACATCAAGGCTTCGGGACGGTCGGCCGCCCTAGTCCGACTATGTCCGAACATCGACTCTTCGTGCCTGTCGAGGCTCCTCAATGCTGGCAAGCTTGGTCGATCTACCTTATCAAACCCTCCGTGACATCGGTCTCGGGTTCATCTGGCTTTTCAAGTTACCTCCCGCAACAGTCTCCCGAAGAATCCTTACCCTCATTTCGACCTGGCCACCCCAGCCGACACCACCCAGTCTGGCGTGCACATGGCTTATGATATTCTACTCAATGGGACACGCGCTTGGCGACTGCTCTTGTTTCACAACGTCTGTGGCGATCCTGATAAGGCTATACTCGTCGTCGCCCGTGACCTCAAGATCAGCCCTCCATCTCTATTGTTGTCTTGACTGGACCGGACGGCTCAACCCCTCATTCTACCGAAGATTTTCAAATGCAAAATTGCAAAAAAATTCCGCAAAACCAGCTGACCGTTCTGCGAGCGTTGACTGCCCTCCGTGGAAACCTCGTTGCTCTCATGGCTCTCCCTTGAAAACTGCTCGCTGGCCATCGATATCTCAAGCCCGACTCGACTGCACGCGCTAGACGCACGACGAACTAGGCAATCTCGTCTCTAACCGTCGTTCTCTCTCCTATCGCTTAACATCTATGGTGGAACATGATTCCAACAACCTCTGTCTTTCAATTCGGTTTAGGTCCGTCAAATGACAACCGGATCTCCACGAACGCAGCTGCCCTCCATATTTGCTTGCTGTGCCACACGAGGCAAACCGACTTTCTCTCTCGCTCGCCACTACTCATGCTCCAGCTCGCCATAATCCTGTCCACGGCGCTCTTAGCCGCTCTTATCGTCGTCGGTTTCGCATCCTGGCACAACAGGCGCACGGGCAAAGCCAAGATCCTGACCTCTCGCGCGGCGCCATACACATCCCTAACCTATCCGATCCTCGGCTCCCTGCAATACTTCTCCGGACACTGGGATTTCCTGCGTTCAGCGACCAAGGAGGGCACCGTCTCGTTCCACCTCGCGCGCCAACAGTGTATCGCCGTAGATGTAGACAAGCGGCAGGAGTTTTTCAGCGATTCGCGGCCGGCGTTCGCGCTGGCGTACGCTGTGATGCTGGGTGCGACGCCGAGCATGAATCGCGATTTTTTGATGCATATGGGGTTTGATATCACTTTGGGGGGACGCGCGGTAAAGTTTTTGGCTGCGTTGTTGAGGAATGAGAGGGTTAATGCTAGTACGTTGATGCGCTTATCGTAGGCAGACGCAGTCGTTGACTGGCTATTGAAGGTAGACATGTCTTGTATCAGTACGCGGAAGAAAGCATCGGCGCCCTCGAACCCATTACCAACCCCTTCGACTCGATTTATCGGACGGTCTTTCGACTCACGATCAACACCATCGCTGCGTCCAGCATCTCTGCGAATCCGGCTGTCTGCGACGCGTTAGTCAAGATCTTCCACGAACTCGACCGGTCGGGGACGCCTGCGACGATTCTCTTCCCGTGGTTCCCATGGTGGGAGCGCGTCAGACGATTTTACTTGATGAAGCATTTTCATGATATTATGATGGTGGCGCTGGCGGAGCGGAGGAGGGAGGGGAGGGATGATGAGGATCCTCTGCAGTTTCTGCTCGATGAGGGGTTGTCTTCGTTGGAGATTACTCAGGTGAGGCGGATTTCGATTATCGATTACTTAAATCGATATGTATATTGATTGAATCTGGTGTTTATGTTTATTCGCAGTTCACCCTGGCGGCCCTATTCGCAGGTATCGCCAACACCGGCGTCGTCGCGGCCTACTTCCTCTGCGACCTCGCCTCCCACCCCTCCTACCTCGCCCTCATCCGCGCCGAAATCTTGTCTTTCATCGACAGCTTCCACCCCGACCCCACCCTCCCCTTCTCCACGCGCTTCCACTCAATCACCCTCGACCAATGGCTCAACCCCTCCAACCTCCCCCTCACTCACCGCTGCCTCAAAGAAACCCTCCGCCTCCGCATCGCCACGCCGTTCCACCGGCTCAACGACTCGGGCGCGGACATGGAGTTCGGCGGGACGGTGGTGCCGCACGGGACGATATTGACGTTTCATTCGAGTTTTATGCACCATAATGAGGCGTTTTATGTGGATCCGATGAGGTGGGATCCGGAGAGGTTTGGGGTGGAGAGGGCGGAGGATAAGGGGAGGCCGATGGCGTTTGCGGGGTGGGGGTTGGGGAAGCATCAGTGTCTTGGGCAGAGGGTGAGTGTTGTTTATTGTTTATCTTTGGTTTCGTCTTGAGCAGTGTGGATTGGACTACGATCTGATTATTCTGAGATAGCTTGGGAAATTCGAGATATTTCTGATTACGGCGCTAGCGGTTTGTTCCTACGATATGGAAGTCGTGGAGAAGGATGGGACGCCGATGGTGGAGATGCCTCCGGTTCAGCTTAACGATGCTGTTGTGTCTCCGCCGAAGAGGGATGTGTATTTGAAGCTTAATGCGCGATGCTGAGTGTTTTTCTGATATTCTTTTGCCTGGTTTGTATTGATTTGAGGTTTGTATTCTATGTATGTACTTCCTTGTTACACTTATACGACATATACCCCTATAGTCCAACAGCACTTGATCACGACTCACGACAATTTATTGATGAAAACAAGTTACGCCTCCGCTTCGCTCCGGAGCAGGGGAGTTATAGCTTGGAAACCTTGTGAAAAATGGAGACATCAAAGACGAATCAAAGAAATGAAATCTCGGGACGGGAGGGAGGGTCGACAAAATTCTTTTGGCAATTGTTTTGAGCTGAGACATCCATCGAGAAGTAGACTTTGACGAGGATTGATTGAAGGGAGGCATTCCACAGTGCAATAATACAAACAGATGCAAGCTCATCCCAGGTGAACACCGTTGCTTGATGCAGTGTTGAATACTAGTACTTGATTTGGTCATTTGCAAGTTGAGATTGTGATCTAAGCGCACATAAGATTGAGGGGACAGAATGAGGGGTGGAAACGACACATTTTCGTTTTCTTCCCTGTATTTATGTGCCAAGTTCGACCACAGCTTTCTCGAACGCAGCGCGCAGCATTCATACGAAGATGCGGAAATGAATGCCCAATCCGTCCCGTTCATTTCTACCACAGTGCAGAGTGGGAGGGGAGAAGGCACAGTGGAGGCTTGTGGGAGAGTTCTGAGCTCCCTCCAAGCTCCCTCGCAAGGAAAAGACGAATGTTGGAGACAAATGCAACCCGGCTGCAAGGGGATAATGCACAGCCAAGGAGGCATCTCGTTAAAGAACGGTTAACAAACGGTTACAGTAGAAACTTGGTCAGGTCGCACTGAGTTTGGACTCTGCCCACAGACCAGTTTTACGTGCAGTTCGTTACCACACTACAGTCGGATATCTCATAATGCATGAGGTCAAAATGCATAAATCTCATTATGCATCGACTTTTGATTCCACCGACTTGGTAGGCTGGGATTTTATGCATTATCCTCATAATGCCTATTGCATAGGGTGAAGAGCGCATTTATGCATTTTGAAATTGCAAAAATCGTATAATTTGGTGAATTTTACCGCTCTCAGGACCAATTTAGACATGTTCCGCACCATGAATACACAGCCGCGTCATTTTTACCCCAGTATTTAGCCAAGTTCCTTGATCTGCTGGTTATTACAGCTAATTTTGACAGGCTCCCGGCAACTTCCAAGTGATTCGGTGTTCGCCGGACTACCATATATAGTATTTTCGTGACAATGTCACGCATCTCACATCGTGTTACATTATGCAGAAATGCATATTGCTCATAATGCATAGGCTTTGGGGGTCCACGGGCCTTATGCATTATGAGCTATCCGACTGTATCTGGCAGATTCATGAGATGCTATCTTGATGCACTTCCGAAATGCAATGTTGCCCACTACAAACAGGTTCTTCGCTGATGCACTGACGGCCAGTCGGTATATATAGCGAGCCAGACCTGACAGACGCCGAGCTGCTTCCCTCTCACCGATTCTCACCACCCCCTCTTTCATCCCCTCTTTCGTGAATTGTTGAATATCTGGGATGCCTAGCGCATTCAACCCGGCTGCGCCGTTCGTTGGTTTGATCTTGGACTTTTTGACGCTCCCGCAACACTGGCGGTCGAGGAATCTTGCCATGTTATCGATGATCGGCTGGCTATCCACGTACAATTTGATTTATGCCATCAACGCCGTTATATGGGAGGGAAATGTTGACGTTCGGGTCCCAGTTTGGTGCGACATCGGTGAGTCCAGATATCTCGAGGAATAAAGTCCTGGTGGCTTATTTGTCTACAGCGACGAAGATCAAGATAGGCGCGGATGTCGCCGTGCCCGTGTGTTTTATGTGTATTGCCAAGCGGCTAAATCGAATTGCGAGTGGTGTCGAAACGCAACAGCGGGTGTCGGACTTGTGGCTATGTTTGGGACTTCCGTTCCTTACGATGGGGCTGCGTACGTTGACTGTTCAATTGTTTTGAACAGAACAGAAAATCACATTAATTTTACGCCAGACATCATCGTTCAAGGACACCGTTTCGATATCCTCGAAAACATCGGCTGTATCCCAGCCGTATACACCTCCTGGCTATCCATGTTCATTCTCGAGTTGTCGGGGTTGATTCCCGCCATTGTGGCGCTGGTCTTCTGCGGGCTAACATTGTTCAAACTCTACCGACGCCGAGTGGCCTTTCGGACTACTCTAAGCACGCAGTCATTTCTCACCCCATCCCGCTTCATACGACTCATGATCACGACTTTATTTCTCGGGACTTGGAATTCCTTGCTCATCTCAGTCGTCATATACAAGGAGTACTATGAAACGGGCCTCGAGCCTTGGACAAGCTGGGCTCAGGTGCATTTCCATTTCTCGTACATTGGGCAATACCCCTTGTCCGAGAAATTTTTTTCGCCCGCCACGTTTATCTAC
The DNA here is from genome assembly GCA_037176885.1 of Favolaschia claudopus. Classification (NCBI taxonomy): domain Eukaryota; kingdom Fungi; phylum Basidiomycota; class Agaricomycetes; order Agaricales; family Mycenaceae; genus Favolaschia; species Favolaschia claudopus. The sequence continues at coordinate 1,924,831 of JAWWNJ010000019.1, forward strand.
ACCTATGTCTTGTGGGCGGCAATCCCGTTTAGCAGCCTATGCGTCTTCTTGCTATTTGGCTTGGGGAACGAGGCGATGAAAGACTACAGAACCAGCGTTGATTGGATTCGACAAAATATTCTTCGGCGGCCAGCAGCCCACGAATTTAGATGCGGCGTCGTGCCGCAGTCTAACGGTGACCGCTCCAAGTTCAAAATCCTGACGACCGACGCGAAACAATACGATGAGAAGCCCTTGCCACCCACTCCTGTGACTCCGTTCGTCATACTTTATCCGCACGCCGCAGTGGTTGATTTGGCGGCCTGATATTAGTTGGCGGGAATGTGTCTGTCTGCATCACAAGATTTATCGGGATTGAGGTACAATTTACTTGAAGTTCTATGCACACCATAGCCTTTGTATATGTAGTAACAGCAAATCTTTGCGGGTCGAATCTCCATGAAGTCGTATTAACTGTACAAGTCTGTGGTCAACATCGAAATCTACGGCACGCGATCCATACCACCTAGTTCAAGTTGGCACAACTCGAACGGGTTCCTGAGTCTACATGTACAGTTCTACAGTGACATTGCGCGACGACTTCTACTCTCAACGTAACTTCACTAGCCCGTCCCGGAATTACGTTTAGTCATCCTATAAAAGCCGCGCTTCAAATGCATCCGAAGACTTCAATTCAGCGAGCAGAAATATGTTCTGAAGTTCAACAAACTGCTCTTCGCTTTTGTCTTCGCCGTCGTGTTCGGATCGAATGCTATTGCTGCGCCTCAGCCTGACGTTTCCGCGTCTACTAATATTTGTACGATCCCCCCGGAATCCGGGTTTCCTTTGTCTGAATGGTGCTGATATAATGTCACTTTTGTACAGGCGGACGTCCTAAGGTAAGTATTATAACTTAGTGCCAGTCTCCTTGACCGATCTCTGCCTCAACGCGTAGGATCCCCCATGTACGAGATTCTCGTGTTCAAAATTCATTGCAAATTCATCTCGTACCATTAGGTCCCCCACACCAGCTCTGTTGCAAGCTGCTGACCATTCCGCCGGAGAAACAAGGATTGCAAGTTTGCCCACCTTCATCCGCTGCGTCTCACTGCTGACTTGAGTCACAGCTGCGGTCAGATCTGTCCGTTGTGATGTTCAAATCATGTTTTGCTACAGTATGTCCTATGTCGGCATAACTGAAATTTCCCCTTTACCGTGACATTTTCAACCTTCAACTCTACGGCAATTTGCAAAACATGATCCGTGAGCCACCTTTTCTTGACAGCCGTATCAGGCAATCAAAGGAACAAATGTTCCGAGAGACCAAACGACATTTTCGAAGAAGTGGCTTTCAGCCGGTTTTCTTTCTAAGTTTAGGGCAGGTAATCATTTCATAGCGCTTGCGACTGCAGAAGCTAAGCACTTAGCTATAATTCGAATATGAACGAACAGGCAATCATCTGTGAGTCCTTCAACTCTAGCGCTACATTAACATCGGGGACTTTGTAAGACGTACAGTGGGGTAGAATTTTAGCATGCATGACTGTGGACTTGATTAGCCCTGATCAGGTGGCGGAATTTAATACTCCCCTCTCTTGTATAGGTTTGAGTCCCGGATATCATGATTTCGGCTCGAGCTGCGTAGACACTTGACATGAGCAGATCCACCTCTCTAGCAGAGAATCATCGCTATTGTACCTGGAGTTTTGAGGTCTTGACTTTATTTGAGACCGCCCGTCGCCCGTCTGTCTGTCCATTTCATCCGTTTTGAGCGACCGACAGTAGAATTATTATATGAGTATCAGGATTCAATGAAAGTGTCCAATAGCACCACTTACCGCGCGTATTCACCAGCTCCGTTATATTCGTTGCCTCAGTCGGACTCCATTGAGGGCGCGATCTGTACCCGCCAACCCACTGAATGAATCGGCGATGATATAAATCCCATGAATTTATTCTGGTCCATACGGACCATGATGAGCTTTGAAACAGCACGTACCAGCACGTACATGTTGATCCCCGCTATGCCAAGAGCAGGCTAGGTAGACATTACGAACGTTGGCAAACGGTGCCATAATTAATCGCTGCCAGAACAAAGGGTACTACAAATATATTAATATTCAGAATCCAAACTTGAAGAACGCACAGGACGAACCGTCTGATGGGAATAAGATCCAAAAGCGAGCAATGCCTCGTCGCGATCCAGCTCCGTAGCTCAAGGTACGCTAGTCCAAAATACTTCACCTCCATTTCCCGTGGGTGGCGGAAGTGGCGGAAATGCCTCCTCGCCGACGGCGTGACACAGCAATTTAGTAGATTCGAATCCTGAAACAATATATTCCCTCTCAATTAGCGGTACGCTGAGTAGAGTTGTGGCATACATATTGCGTTATTCTCCACTCAATCCACGAACATGGTCTGACTTGGCTGGCGCTGCTGCGGTACTTCCAGGTATAAATGCGTTGCATCGCTCGCAGCGGTTTCCCCACCCCCACATACATCCTACCACCAACACCGCAGAATGTCAAAGTATATCATTACCGGCGCAAAAGGAGGAAACCCACCTCAGGGAGCCGCCGCGCCGAATCGCGTTGAGATCCACGACTTTGTGAAGATCCAAGACCAGTTCTCGCTTTACATCCAGGCTCTTCGTATGTGCTCTTGTTTACGGTTCGAGTATTGTTCACGAAACGACCATCGTAGAGAAAATCTTCAGCGAAAATCAGCCAGATGTAGCTTCCTTCTTCTCCATTGCCGGAATCCATGGCTTGCCATATCAAGAATGGGACGGCAGTGGGAACAAGCCGGTCGATACCGCTGGCTGGGAGGGATACTGCACACACGGGAATGTTTTGTTCCCGACGTGGCACCGTCCATACATGGCGCTGTACGAGGTCAGTCATCGGTCTTTGCTCGGGAGTTCTTAATGAATCAACGTCGTGAATTGAACAGCAAGCGCTGCAAACCGCGGCGATTCAGATCGCAGCCACTTACACCGTGAATCAAGCCCAGTACAAACAGGCGGCACTGCAGCTTCGCCAGCCGTACTGGGATTGGGCGAGCAATGCGCTTCCTCCGCCTGAAGTCATCTCTCTCGACAAAGTGTCGATTGTCGCACCGAATGGACAGACAATCCAAGTCGCGAACCCACTGCGTCGGTACACTTTCCACCCCATCGACCCGTCATTCCCGTCGCCGTATAGCTCCTGGAAAACAACCCTCAGGCAGCCCGACACGACTGCGCCGAACGCAACGGATGATGTGGCGGTTCTTACCAGGTATTTTTTTCTTCAGTTTGTCTATGATTCGGATGTTGATTCTGATCCACCTTCTCAGTACCCTTCAGGCAGCTCAGCGTCAGTTGACGAGCAAGACGTACAACCTCTTGTCGCGCGTTCACACTTGGCCTGCATTCAGCAACCACACCCCCGGGGATGGTGGGAGCACCAGCAACAGTCTCGAGGCTATCCACGACGGCGTGCACGTTGACGTTGGCGGAAATGGGCAGATGTCGGATCCGTCTGTTGCAGGTCAGTTCATTTCGGTTAGAGTTAAATCGATAGAATGGAACTGAACTTGACAAATGGTAGGATTCGACCCGATTTTCTTCCTCCACCACGCCAATGTCGATCGTCTGGTTTCGCTCTGGTCGGCGATTAACCCAGGCGTATGGGTAAGTGCCGGGGAGGCTACGGATGGTACGTGGACTATTGTGCCCGATAGCACCGTGGACAAGAACACGGGTGAGCTTCATACCAACCATCACAATCTTCTTCCTCACTTGCATTCAACAATGTAGACTTGACTCCGTTCTGGAACTCTCAGACGAGCTACTGGGAGTCATCAATGGTGACTGCAACGGCGACGCTCGGATACTCTTACCCGGAGTTTAACGGGCTCGATTTGAGCAACCCGAACGCCGTACGTACCGCTATTGCGCAGAAGGTGAACCAGCTCTATGGGGGAGGACTCGCAAGACGGCGTTCGCTCGTTGCAGCAGCTCCGAAGGCTAAGGTCGCTGCGGAATCCACTCCGTCCGACTCCGCAGGTAACGGGAATGCGGCGCCACATGTTCAAGTCAATCTTGAGCGAGAGGCGCCAGCGCCTCACCCGTCTCACACCGGCGGACACCCTTCAACTCCTGCCTCCCAACCCGACCAGCACTTTGAAGTGGATATCGAGCGTCGTTCTGGATCGCACACCTCTGGGGAAGATAAATTCTGGGAATGGACGGCAAGGATTCGGATTAAGAAGTACGAAATCGGCGGAAGCTTTTTGGTAGAACTCTTCCTCGGTAGCGTGCCCGAAGATCCTCGCCACTGGCGTACCAGCCCGCATTTCGTCGGCGCGCATCATGTATTTGCGAATAGGTGGGTTTTTTTTCCTTGAATTGGCTTCAGATAAGCGCCTGCTGACGTGATCGAAAGCGTACCTGAGCGTTGTGCCAATTGCCGCAATAATCGGGATGTCGAAGTCGAAGGCTTTGTTCATCTCAACGATGGAATCATTGAGCACTCTGGACTTGACTCTCTCGAACCGGAAGTTGTGGTGCCATACCTCACGCACAATCTGCACTGGCGTGTTCAAAAGGTGAGGACTTCTTACTAAATCACAGTAGTAGGACTCACAGGCTTTAGGCGGGAGGTGAACCTGTCGATCTCGCTGACGTCCAATCCCTGGAGATTTTGGTCATTGCTACGCCATTGAGCTTCCCCCCGGAATCTGACTTCCCTGTCCCTGGGGAGAGCGAGCATCACCATGGTATTACCCACGGCCGTCCCGGAGGAGCCTTGAGTGGAAACACAGCGTAATTTTTGGAGCGTCGACCCAATTCTGAGACTCGAGAGCAGAATCTCACTACCAGGGAATTATTAAGTCCATGAATTTGTCCGACTTCCGAGTCGTCGTGTTGTACAGTACCTATGAATTACTTTTCCAGCTTGTATCTGGACCGAGAATGGTGATTTTCCTGCATACGATATCCAGAGCCAATGTTCGTGCATTGGTACCGGTGGGTGCCACTGTGGTGGTTTGGTGCTGAGCGCTTTTGATGGTGTGACAATCAACCAATCAAATTTCAATCAACGTGACGCGTTACTTACTCTCCTTACCACCGCCCACCATCTCAAGTTGATCCTAAGTCGCAAGTCAGAGGACACACTGGCAGGACTTTCTATAAAACCAATTCTTGGCATGGATTGAGGCCTACTCTATGTCTAGACAGTTCAAACCTCAAATCGCCCAGTCTTGATCGAGTCGAATTCTAAGCTCGATTTAGTGTTTTGCCGGGTCGGGTCGAAGACCCTAGACCCGACCCGACCCGACCGGGATGTTCGTTGACCCGCGGCCCGGGTCTCCGACCCGGGCCTCGGCAGGTAAGTCAAATCGCCTGATTTGCGATGCCGAAGGTGACCAGCCACATCAAATCAAGTTTCTATCATGTTTAGAAAGTGTTCCGAACAGCCGTGTTGTCAAACATTTGTGTACGCCGCCGCCAACGTCTATCAAGCCTATTACCAAATTGGGAAGTACCATCAACACAACCTCAAAACAGTGTATTCGGGCGTATTTTGGAAGTCTGTGTCATAATTTCCATCCAAAAACATAAAAGGTATGTTACATCAACCACTCCATACATTTCCTGACTTTTTCTTTGAGCATTAATTTTCTGCAACACCCGACCCGGGTCGCGACCCAAGCCCGGGTTTTCAGGCCCGACCCGACCCTACACCGCCACAGACCCGACCCAAGCCCGGGCTTTGCGGCCCGACCCGACCCGGAAAACACTAGCTCGATTTTCGCTCACAAGATCACTCGACCCGACAGTAGCATGTTTTAGAAGACAGTCGTGCTTTTGGAGGCCTCCAGTAAATCTGTTTGCCGTGGCTGACGTTCTTTCGCAAGATGCGGCACATAACCCACTAAACTGTGAAGGTAAGTCAAAATATCCGTTACAATTCAATCGCCTCATCATCAACCTAAATGAGCTAGCAGTCGACGCCCACTGTCCCCGGTCTCAGCCATACGGACACCCGCACTGGAGCCAGCACGATCCGTATCTCTATTCATTCTCTAGAGCGCGCCCCAGGTTGATATATTCCGTCGGCGACGGAAAGATGCCCGAGCAGCTCGCGCCTACTATATCCAAATCAATGGTTCTGTTCATCTCCCGAATTTCTATGCGGGGGCCCCGGGGCAGTAGCACGTTTCAGGAACTTTACACTCTGAACGTGTTCTTGCAAGAGACTGAAGTCTCACTGTGACACTATAGCAGCTTCGTTGAAGTATCGGTCGATCCAATGTTCGGTATCTCCTGCGGTAATAAATGCGATGATTGTCACGGCTTTTCTCAACCTGTGGCAGAAACCCGTCGCCAAACGTGCCCTAAAGAACCGCGCAAAACATACCGCTAATCCGATGAAAAAGCGAATACCCCAACAGACTTCGTTTCCCAAGACTCCGATTACAGTTTCGTTGAAGCGCCCCAAAAATTTAAATCAATGTTTCATGCAAAATGTTATTCGACTTCGGAGTTTCACTGCCTTCGCATGATTTTGCGCGAACTGTTTAAAAGGTCGAGGATTTACTGGAAATGCAACGAACTCAAGTTCTCGTTTCATTCCAATGCAATTCCTCGCAACTCTCTTTGCCTCTCTCGTCGCCGTTGCGATTGCCAACGTAGGCATTCTCTGTGTTCGGTGTTCGTTCTCACTCACTCAAAACATTTGCAGCCTCTCGGCGACATAGCCGCCCGCGATCCCGCCGTATGTCATGCTTTCTCTTCGATGTTGCCTTAGGCTCGGTACATTCACCCTGACACATATCCAGGGTCTTCACTGCGATCTCCTTCCCTTCCTCAACTGTACCGGCGGTATCGACCAGCAGATTGCGTGCGGTAACGACTGGAAATGCCCAGGCAATGACCTCCACCCCATCATCGCCAACCAGACATGTGCCACTGACTGTGTCTGCATAATTCCCTGCCCTTGAAGTCATTTAATTGGTTGGAAGCGTTCGATGTGAAATTGGGAACTAGTTTATCTACGAAATAAATGATGCTATGTACAGTCAACTCTGCCATTGATGTCCTCTTCAGTTTCGTTTCTCGAATTCCGGCGTGACTGAACGTCCGACGCTTGCCCGAAACCCGGAAATGGCCCTTTCAGTTATTCAGGCCTTGGTTTTGAATTCCGTGTTGAACCATATATGTAAGACGTCGTCTCCGGGATGACCGGCTACCACGGACCAACTAGGAGCATGTAGACGGCCAACCATAGATTGCAACTCTTTGATATTCACTCATTACGGAGTGCGGAGCTCAGTTGGAATACCCTATAAAAGAACTTCGGGCTAAGTGAAATCGCCGCGTCTACCGCAAACGCGCCGCGTCAGCGCCGCGTCACACAATGTGACTGCCGCAACCGAGCTCGGGACTGGCGCGTCACTTTTCGAACATGCCGCGTCCTTGCACACGACTACCGCACACCGCCGCCAACGCACCGCCCCCCACTCGAGCGGAATATAACAACTCAAGTTTGATTGATAAAATATGTACTACTTAGTACTTACTTTTGACTTACCTGCTACAACAGTAATACCGCCGTCATCTGTTATGCTAGATTCAAGTTGAGGCAGAGTTCTGATGTAAGTGACAGTAAGTCATTAGTTGAACGATAAACAAATGAATTTCTGGTTCGTAATACTAATACAAACTTGAGACTAGGAAATTCCCGACTCATTCATCCTCATCTATCTCTACAATATCCCAATTACGACCGGACTGCACTACCTTTCCAGGCATAACTTTCTTCTGAGTCTGTGATTCTTTCCCTCGAGGTCGCAGTGTGCGGGTGGTGGCCTGCCGCTTCGTTGGGGGTAATTCTTCGACATAGTCTTCATCTTCATCTTCCTCCCTTCGACGAATCTGCGGTGGTGAATGCATGTCGATGGAAATTACAGGATGCCTCCGTTTGCGAGGGTTGAGACGAAGATAGGTAGCGGGTCGATACCTGGGATCAAATGTTGTGTGGAGTTCGTTGAATTCCTCAACATGACCGTAAAACTGCTCGGGGTCCCAGAATCTTCTGTGACGCAAGACTTGAGGATGCATAGCCAAAATCATGGCGCGTTGCCCACGGAAAAAATCAGAGGGCAGTTGGTTGACGTTTTCCTCGACCAGATCAAGGAACAGGTCACCGTTCAGATCCAGAGGCTCTCCCAGCTCGTACTGAATTGCTAACAGCTGCAGCAATGTTCTTCCGACACCTAAAACCCGACGGTTCCACTCATCACTCGAGACAGTGGCAGGGCGACGTGTCTGCAACTGTTCAGTTGGCCGTATCATCAAGGCCAACAGTTCATTGCAAGGGTCATGCGGCCCGCCGGGAAGCCATAGATTGATTATTTCCTGGTCATCTCGATGATTTTCTGGCCTATCCATGAAGTATTGATTGTACGAATCAATGACAGGATGATCGGAAGGGAAGGTGACCAAGATATGGATTAAAGTAGGAAGAGCTGCATCGAAGATTTTGATGAGAGCGTGGTCATCGGGAAAACTGTCCGAGTTGAAACCAGGGATACGGATTTTCCCGAGCTGTAAAGTGATACCTCAGCGGATTGTAATCATCGTGAAGTTGAATCTTACCTGTTCAGGTGCAAGCTTGACCTTCAAAATTGCGTCAACAAAACCGCGATCCCGGTGTATTATCCGAGAAGGAGGTCCGAGTTCTCCTTCACTGAGTGGCCACCCAATGCAATGGAGGTATCGGAATTCAAATTCTCGAGTTGGTCTCTGCGCGGAAGGTCGGTGCTTCGTAAATTGAGCTGGGTACCATAACACGCTTTCATCTCTCCAATTTCCTTCAGCTCGTGGGTCTGGAAGAAGGACAACCTCCTTGGACCAAAATCTAAACAGCAGGTCAGAAAAATAGAGTGTAGGCGAAATTATTTGCATACGGTTGAGCCGCCTCTCTTGGTTGACATATCAAGCAAGTGAAGATACCCTGTTGCTCGCCATCCTCGCCACTCTGCTCCGAAATACAGGAGGCATGCGACCAAAACTCGCACTTCGAACACTGTCGTTTTTTACGTATGTCGTCACCGTTTGAGATCTCACCACAGAAAGTACAGTTGACCGGGTTGAGGTCAGAAGCATCGCTCTCCGACCGCGTCGGCTGGGCATCTGGTGCGGTGCTTGCCTTAACAGCCTCCAAAATCGCATTATCAACGGAGTCCAAATCTTCATCATCATCATCCGAGTCGGAAACGGTGAAGAAAGACTGCCGGTATCGGTGAAGATCGGTAACTTTGTCCTGTGGTGCGGACTCGGATGCCGGCCGATTCATCGCATACTCAACAGTTTGAGCTTGTCGAGCCCTACTCGACCAGTCTCGCCGCTCGAGTGAGGTCAGTTGTTTGAGGTACGGCCCATCCAACGCCGCACGAGCCTGTACTAAATCTACCTTCAACCCCCACGGCGCATGCTTTTGCCGTTCATCTCGGAATATCTCTTGCGCATGAATACCGCCTTCAAGGTGATACACCAGTGACTGTAGTCGGTAGCCCCGTGGGACGTCATGAAGCTTGTTCGACGGTCCTGAGAGCCAACCAGAGGGCTTTGCACCGGGGATTCGTTTAGCGTGGCCATCATGCTTCAAGCCATCATAATCAAAAATCTTTCCATCTGGCGTCAAATATCGAACGATGAAGTGAGAACCCGGTCCGAAATTGGGAGTGTAGTCGGTGTATACATGGGCAACAATGTTGTATCTCACACGGCGCGCTGGACCGCTGAATTTTGACCCGAGCGGGAGAAGAGTGGCCGGTATTTTCCAGGTGTCCCCCGCATCCAAGGAATCACCGACTTGGATGCGCAAAATGAGTGGAATGCCAAGAATATACTCTTTGGCTTGCGCTGGCCCATTGCACAATGGCTCCGCCTCCCACTGCCGCCAACACGAAGCCTTCTCCCATTCTGAAGGATCAACAATGAAGCGGAACCATTTGCTGATGTCGCCCTTGAAGATGGCACACAAGTCGGAAGAGAGTTGAAACGCACTCTGCCACAGCGGATGAGCCACCTCCCAGTGCTCCACTGGGCTAGCCTCGCATCCCAAGCATTTTTTGACCTGCACTGAGAATCCTCGGAAAACTGAGATACAACGTTTGGTAGATTCATCCGGGTTGCGTGCAATCTCTCGCGCCAAGATTTGATCCAACCAGCCCTATTAATTCATATGTGAGTTGAGATCCGGTGCCCAAAGAATAAGATACTTACAAAGACTGAATCTTCAGCACCAGGTGCTGGCGTAAATCCGCCTTTAACTAATTTTCGTCGATACCTCTCGCGCAAAGTAGCGAGAACTTGACAACCGCCACGGTCAAATCCGGGAACTGCCGCCTGCTCCACATGTTTCACTATTATTTCAAGCATTCCGCTCAAAAGATGGCCGGAGTTCAAACCGGAAAATGATGTCTGTATCTCTGGGAGACCACGGCTGGATGCAGCGAAGAGTGCAGTGAGGGAGGAGTCGAGCCAGCAAGAATTGTTGAACCAGCGGAATGAACGTTGAAATTCGGCTGTGACAGAAGTCGTCTCTGGGGAAGAACGGGGGTTTGATTTTGATTTTTTGGACTTCTTCGCTGATTTTTTGGTGAGACGCGCGATGGTATCCGGCGCACGGCCATCATACGAGAGCTTCGGGCGAGCTTCGTGCCGACTATGTTTGGTGTAATTGTATTTGGACGCCGTCCGTTTCCAGAACTGAGGGTCACGGCCGTAATAAATTGTCTCTCCAACTGTATAATTGAGAATTAGTTACGCAGGAACAAGCAGTGTGTTACAACGTACCTCGCCCGGCGTCATAGGTCCTCTCGAAAGTCTCGGCAATCCGAATCAAGCCTTTGAGTCCGTAGAAAAGCGCATTTTCTCGCCCGATCATCTGGTAGCTTTTATGATGCATCGATTCCGCAGCGTTCGTTGTGGCTGGGAGCGAATTCCACAATTTCTCAAGCATTTCGCTCGCCACCGCAAATAGCATGCTCGCGTGTGATGGCCGCATCCACCACTCAACCCACGGCTTCGTCCCAGGAAATTCACGAATTAAATGCGCTGCACACTCTTTCAGATCCTGCTCTGTATGCTGTTTGAGCATATCTTTAGCCAATTTGCGAAATTCCGCCTGCCGCTCTGGAGCAACAATGCGGGTAATCCGAGCGACACGGGTGATCTGATTATCAAAGTGCTGTCTGCATCCTTTGAGCAATGCCGCCGCTGCGGTCTTCAAAGTGCGCTCGTCTCTACCTTGAGGAGAAATCTCAACCCAGAAGTCTATGAATGCTTGGATGAACCCGTTGCGCTGCGCATCACTGAAATCAACAACCTACAGCAGGCGACATTAGATTGACAGCAGCGATTTGAATGATTAATCAACGCACATTGGCAAACAAGTCATCAGTGATCTTTCGTTGCGTTTCTCGACACCGCTCTGCCAACCCTCGAAAGAGGTGCAGAAAATGAATGCGGTAATGTGTTGCGGTCGCCCCGTTCGAATACGTCATGAGGATAGGAACCCAAGATTTCAGGTGCGTAGGCTCAAACGTCGAACTGAGAAAGAGCAGCGCATTTTTTCCCCTGAAATAATCGTGACATGCGTCGGAAACTATTCCGTTGACAGCCTCGCTCTTAACCCGATCTTTCAACCCTATACGCCGCTGCCACGGAGATTGCAACACTACTACGTGAATATTATCCACCCAATGAAGGCCGATAGTCCAGTCGGGATGCTGGTCTTTGAACCGCTCCAATCTCGGCAGAAATCGTTGATCTCGAATCTAGAAAAGTGTGAGTAACTCAGCAAACAACAATAATAACAAACGGACTTTATTTTCAGGATTGAGAATTTTGCGGCGTTCATATTGAACGCGGCTGGGATTGAGCAAGGCGGTGCTAATATCTGCGATAGATGGACCCGGGCCATCGATTGCTGGCCTGCCTGCAATGAGCTGAGCAGGCTTCATGTGCGGGTGCTCGTTGACAACTCCTCTGAATTGTGTCTGTTCGCGGGGTGTTAAATGTCGGACGGGAACACGCTCGTGATGATGGTAACCGGAATGGGAAAAGTGAGCACCGTCTCGGTACACCCAATATTCCATACGGACGTTGCAGGGATAGTACTGTATTGCCGAGCCACACGAACATCCACCCTGTATCTGTTTCACACGTCCACCTTTCTTCGTTTGAGGACGTGTAATGACTTTACAATGAGGATCTTTACACTTCATCACACCAAGACAAAGGCGAACGGTATGTGCACCATCGAGCCTGTTCGTAGCCCGTGTAGTACCCGATGGATTCTTTTTGCCCCCTCGCACTTCACACGCCCAGTGTACCGCAAATTGACACTTTTCATAAAATTCCCGAGTGTATGTAGCCTCCCATTTAGCGTCAGGCCACGGATTCCAACTGTGCGCGTCACCCGAGGCTGGAGGAACATATTCATCCACGTCCTCCCAATCTAGATCTCGATTGCGCTTCGCCGCCGTCGACGCGATAGCGCGGGGCCGAAGTAATACCTCACGAGAAGTCAAAGACTCATCAGCACTGGATTGTCGGTGAGCGTCGTCGTCGCGCGAAGCTTTCGAAGATTTCGTTCGGGGGTGATGAGAGCGAGATGATTTCGAAGATGGCCCCGGCCGTTCACGAGAGTCAGAAGAGCTACTGGTAGACTGACGCCGGCGTTGACGCTTCCGCGGTGGTATGACACCGCCGGAAGAATGTGGTTGCGATTTAAACTGGACGCGGCCACGACTACTGTTTCCGTTTGATCGAGCGTCGCTTGGTTTGGCAAAAAGGTTTGACAGAGAGAAGGAGTAGGTATTTGGGCGGTCATGCTTCGATGATTGACCTACTAAAAATGAGAACCTGTCGAGCTGAAGGGTTATGTCAACGTACCGCGTCTCAGGGGCGCCGCAACGACCTCTCTATCACGATATTCCACCGTCCCGTCCACGCGTGAGCGCACCGCTGTCGCTCCCAGTTCAGAAGCATCGACTGTACATCATGTACTTTCAGCAACACACAACTAAATCAACAAAACGACCCACATATTGGTAAATCCGCAAACTGAGGTGGGATTTCTTCCTCCCCGGAACTTCCTATCGACGAAGTGCTACGCCGCCGCCGCCGCGGAATGAGTCTGTTCAGCGCGTCTTTCAACGCGCCCTGGAGTGTTGTTTACTTTAACAAGTACCGGACCCGCAGATGAACAAACTCACCAGCATAAAAGTAAATCAGAGAATCGAAGTGTCAAGAGCGAAAGAGCCGCCTCCGTGTCAACGTACAACGTCGAACAACGGCAAATTGAGTCGCGGGGTGGGGGGAGGCGGGAAGCGGGTGGTGTTGTCAACGTAAAACGTCAAACAAGACCTCCGATATCGACAGAGAAAGCCTGCCAGCGTACAACGTTGAGCAAGACCACTCCGGCAGAAACGGGAAGGGAGCAAACGAAGAGAACTACGGATGCGCTATGTAAACAAAGAGGTTTGGATGAACCATCAACGCACCAATGATTAGGGACCGACAAGTTGTCCAAAGCTCCAGGAGGGATGGAAAGCAGGTAAAGAGTCGTAACTGCCGACGATGTACTACAACGTCAAATAAAAAAAAAATTGAATCAACAGCGACGCACCAATTGGTGTTTGACAGTCAAGCACAATATTTTGCTGAATGCAGCTGACACGAAGTCAAGCTGTGCCTCTGACGCGAAGTCAGAATACGCTACCAACGCGAAGTTGATAGAAAAGGGAAACACACTGAATGGTGAAGCAATGGGATAAACGACGTTGTGAGGTTGGAGCGGGGAGGAAGCGTGAAGGCAGGATGCCTTATATATGGTGCCATTGATAGGAGCGACTTTGAGACAAGCGGAACAACCCCTAGCGAAACAAGTCACCCATTCAATAGTTGAGAGTTGCATGTTTCGGGTAGACGGAAAAGAATACAAAAGTCGATTAGAAACTGTATCACAAGAGATTTTAAGGCGATGTTGAACAATGGAGAAAAGAATCCAGAGCCAGAGGAGTCTGAATGGCGAGCCAGGTGAGCGAGACATGGAGGAAGAGAGAGAGACAAGATTGATCTGCCATAATGCCGATCCCGAGAACACTGCCGTGGAATGCCGAGCAAATCTCTGCCAACTAGCGCGCTAATGGTATGGTTTGGGTAATTTGGGATCGCAAGGCATACATTACAACCGCGGCAGTTTCAGAAATTGCGTTCCGGGTGGAGTTTGCCCCCTAAAAAACAAAACTCAACTTGAAACGCGATCACGTGACCGTACACGCCTGTTTTCCTTCGCGTTATTTTCGCAGCCACTGTATCAGGGAAGCTGCAGACTTTGAATGTAGTTTCTGAAGGTATAAGGTAGGTACTCTAACTCTATCTAGCTATTTCATCATCAGAATCCTGCCAAAATCTAATAGTTTGCCGCCGGTACACTACGAAACATGATCTCACCCACTCAGACACAAGATACCCATTGAGGGAAGGTGAGAAATATGAATTCAAGTCCGATGAAGTCAGGTAAACATCTTAGAGTTGGGGTGCTGCTGAAACCGTGCTCAATATGAGCCGCCGGCAGACATTCGATGAACCTCGGAGAAAGCTTCCGAAAGCTTGAACATTAAAACAGTTATGCAGTTGCTTTAATCCACTTGAAAGACCCCAAACACAGAAGCTATAGGTAGTAGGGAGTCCTAAGTATCTCTCAAAATTACCCCGGGTGAAGAGCCTCTCTGCGCGTGTCCGTGAGCGACGTATTTATCGTGCTAGACACGTGCAATCACGATCACGTGATCTGTGTCATCGTCTTCGCGACAAAAGATTGGGGGCGCAGAAGTTTATTCTTGCCAAAACCTGGGATGCAGAGTGAGTGTTAGACTCTGAAAAGAGTATTCTGGTGACTTATGGCTCTCTTTTATTGTCATTTAGCTTAGAGCTACCCGAGAAAGTTGATTATGCATATGGGGAACCTACTGCTTCGAGTGAGGCAAGTCTTCAAGTTGGGTTTCTTTTATGAGCTCTAAAGTCAGTGGGAAATCAAACCTTAGGGCAACTGGTAGGAATGCAAGGGAGTGTAGACCGAAACGAGATGTCAGTTTAGACAGGTTTTTGAATACTCCAGCCATCTATTCAGCGCTCTCCCGAGACATGCAGATACCTTTGACGTAATACGAGACGAATACGAGAAATGAATAATTCATTTGGTTCGGGAAAAGTCAACTTTGTGATTCTAATTTGCATCCGGATCCACCATCCTTTCATCATCCGAATTTGCGACTCCATTCTGTGGCGCTACAACTTCAATACCAATTAACGGAGAACGAATTTGGCGCTATGTAACAACTTACACGCTTCGTGTTGCGGCTCATGGTCCGAATTGATGACTTCATTATGCTGTGGTACTACTTTGATTCAAATTCAGAGCGACAGTGTTCGAAGCGGAATAATAACTTACCAGGTTCGGGTTCAGGCATGTCTTGTAGAGCTTGTTCACCTGGTATGTAGTGTAAGGAGCATGATAATATGACACAAAAATCGGACTTACCTTCATGAACCTGCGCAACAAAAGTCTCAGGCGACTCAGTGCGCTCCGCATTCAATGGCTCCGATGGTTGTGCTGCGATCAAAGACACGGGTTGCCTTGAAATAAAGGACTGGAGTTGGGGTGGTTTCGATTTCGGTGTTGAAAGCGAATGAGTATATCGTGAGTGGTTGTGAGTCTGGTTGCACTCAAAGACGGCACCACCTCGGTATCGAATGATGGACCATTCAGATTTACACAACCGATGGTGGAGCTTGAAGCCGCAGGTGCATCCCGATTGGACCTGCCGAGAAATATCTGCGCCGGGCGCAATTTGGGTAATGCAGACTTTGGATTCACATTCAATGATTCCTGCGCATTTGAAATGAGAAACCTTCCCCTTTTCCGGTGTCGCGGCGGTTGGTGAGCCTTGTTTCCCCGCAAGTTTGTCCCCAACCCAGTAAACAGCGAGCTGCGAGGTATCTTCGATTTGTTGAGGCGTGAAATAGCACCTGAGGCGGCCATCTGGGAACCCGTCCCAAGACGGTAATGGAAATGTTGATAATGGTGCTTCCTCGGTCAGACGAGGGGGGACAGACGCGGTGGCCTGAGGCAGAGGTAGTGGAGTACTTTGGTGTACGGGAGCAAGAGTGAGATCGGTTGGCGTAGGGATTGGCAGTGAAGAAGTTTGTTTCCGCTGAGAGGGAGAGGTTGTTGGCATGTTTTGATTCTTCTCCTCTCGTACCCAGCCGTGGAGCTGACCTGACAGATTACCAGGATGAAAAGGCGTTGGTGCGAGACGTAAATCATGATAGCGTACCTCTGCTGTTATAATACGGGACAAGTCGCGTTTTACGACGCCGAGTGGAAGATGGCTCTGTGTCTTCAAGGCGGTTGACAGAAACCACCAAATAAACAAGAACGAGCCCATAAAGCGCAAGAATAGTGGGAATTGTGTACGATGAGCGCAGTGCAGAATAAATCCATTCAAATAGAGCTGAAAGGCGGCTTTGGTTGGTCATGGCCAACAGAATTATGAGAGCGCCGTTGAAAATGAGTGAGGGTCGCATGAAGAAAGAAGAGAGGGGTGGGGTTTCACCAGAAGTCTCGATCGCAAGAGAGTAAGTATCCTGGACTGCGGAAATAGTATTCAGCTAAGAGAAGCGACAGTTTGTGATGGAATTATTCCGCTGTCCCAGCCCTCGAAGGTGTTAATAATACAGCCAAAGTACAGAGTTGAACTTGAAGTTGACTTGAAGACCAGCGCCGCAGGTTGGCCGCAAATGTACCGCGTGTGAGACAACAACTACCGCGGTAGGTTTCAAGTGTGCCGCGTCAGTGCTGAGACTCGCCGCATCGTCCCTCTGACAGCGCCGCATACTACCGCGCGAGGCGGCGGTACCGCCGCGTCGAAGAGGAGTGACGCGGCGAACTTGTCAAAGATTTCGCCGCGGCCGCCGCTCCATCGCCGCTTCCTACCGCATCAGTGCCGCGTCCAACATACTTTCAACATCGACCAACACGGAGTCCAGCAATGGCTCTAACGAGTTTCCTTCACCATCCATACAAGTCCATAGGTAGATATATCCCCTCCTTACACATTACAGCTGAACGATACAAGAACGCGAGATATATGCTTGTTAAGTTTTGAGGTAGCGCGTCACCCGCCGTGGAGGCGCCGCACGACCGCCGCGCCAACTTGATGCGGCGAAATAATTTTGCCCAAGAACTTCGAGCAAAACACAAGAACTGCATCCTGAAATGTTCCACAAGTTAATCGCAAGCACATTCCTCTTCCTCGCGGCCGCACGCGGTATCACTCTTCCTACCGGCACGGGATGTATGTTCATCTACCTAGTTAATAGATTCTCTCGCGACTAACATGCTCATGTGAAGGTCCGCCTCATATTGTACGCATTTCCATTACCCGCTACAGTTCGGTATCAGCAGACTAACAGAATGGATGTTGAAGAATTGCATCTTGGGCGGGAAGGACATCCCGCTTCGTGCTGTCCTCCGCTCCCCGGTTCTCCGACGAGTTAATTACTTACCCTGTGCCATTTCACGGCAATATAACATATGAACTAGTTGAAACATTTGAAATTGAACTCAAATGCTAGCATTGTTAGAGATGATTCAGAGTATGCTAATTTCAATATCAATTCGACCCCAAGTTCGGCGGGAAGATTCATTTTGACTTACATGTTCATGCATGAAGACGCTCCTTTGTGCGCTATGAACGGAGTCAAGCTGTAGATTTCTACAATCTCAGGGACATATTTTATATAAAGCCGGGTGATAGATCTCACACTCGCCTCGTACTCCCAGCAGCATGTTCCGCGCCTTTTCTTCGATTGCAATTCTGACCATCTTGCTTGGGGTGCTGTCAATTCCCCAGGCAAGAGCTCTACCTCCCCCCTCTCCGTGTCAGTCACTCCATTGAAAGATTTTTGAAACAAAACGAAAAACAGGACTAACACTTATTCGTATCAGGTGGATTCAGCGCCAACGTAAGTATCGAATATATCACCCTGCACGTAACCTAAAAGAACTCGGCTTATCTGCGTTAGGATACGCCGTGTGGGTTCCCGCCAGTTGAAACCGCCGGAGATGGATGTGCTGACGTTCTGTTTATAGGTCCGGGTGGACAAATTTGCTGCCCGGTGTTATTGATGACTCCCCGACAGCATTACGAGTGAGTCGGAGTGCTTCGACGAGTTGAACAGCATGGCTGAAAGAGGACGACAGATGTATCGCTGGAGATGTATGCCCGTTGTAAAGGAGAGAATTTCGTACGAATTTTGTATCAGAGAAGTCGACCAGAGCTTGTCTAGTGCGTGATAAGTGATCCACTCCGGGGACTTGGAGTGTCTCCCTGCTTCCGCGAGTTCCTTGCTAGTACTAGTATAATAATCTCCTTTAGTGAAGACATAACAGTAATCGGGAGGACCTACAATTCACTGAATGACATCCCCTGGGGATCGGTCGCATGTAGTGACCGAATATGAATGCCAACTTGAACGGGCGCTCAGGACACGAAGTAAATGAATACCTCTGTCAGGCACGATAGAATCTGAGGGAATTAGTCTACCCTTCGCATTCCAAACCTGTGACCTACATTCGGCTTGAGCTAATTTTGTTGTTATTTCGCATCTGACACTCGGTTATTTCTGAGCTGGCCGTCGGTATCGGAGGCTGGGGTATTCAAACCTGTTCAAACTTTTTGGGTTGTAGTCCAACACCGAATAATATGAATTCTTACCAGGATGTGACCAAGGAACGACGGGTGAAACCTAACCGGGGATCTCTCTTACATTCCTTCCAGCGGGGTAGAGATCATTCCGATGCGGGTTCACATTATGCTCCCTGTGTAGTTGGCTCAAGGCCGATTTCCCTTGAAGAATATATAAAGGTCAGACTTCGAACAGGCAAAATCCATCGACACATACTATGTTCGCTAAGCTCATCCCGACTGCTCTCATCTTCTGCGCGTTCACCCAAGGGGCGCTCGCCATTGCGTGTAAGCGTCTTTCCCATCTTGTTCGAAAGCCCTGTTCAAGTTAATGCTTCTTCTATAGGTGGAAACCCACCGGTACGTTTATTAGCCATGGAGGCTGACAAGTTTCTCTAACTGAACCTAGCTGCCTGCGTGCCCGACCTTCCCTCCCTGCGTAAGTCCATCTGCAAAATCACGAGATGAAAAGCTCACCGCATGGATAGCCTCCCTGCGCAGCCAATGAGTTCTGCTGCTTCACACG
The DNA here is from genome assembly GCA_037176885.1 of Favolaschia claudopus. Taxonomy (NCBI): domain Eukaryota; kingdom Fungi; phylum Basidiomycota; class Agaricomycetes; order Agaricales; family Mycenaceae; genus Favolaschia; species Favolaschia claudopus. The sequence continues at coordinate 1,944,152 of JAWWNJ010000019.1, forward strand.
TGGAAGCCAGTAAGTTGACATTTCCAGTTGTTTCGGGTTCCGGTGTTGACAGAGACAGATGTCTTCCTGAGGGCTCATTCTGCCCAAGGATCGGAGCTGCCGGAAACTGAGAGATTACCAAACCCAGTAGGAGACCAAGCGTAGCAGTCTGTGATCAGTAGTTCAGAACGCCGTCATGGATATAATTATTTCTGTTACACACGAAGCTCTTAGCCTGAAAGGTATTTGGGAGTGCATCCAGTCGGCGCCACGGACTTTGAATTCTGAGGTTCACCGAGACATCGACAGAGTTTCCATAAGCCTGCTTGTGGCCAGCAAGACTGCAAGACAGGCGGTTTCTACCGAGTGTTATACCAAGTCATACACCATACCATTTTACTTGGCGGACGAAAGGACCCCGTCTCTGACCGAAATTGGCCTCCATATTCATTGACTGGGAAACCCCCGATTCGATATTGAGGCGAAGAGAGCATGCATCGCTGTTGGATCCTGCGAGGTTTCAAAAGCCATTCGAATCATAGGCCTCAACTGGTGGCAGACAGATTAGAAATTTGTCGGCTTCAGCGAAATCTTGGGTACTCAGCTGGTAGGTAAACCGTCGCCCCGCTTCGATTATTGTCGACGATTAGTTGAATCAGGTGCACAATATGTTCGGAGATGTAGAGAACCATTCCACCAGAGTTGATTGTGTATAAGACAAACCGAGTGCTGATCGCAATGCTGAGGCTTCCCAAGCAATTCAAGTTCTCGGTGCGGGCTGAGTGGTCACGGTGAGGACCGGTGATTATCCCTATATAGGTCGTCCCACAAATTCGTCCGAATTTTTTCTCAAAATCTGGGTCTCAAATTTTCGAAAATGACCGTCTCATTGAGAAATGCATTTTGCACACCTCAGAAACCGTGGGAAAATCTAATTGATTCGGACGAATTTCATTAACGCCCCTTGGCCTCCCCCACCTCTGACATATGCCGTAACAAATTTCCTTTTTTGGTTAACTGATCCGAAAGCGAATCTGGCGATGGAGGGCGAACAACCTACCTATTTTACGGTAAAGGCTTTTTGGGTGTTGTATGTATCTTAAGTGCTGTAGCTAGTTCTGTATGAAGGTGGTTGTTCTTAAGGGCTTTTCTTTCAACAAAAAGCTTGAATTTGAATATATCTAATCAGTTGCAGGCATGGTTTGGGGGGATTTTGAGATGCTGGGGGGAACAATGTTCCCCCCAGACCCCCCTCCTTTAGCCTGACGGCACATTGAGGGAGAGATAGATTTGTTTTTGCCTTTTGTGTCGCCGATTTCAATGCTTAATACAATATTGATGGGAAATCTAGCGCGGGGGAGACCCCCGCGGACCCCCCTTTAACGCTCGCCGCTTGGCCCACTGCGTGGTGCTAGCGCTCGCCGCTAGGGCCCACTGCGTGGAGCTTGTACATATTTTTCGCGTGGTGGAAAGCGGTGATTGAAAAAGATTAGAAAAGCAAAACTAAATTGCAACAGCAGGATTCGAACTGCAGACCGCGTCATGGGCCCTGAGGACACGAGGGTCCGCAACGTAAACCACTCTGCTATAGTGAAGACACAAGGTTAGAGATTGATGGCAATACATCATGTCGTTTCTTGTCCAAAAGAGGAAATGATTTCCCAAATAGGCAACGTCAGAGGTGGGGGAGGCGTAGGCCAGCTAATTTCATTCGAAGGCTGATTTTCTCCGATTTTCTGGGACGACCTCACAAGGGATAATCACCGGTCCTTCACGGTGCCGCAGCTTCGACTCGGACTCGTGACTCGTGAGTCGTCAGTGGTCACTGAGGGTCTGAACTTCAGGGAGACTTCGAGTCGAATCGTTTTGGGAAATCCTGAGCGGCTTATTGTGTGGTCGACATATGGCATCAACAGCGCGAGTCAGAAATGAAGGTCGTGGTCGGCGGTAAAGAGTGACTCGGAAGTTGCCATTGATGGTTACTTAATCTCAAATGATCCGCTGCGGTGGCGATGTCCCAATATGTCCGAGAACGCCGACGCGGGTTGAATTTTAGGTGATGCATCTTTCAGGCTCTCTCAGCCGTAGACTCTATGGCACCAAAGATCATACGACAAGATCTTTAATCGCACAATCAATTTCATACATCGCCTAACCAGCTATCCACGACATTGAATCTGAATCATCCAACGCTGTTTATAAATTCAACTGAGCAGTTCAATTACTGCTAGGTAGGCACAAGGCACAACAATCCTGCTGCCTGGCAACTTATACCGCAGTCAATATCATTGAACGTACGAAGTAGCTCTGAAAACTTACACATTGCCTTCCGGGGTGCTGCAGCACAATTGACCGGATGGGCCTGGTTGAAACAAAGTCAGCGAGGGTTGGCCAAAGCGCAAAAGAGTCTCACAGGGCAGATCCTGGTAAGCGATTCGAGTTCTGGTTAGATATTTAGCAGAAATACTGTACAAGTATAACGCACATGAGGACCGCCTGACGTAGAAAAGTCAGTTCAAGAATCACATAGAGCTACAAAGGAAGCATACTGACAGTCAAGTCTGATTGGGCCTTGAGGAATGGACAAGACTCCTTGTCCGAGAGCGAGGAAGAGAACAGCGGAAACGATGAGTTTGTGGAACATTTTCGATGAAGACCCGATACTGAAGTCCTATGTCTTTATACCAGCTGTAACACCGGTTTGTTCAAGCCCCACGTTGAAAATAGCTCACCGTTCAATTATCCACTTCGCTCGGAAACTTACATATTACGGGTTTGAGGGAATACTTATTCGTGATCAGCGGGCGGTTGGAATACGAATCTCATGTTTCACTTTCAATTATGATCCGGCTATTGAGGATCTATTTTTTCCCAAGGCATTTTGTGTTCTAATTGGCGGGGTGCGAATTGCAACTAAATCCAATCCAGATAGAAGCTATCTATATCCAAATTAATTGTGAACCGAGCAAAAGGCTCATTCTGGTCTATACCACTTTCGAAGGAGAGCGACAGTGCCCCACGGTGCCCTTCGAATCGAATGGGATAATTATCATTCGTCAGTCCGAAGTATCGAGCATATCGAGCAGGCAAATCAAAACCTTGGACTGTCTACCGAGCTGCGTTGGCAAGCATAGTTCAGAATCCACAACTAGAATTTCAACATCTCGGAGTCGACACTGCTGCTCCTACTCTACAGTTACAAGATCGAAACTCATACTAAACTCAGGCCCAACTAAACTAGCTTCCAATCATTATCAGCCTCAGAGTTCGATCGGGGCCGGGCAAGTTATCTGGGAAATCTTGGGTTGGCAACTGAATGTCAATGCTCGCGTCAGTCAAAATTACTCGGGAAGATAAGTTCAAAAAAACATGCATGTTTCCGAGCCCTCCGTGATGGCAGCAAATGTCCTGAGGTGGGCCTGTGTATATCAGGTGATGTTTCTGAAGGAGAGTGAACATAAGGAATACATTTGGGATCCTTTTGAGGACAAACGAATATTGATACGTCTGGTCAGTTCGATCACTGCTGAAGTGATTTGCACCTACATAGGGCCCTGGTCCACCTGTAATTGTTCACCATATTAGTGGAGCGTCCATAACGGAGGGAAGTTCGAAATCACTGACATTGAGAACGAGGTTGAGGAGCGGAAAGAACTGCCGGGAGAATGGCGAGGAAAAGAAGAGTGAATTTCAAGTGGTAGACCATGGTGTATTCAGCGTGCAATTGAGTCTGCCCGTCGAATAAATGTTACCTTTTATAAGGGAAGACCGCCTTGGTACCGAAGGTCGATGTACATACCCTAGGCCCCGCGCGTAGATCCTACATCCACGGCCACGATCCCGCCACGGAGATGGACTTGAACCTGAACAACTCAAATAAGATTCCCTTAGACTGACGCAGATACCTATCCCTCCACTGGGGTTCGCAGCAACCGAAAATGAGGATTGAAACAATTATCGTACCGCAAAGGAGCCGAGTATGGGCGGGATGTCCAAGCTAAACCAAATTCAACTTCGAATAGCTCGGAACTATTCTGGGAATCACGGCAATGAACAGAAGGTTACCGAAAACTCAATACAACTCTCGGAAAAGTATGCACATTCCTAGATGGGAAGTCCGAAGTTCAGGAGGCAACGGGCAGTTCTCTAGGTCACAAGAGGGTTTGCGGATCCGAGGTACGCATCGGTCGGAAGGATGACCCAAGACAAATGTTTTGCTTCTGCCGGACAAATGGCCTGGTAGCCCATGACGCGAGTTGTATGGCAAGTCTGCTTTCTTGAAGATGATTGCGTTCAGAGATAAGTAGAGGATCATTTCGAAAATTTCAGTGAGATAGAAATACAAGTTGCGTTACGCGAGAAAGGATGTACACATTTTTGTACGTCATTCGTGGACTTCTTTTCCTTCTTCTTCACTACACCCATCGTCTGTGTGTACATCCACAGGCCGTACTGGCCGAGTGAGAGCTTCAGCGTGAAACGAAGAAGCTCTTGACTCTACGTCTGTACCCCCAGGCCAGGTGCATAGCCCAAGACGAAGGATGATAAGGTAGAAGGCGATAGAGATAATGGACGTGGCGCTTTTGAGAATGAAATAGCAGCCGTTGTTCTTGAGCAGCGTGCAAATGAGCATAGTGAGCAGCATGAAAGAATATAGCGCGCCGGCGTCGATCACAACGCGAAAAACGGAGGCTGTAAGGCCGCGACCTACACGGTAACGGCGAGCACTCCTGTCTATGCTCGCTAGTCTGAAGGCAAGCAAGGCTGATGGGATTGTTGAATATGAGAGGAAATACAACTCAACGAAGCTCACCAGTTGCGATAAAGTTGCATGTCAGAGCCGCGAAAATGAAGGCGGTAATCCAGTTTTCTGCCGTTCCGGTAAGGAAGCCAGGGACGGCAGTGACTCTGGAAACGGAATAGATACTCCCAACAGAAGTGACTTGAAAGACGTCAAATGAAGCCAATTGAAGAATTGGTTGAACTAACCGACGACAGAAATCCAGAGAAGTGATGGCAAAATGATAATTCGGATAGATCCCCAAACTTTGTAGCACCGATACACCTTGGAAGGAATAAGCGGCAAATCAAGGGTAATATGAAGACAATTTACGACTACACCATCTCCAAGTATCGTTTGCAAACTATACACAGAATTCTTGAAGATCCACGACGGGAGTGCGGGATTGCGAAACCAAGCTGCTCGTTCAATGGGATCAGGGTGTTTGAATACACCCTCGTTAATGCGATAAATGTCAATTGCGATGTGCTAGTGAGTCATTAGATAGATGCGAGAATTACGGTGAAGTAAATGAATGATCACAATTGTACTGAAGATGAACAGCAGACAAGCCACCGATACCATCCCAGTATTTATTTGTTTCCGTGTGCGATGGCGAAGGAGAATCCACATAGTTATTATGTACATAGCGATAGAGAAACCTGAGGCATGATCAGATTCCGATCCCCGATGAAAAGCCTTCTCCTTACCGTAAAACATTGCTTCGAAGACATCAGCGAAAAGCGCAATCTTGTCGCGAGGGATTTGCGCAACCATCGGAGTGTGCTTGCGAGACGGACAGAGCTGCAATTCAGGTTGGATAACCGACGATGGTGGGAGTAGGGAGCAAAATCGCGGGCGGAAGAAGGCGTTAAGGAAAGCTGAAACATTGGAGTCTGGACATCGGGTGTCTCATTTTTTGCGTTCATCGGCTTTCTTTTTTTCCGAAACTGAGTCGGGGTCCATGGTGTGCATTCCGGGGACCGTACTGAGACATAGGCGTCGGCGGAGACTCGGATGCGTCTGAAGTCAGTGGTCGTTCACATAGTCTGATCGAGTCTAGTTCGAGTACGAAATTCGATTAAAAAATAGTTGAAGTGGAAACGACACTAGGGTTAGGGTTGGTAAGAGACCCGACCATAAGAGCATTGGCATACCAAAGAGCTGCAAAACCAACGGAAGATGACGAGTGTACGAGGACTGCCCGCAGCAGCGTCTCATCACAGATACACTCCACGCGCATAGCACCGTACGAAGAGACTCGTCGTGAAGGGGTGAACTTTGAAGGGTGGGTGTACTACTAAATGCTAGCACAAACCGCCGGCCCCGGCAGCGCTGAAGAGTCGAAGACTGGGGCAAACCGCAACTCGGTGGAAGAGAATGGAAGAATCGTCCCCTATGACAGCAGCTTGCATATAGCCTCTTCCGTAGAATATAGCAAGATAAGAACGAGCGCAGACGCAGCCAGTTCCGCGTCCATACCGAGTTCACTCGAAGATCATCGCGCTTCCATCTCCTTCACCCTCCTCGTCCGTCAGTGGCCCCACAGAGTCATCATTTCGACGCTTTCCGAACCGAATTAGGACGGTGGTGAAGATGGGAGTATGCGCCGCAAGGTAGCCAGACAAGCTTTAGGATCCCGTACGCGTTGACCACTGGGCCAAATCACCGCTCCCTCGTCCAAGCGGCCAATGACGACTCAATCCATCCCGCTATCGAGTCCACACTATGTACAGTAGATGCCGAAGAAGGGAGATGGTCAAAGCAACACGCGATGGAAAGCCTTGAGAGAGTGCCCTGGCGCATGGCGAGGATGGGATATCGAAGGTAGCCCCTGCTCTATAGTGGAGAGCGCGAGGAGCGAGTGCACCCTCAGCGCACCCAATGCCCATCCCCCCCGTCATCGACTGTCGACAGGCTCACGACCCCCCTCCTCCCGCTCCTCACCAGCACACCCCCTGTTCCCGTCTTCGCTTTGCCGCGCCGGTAAAAGCGAGCACTCGAAGCAAGGGGTAGCCAATCCGTACGTACTCGCATCCTTGCCATCACATCTCGACCATCGTCCGGGCCTCCAATCATGCACCGGCGCTCGTCGACGACGACGATTTCGAAAATCAGCTGGGGCTGAAGGTGATGAGATGCATGCTCGGCATGACGAGGTCTCGGAAACACTTCGTGTCGGCATTCACGTCGACCTACTGCCTTCAATCAACTGCGAACGCCAACAGATTAGAGAACGACGTACATATGAGTTCCCCAGGTCGAACCTACGACTGCGCAATCAGGCAGAGAGTAATATGCGCCGGCTCTATCGTCGAGGTATCACGGTGCCGTGGGGATAACAAGGCACAGCCAGGTGTGAGGGTGGGTATTGAATTGGTAGGTTGGAAGGTGAAGGAAAATGGGAGGCGAAGGATGTGACGAACGTATGGGAGGGAAGTAGAGTAGTGAAGGCGATACCGAGTCGGTCTGCGATAACAAGATAAGACACAGGAACCATGATGAGGGGCTGTAGTAGCAAAAATAGGTCAAGCGAAAGTAGGCGAGGTAGCGTATTATAGATACTATAGGGCGGGCGGGGGCAGGACCGAAATAACAGAAGAGGAGAGATGATTGTGTGGTGCATGTGTACGTATGGGAGCCGCGGTGGATAGTAACAGCGAGGAAGAGGGGGAGCGACAATGCTCAAGAGAAAGGGTGCAGACGGTAGGATGGTATCATGCACATTGTACTTGGAGAGCACGTCGATGGAACGGACCGACGGACGCTGGTGCCGCGGGCCCACGACAAATCCGGCAAGCAGGAGAGATGCAGGCGGGCCAGGCGACCACTGCGTACCAGTACATCGACGGCGACGAGATAATCGTGATGGAAGGTCACCGCGACGTCCACAAAGCATAGCAGCAGGGCTCTCTCAGCACGGCAGCATCTCGGGAAAGGGGGGGTCCTCCATCTTGAAGCCGGGCCCCAAGGTCCAGAGGATGAGCAATGCGCTACGAGTCAGACGTATGCCCGATACCTCCCTCTGCCTTCATATGGGTACGCCACGGCCACGGACGCGGAGAGCACCGCTCTAAACCGTGGATTCCATCCGATGTACCGACGCTGCTACTGCTACGCAGTAGGAAGCAGCATACTCGACTGGCTTGCAAGGCATCTGTCTGACCTGAGAATCCATAGATGAGCACCATCGAAGCGACTCGGGAAGGAGGAGACAGGAAGAAGGGAAATGGGGCACACGGCGAGGCGAATCGAGCGATGGATATATGCACGAGAACAAAGAGTGCCGAGATACGAAGGGCAGGCAAAGCGAGGAAGGTTATAATATATATACGAAAAAACGAAGAGAATCAGAACGAGGACGGCGTAACGTACCCCCGCTGACACGTCCAAGACAGCCTCGTCTTGACATCCGGTTTGGAGGCGCCAAAAATTCATAATAGTCGCGTCGCCAGCCTGGAGATACACTGCGTACTTGAACTCCACCGACTGCCATTGCTCGTACGGGACAAACTTCACCGCTCAGTTAGCCTACGTTCTATCGTCAGCAATACTCACACTGAAAAGAGGAATGTACTTACCAGGTCGCTCCAGGATCGGAGAGACGTACACGAGCCTGACAATGTCGATGGGAGATTGGCGGAAGCCGCGCATTGTATCGTACCTTGACTCTGCTGGTGTTTCTCGTCAAGCTGAATCTTGAGTGAGGCAGAAAGCGCCTGCGGCGGGTACGGGTTGTCGACGGATAGCATTTCCGGCGAGCCCGTCGAAGGTCCATGAGCGGCGCCTGTAACCTTGTGATTGTCGAGAGGAGTGGGGAAAGCTTCAAGATGTATATGCAGAGAGAGCGTACCTCTGAGCCGGACTGCCGTTGACACCGTGGTGCTCGCCTTGCCAGCTCGCAGGTGTGCCTCGCACGAGAGGTGGTACCGACACGTAGCATACGCGACAACAAGATGAAGGGATTGGAGCGCCCGTACGTACTCACCTCAACGAGTTTTAGTTAGTTTTTCGTTCAAATCAAAGGGGGAGAGCACCCACAGAATCCACCTTCGAACATCACCGCGCAGATTCCACGCGGAAAAGTGGGAAGGAGGCGGTCGTTCCATGTCCTCAGCCTCATTCAGTAAGGAGGAGCGGGCTTATGAGTACCCTCGAATCGACGTGAGGCTACCGACGCCTTTAAGTTCTCATAGATAGAGTACTCAGTGCACCGTGCGATGCTTTGCGTTCTCCATTGGTTGCCAGCGGAGCCAAACGATTCCCTAAAATAGAGGTTTGAGTAAGCATCGGCCGCGAGAAAAGAAAGAAAGATATTGCGCAAGACCAGCAAGCAAATGAGCGACGTACCGGGAACCCGCTGGAAACGACGGAGTCCGACAACTTCGACTCGCTTTCCTCGATCTGCCTCACATCAACCTAGTCTGCCTCACATCATTCCACATCTGGGCCCACCGCTTTGTATACCCTCTTCGACGCATGAGGGTGCAGCCGCTGGCCGCAAACCTGTTCGCTCAGCGCGAAGATAGCTCAATGAGGTGAGCGGCGGCCGGTAGAGCTTGACAATGAGCTCTAGGTATTGAGTCTAATGTAGCGGCCAGCATGGCGAGTAAGCGTCGGGACTCGGGATGAGCGCGACCCATACAAGGTCAAAACTGAAGGCGCGTATTCGAAAGAACGATCCAGCCAGCACCGTAGAGAAGCCTATCCATTAGATCAAAGGTACTAGGCTTCCCGGTGAGCTCGTTGGCGGCGAAGGGTGCTGGGGTGCTGCTCATCGTTGTCAACGACGAGGGCGAGGGGTGACAGTAACGTGTCACCAACAAAAAGTCACGATCAGTCGCGGTCACATGTCAGATATTTTTTCCGGCGCGTCTTTCTTTTTCCGTGTTGCGAAGACGCGAAGTCGAAGATTCGCACATCAGGGGCCTCGAGTCGAGGAAGAGCTCGAATGACCGACAATAGATTACTCTGTTCTGCGTGTCCCGACGTCGGGTCGACTGTCTTCAAAGGCATTCAGACATGCATGCTTTGGCTCCGCAATTGAGAGGGTGGGGTGGGTGGGGGTGGTAGGGAAACACGAAGGCTGAGAGATGTCACCTTGCAGTCCAATCTATATATATCGCTCTGATCGCTTCGGCCATTGTCGATGGCAAAATAAGCAACACATTCCAGCAAGATTCAATGACGACAAGATGGGCAAGTAAAATAGGATCGTAATCCGTTGAACATCGCGCAATGAAGGATATTAGAAAGGCGAGAAGTGATAAGGTCGTATTTCTCGCGGTATAGTAAACCCGAAATCTGAGTATGTAAGAAACAAATGAGCGAAAGAATTATTCTTTGAGCGACGGACATACCTAAATCCTCTACGGGATCCTCATCTTTAGCATTTGAGGGCCATGTATATTTCCCCATTACAACATGAGGTTTCATCCCACCTGCCGCCAGTACCGCCCATCGTGCTTCAATCTCTCGCCAAGGTAGGACAAAGGGGTTATTTAACTGCCCTGGTTCGGTGTGAACATACAGCTGCGCATACTCCATTCCCGTGCGCAGTTCCAGCAGATCCGACCACCGGTCGTACGCCGGAAAAGTGGCCCGCTCTTCAATGATCAGATTTCGCAGCTGCGGAAAGAGACGGATGTCGAAAAGTGCTTCGCATCGCTTTATTGTGCTCCAGCGAGCGGAAGATACGACTGCGACAACGAGTGTGCGCAGTTCTGGCACCGCGCCAAAAACAGCGGCAAGCGCGTCTTGATTCAGGCTGTTCGTTATTTCAACACTCAAAGTGGTGATTCGACATTGAGAGTGAGTGATGAAGTTGGTGAAACTGGTGCTACACGTGAGAGTCGTATGCAGGAACTGCAGGGTGGGGACATCCAGAAAATCCAGGGCATCATCAAGATTGAGATGAAGGGTCAAAAGAGAGGTTTTGAACCTCGTATTGGGGGGATTGACGGGAAGACGACAGACATATAGGTCGAGATGGACAAGGTGAGGCAAGTGACGAAACAGAGAACTGAAAGAGGAGGACACAGTGGCTGGGGGTGTGTTGTAAGGGCGTTCCACGCAGAAAAGGCGTGCTGCAGTCAGACCGCGGGGCAATATTGCAAGGCTCTCAGGCGCGTGTGGCTTATAAATGTGCCCTGGGAGCTGCAGTGCTCGTAGCTGGGGAGAATTCTGGATAGAGGCGATGCGAAGGTCGGAAAAAGATGGGCTATCGTCTGTGATCTTGACAGTGAGGGAGGACAGGCAAGGGAAAGGACCCGTGATGTTATTGAAAACAAGGAAATCATCTGCTGGTACGACTAGTTCGATCCGACCCCATTGTCCACAGTAAACTGCCATAACATCGAGTAAGCCTTTCGGAAGACAGTTATCCCTGGCGCAAGACAAAGAGATAGAGAGGGGATGTCCTGATGTGCGCGCGAACCAGAGGTTCATGAGAGCGACAAACGGATGCTGTTTATCGAAGCTAGAGTCAAAGAGCTCCGCTACGCCATCGAACGGCTCATCGACCTGCAAAAACATCGAGGTCCACAGCTCTGGGATGCCCAAGGCGGCTTCACGCCATTGCGTGCAGACGCTGGCCAAATTGAGCGGGGCTTTGTGAGGATGCGGGCAAACTCGTCGACGAAGTGGGAGGCAGAAAATAAATATCAGGGAAATCAGTTCAAATGGGAGGGGGAGGGCGGGACGGTTCTCTGTGTCCGACATGGTGGTGAGAGCAAGAGTCACTCGAGTGTGATGTTACTATCAGTGACAGGATGAAGGCCTAAAAAGGCGAGACTTTGCCCAAATCCGGACGGTCGCCCCGATGAAAATCAGGAAATATCATCTGAAAGAGAGGGTATACGAGATAAAGCGTAGTATACAGTCTTGGAACCTAGTTACATATCGAGCGGTAAAAGATGTGGGTCAGCACGCAAGGACGTAAGTACATTGAAATAAATTCGCTACAAGCATGCTGAGATACAGTAGGGCCAGTACAAAGGACGAAATTAAGATCTAGAAAAAAGCTATAGTTCAAAGAATGCCGCTCGAAAAAGAGGGGCGGGAGATGTAGGAAAGAGAGTACGTCGATATCGTATCGGAAGAAGGAGATTGAAAGACAAAAGAAGCGGCGGGAGAAACTCACCATGGGCAAGACGATACCCGTGTTCCATATATCCTCGATCAGTCGTTCCTCAGCGCTTCCATACCCCCAGCCCCCACCCCACACATCTCAGCTCCGTCATCCGCACATCCTCCCCGTCAAAGATCCAGCACCAAAAGAGTCTGAATCGGCAGAGCGAAAACCAGCTTCTCAGTCCTCCATCCCAGACATCACGACGTCTCAGTCGGGCGTCGGGCGTTGTGGTGATGAGGCGGGTGCATTACCGGCTGATGACATCGACGTCAATGGTCCCGATGTGGGTTGGTCCAGACTACTAGAGCTCAATTTTGGACGCCACCAGGACCAGAGAATCGCGTACGAGCAGGAGTGCGAGCGTGGCGCCCCGTACGGGGTGTGCGAACGAAAGCGTGTCAGATATGTGCCGGCGGTAATGTGAAGGACATGATGCTGCCATGTAGAATAGTGAGGTACAGTTAGAGAAGGAAAATATCGAAGCGGTAGCTCGATAGGTAGAGAAAAGGTAGAGGCGAAGGGTACGACGCCTCAAGGGGAAGTAGAGTAGGAACGATATGCCCAGGATGAAAAGACAAGCTTAAGGCCTACGGATGATGATGGATCAAATGGTCGCAATGTCGAAGGTCAGAAAAGCAAGAGGAGGCGAGGTATGATACAGCGGAGGACAGACATGATTTGGGGAAGGAGATATTAGTGTATATCGACGAAGTAGACAACGAGGTTCCAGCCAAGGGAAAGGGTACGAGGCTGTAGATGTGAAGATGGAGAAGACGCGGAGAGATGTAGGTAATTGTATGGGACGGAGACGAAACCGTCAAAGCATGTACATTGCACTGCAGTGTCGGAGAGAAGCTCAGCCGCACTGTCTGCCAGAAGTGAGTTCGCGCCTTTGATTCGAAAGCAGACCCACCTGTACCCATACAGATCCATCGACGACTATCGGGACGACGGGAGCTGAGTTTTTGTCACGACGACATCGCGTCCATGGCGAGCGCGACGCGGGTGAGGTCAAGGAGCTTGTGTACATTGACAGCCGGAAAGGACGGGGTGGGGTGGGGTGCGTATCGATCGTGCCATGGGGCAGGACGGGGAGACCTATTCTTCCGCATTGCGCTTGCTTGGGGAAAGATGCATCCAGGTCCGGCAGGTCGAGGTGCCACTAGTACTACCTTGGAAGCGTATGTATCCCGCCCGCTCGACACTGCGCCTCGTCAAGCGCAAGGCGAGAGCAGCATGGTCGCATATGCACTGCTGTGAGGTGCGTGCGCATGCCCCAAGTGTGTCGATCCTACGATGACGAAGACCGTGCTGTTATCGAGGGGTCAGCAACAAAGCATAGATGGAAGCGAGAAAGAGGAGCGCATAGGGGCGTAACAGACACCGCATGCATGCAACGGGTGGGTAGCCCAAGGATGTAGTGAAGCAGCGTCCGGTACGATATGCGAAGAAAGGGTGTGGAAGCAAGAGCGGAGAGGAAGACCGGTGCGACTCACCTCTACAAGGTCTTCTTCATATTCCGCATCTCCGCAATCGCATTGGGGCAGACCAAGTAATGTCTTGGTCTCAGCCTGAAAAGGTGGGTGTGAGAAGGGTGAAGGACTAGACAAGGATGAGGGTAAGAACGCGTACTTCCACTCCACACATATTGCTCGGCATGTAAGTAGATGCCACGAGCGGAACCCTTCGCCGGTGGGAGGTGCGGGTCCGGGAAGAGCTTCAGAGCTCAGTTACACTGCGTTCCATCGTCAACAAGGCTCGGAATGGAGTCAATGAAAGAAGAACGTACTCACTGGGTCGCTCCAGTATCTGCGAAACGTACACGAGCCTTCTTGAAATGTCGATAACAGATCGGCGGGCGCGGCGCATGCAGAAGTGGCGTATCTTGACTCTGCTGGGGTTTCTCGTCGAGCTGAATCTTGAGTGAAACAGAAAGGGCCTAGAGCGGGTACGGTGAGCAACAGCGAAGCGACAAAGTAGAAAGGGGGAAGCAAAGGGGTGTAGCGAGCGCAGCATGCATGGAAGGAGTAGATCAGGATGTAGAGTGAAGCGGGCAGTACGAATGCGAAGAAAGGTCGTGGAAGCAAGAACACGAGGAGAGGAGAACGGGCGCGACACTCACCTTCATGTGCGGGTGCAAGGATGCCTTAAATCTCATAGCCTGGCAGGCTGGTGTGAGAAGGGTGAGGGTGGAGAAGAGGATGAGGGCATGAACCCGCAAACCTCGACTCCACACACATTGCTTGTCGCCTAAGTCGATGCCACGAGTGAGCGGAACGCTTCTGGGGGAGGTGCGAGTTCGAGAAGAATATCACAACTCAGCAACGCTAAGGTTCCAGCGTCAACGATACTCGGATGGGGGCAGTGACAAAGTAATGTACTCACCAAGTCGCTCCAGTGTCTGCGAGACGTACACGGGGCCAGAAATGTCGATATGAGATCGGCGGATGACTTGCCTCTCCCGGCGATGCTCGTCGAGCTGAATCTTTTGAGTAGAGCAGAAAGCGCATCGTGCGGGTATTGTCGATGAATAGCATTTCCAGCGAGCCCGTCGGAGGTCGACTATTGTCATTATCGTCCATGAGGGGGCTCGAGAATGTCGAGATGAGCTGGGGAAGATGCATGCGAAGGGAGCTCCAGTGTGTACTTCGCACGGAGGTGATGCCGACACGTAGCATACGCGACGGAATGAGTGGGAGATTGAGAGCAGAACGCCGGTACGTATTTACCTTAACAGAGTCAGTTACTTCATCGCAGTCAAAGGGGGAGAAAGCACTCACAAAGTCCACCTTTGAGACATCACCGCACACTTTCCACACGGAGAAGTGGGAACCAGTAGAGAGTTTGGGGTCATTCCATGTCTCAACCTCATTCACAGCGCCATGATCCTTCCCTCGAACCGACGTGAGCCTACCGACGCCTTTAACTTGTCGTAGAGTACTCAGTGCATGTCGAAATGCTTTGCGCTCTCGGATTAGTCGCCAGCGGAGACAAACGATCCACTGGAATCGAGGTTATGTGTAAGCAGATGCCTTGAGAAAAATACGCAAGACCATCAAGCACAGGAACGACGTACCCGCTGAGAACGACGGTATCTGGCTAGATAACTCGAGCAGTGGCCAGGAAGGCTTCACCATAACCTCCAGCCCGTCAGGTTTGATGTATCAGCGTTGGCCAGCAGGGCGAGTAAGGAAGTGTCGGGATGAGCGCGACCCATGTGAGATCAGAATTGAAGGCAAAGGACGCTCCAAAGAAAGCGATGGAGAGAGCTATCCATTGGATTGGATGGTAAGGTTTCAGCGATGAACTCGTCGGCGGCGAAGGTGCTCATCGTTGTCAACGATGAGAACAAGCGCGTGTGACATTGGTGACAGTAACGCATCGTGGAAGTCGGCGGATGTCACGATCAGTCGCGGTCACATGCTGAGACGCTTCCGGCGCGTCTTTCTTTTTCAGATGAAAATGTTGGTTCCAGCCCTGAGACGGTCTAGATCTGCATCTGGGCTTAGGTGTGTCTCTGAATCATGCTACTCTTCTTGAGTGAAGCCAAATTTCCTGCCAATTCTCACCCAATTTGGACGACGTACAAAGCATCACGATGATTCGGCAGTTGCCGACACACCTTGTCCTCCCCCATGCCCGACTCGAATCCTATTCCACCATTTCGAACCGGTGTCCACTCCTCATCCGGTACCTTCTGTCCCCATCCGAGGGTATACCTTGACCGCTAGCATTGCACACATCTTGCTTCCCGCCTTTTGGCTTCTCCTCGTTTTCATAACCCTCACCCGGCTGAGAGCTCTAGGCTTTCCCCCTGACGTCCCGCTTGAATAACTGCTGCAATTCAACCTCAAGCCGGACAATGACAACGTATTACTAAAGCTAGTCTTCAATCTTCAAGTACCGGGCACTTAGACTGCTGGGCCTTGTTCGACGCCACCATTCCTGCCAGTGAAGCATATGCGCATCTCGCTATCATGTCAACAAACCTGTGGCCGCTCGCTGAGATTTGGGCCGAACCCTGTCTCTTCTTCGGGGAATCGGTGCCGTACCTGGTATATTCGTGGTAAGACGAAGCTCGCTTGTCAATGTATTTGACGGCGAGCGGCAGAAGCAATCCGAACTATCGAATATCGAACAATACCACAGATGCTCCACAAGGCATGCCAAGTTGGTTCATTATTATCCTCGTATTCTCATGTCCGTGTGCTACCTTGCTCTTATCCGGATATCGGCTTTCTGACTGACTTCGTTTTGCTAGGGCTAAATATAAAAACGGCAGTCGCATCGACTTTGCACATCATCGCGCAATCAAAACTAATGTATGCCTGCCAGTGGACCTTCAAACGAATTCAATTCGTCGAACATGGGTAATTGTTCGACAATTACTGCGCAACCGTCCTATCATACCACTGTGAGATAGAATCTTTGTCTTACGAGCAAGACATTGTATGAAGGTACGTACTATGTCATTCTCAACTTTCAAGTCCCGGGCAATTCTGACCTTATCTACAGCTTCCTGGAAGTTCTGTGTTGTTCAATGATCTCTTGCCGCCTCTTCCGTGGTTCCCCCGCGCTACATCAACTTCCTCGACCCCAGTAAAGAGCTATCTCCCGCAAGGGGCAATCTCAACAGCAACAGCTTCAGTTGGTATATAAACGCAATCTGTTCGTCCCAATGTCGCAGGGCACCCAGTTTCCGACCACACAATGGTGTTCACTCAACTCCTGAATCTCCTCACTCTTTCCGTTTTGGTGACCGGAGGCTCGCTAGTTCTCCATGAGCATCGTGCTCAATCTCCTTCTGGGTTCACCAACAAAGGTCGCACCGCAGACAGTCATATGTTGACGCTCCGTTTCGGGTTGGCCTCCAACAACATCGCTGGACTTCATGAGAAACTGCTCTCAATATCCACACCCGGAAACTCGAACTTCCGACAGTGGCTTTCTCAAGACGAGGCTCGTTTGTTTCGTCGCATCATCACTGTTGATTAACATGTCTTCAGATCAAAACGTTCATCGCGCCGTCGTCCGACACAGTAAACGCATTCGCCTCGTTCGCTTCCGCAAACGGTTTGAAAACCTCGACTATATCACCTTACGGCGACTGGGTCTCAATTTCTCTGCCCGTATCCAAAGCCAACGAACTCTTCGGCGCAAAGTACATCAACTTCACCCACTCCGATCTGCCTTCACCCATCACTCGCACCCTCTCGATCTCGCTTCCGGCCGAATTGGCTGGTCATGTCGATGTCATACATCCCAGCACAGCGTTCACCACTCCCAAAGCTCGTCTCTACCCATCCGCTTTCGCCGACGGGTCGAAGCGCGATGCGACTGCGCCTGCCGACTGCGACACCAGCAATCCTCAAGGCTCTATAACGCCAGCTTGTCTTCAAGCGCTTTACAATATTCCAACAACGCCTGCTACACAACAGAATAATGCGTTGATGGTCACAGGCTATGAGGATGAATGGGCAGAAGTCGCGGATTTGCAGGTGAATCTCTTTCTTCGGCGGTCGTCAAGCTTGGGGCGGAGACCTGAAACTTGTGCAGGCATTCCTCAAGCAATTCCGGCCCGATCTACCTTCCACTGAAACATTCCTCACTATCCCCATCGACAACGGAACGAATCCGCAAGCCCCCAATGACGGCGGTACTGAAGCCGATCTCGACATCGAGTATACTGCAGGTAATACCTACAACCTTCGGAGCGAATATCTGAAACTCGCGCTGATTAAAAGTGTGATTGAACAGGTGTCGCGAGCGGCGTCCCTCTTCAATTCCTCACAGTGGGTGGTTTTGATTTCCCGACCTCTCTGTTGGACACGACCACCTTCCTCGCGACCACTTCGGAGCCGCCCACTGTTGTTACTACCTCATACGGAGACAATGAGGCCGACTTTGGACCGTCGTTGGCTACGTCCGTTTTCTTTATCTAGCGGTTATTCTTCAAGATCCTGAATCTTCATTCCAGGAAGATCTGTGACGGCTATGCCGCCGCATCCGCAAGAGGGTAAGACCATTCCTCAGTCAGCTTCTACTCCCAATTCACTGACTTGTTACTTCCCTTCAGAATTTCTATTCTTTATGCGTCCGGTGATGTTCGTTGGATTGTTGATTTTTGGCCAATTCCTTGATCACATTTTCAGGGCGGTGTAAACGGCGGACATGACGATGGTGTTGACTGCAATTTGTTCATTCCCGTCTTCCCTGCATCCTGTCCTTGGCTGACCTCGGTCGGATCCACGATTGGCTTTAACCCAGAAGTCGCAATAAACTTTACAGGTACTGTATCCATTTTGCTCACTCCTTATATCGCCCATCATTGACCTGGGTTACTCCTGCAGGCGGCGGATTTTCGAACGTATTCCCTCGTCCGTCTTACCAGAGTGCCGCAGTCGCCGATTTCCTGCAAACCATCCCGCCTGACTTCCCCGGAAATGGTATATTCAACCAAACCAGTCGCGCTTATCCGGATCTTTCGCTTCAAGGATGGAATTTCCTCATAAACGTTGGGGGAAGAGTTGGAACTGTTGGGGGGACGTCAGCGTCCTCTCCCAGCGCGGCGGGAATTATCTCGTTAATAAACGACCAACTTCTTGCGGCGGGGAAGCCTGTGCTTGGTTTCCTTAACCCATTCCTTTACGCAAATCCCTCTGCCTTTAATGACATTATCATCGGCCATAATTCTGGCTTTGAATGCCCTGCATCTTCCGTAAGTCTTCCTCATATGCCTCATTCCATGTGGTTTTATAACACGACGTTTTTAGGCTGCGTTTGATGCGGCGCCTGGATGGGACCCCCTGTGTACGTGTTCACTTAGTTTCCCGAATCCCTTGCTCAAGATCACCTAGCTGGTCTCGGAACTCCAAACTTTCCGGATCTTTTGGCTGCTGCGTTGGCATGAACTGTTCTTTAACACAATTTGTCATTTGATTAGAAGGAAATTCAAGGAATTCGTTGGATCGGAGTGTGAACAGCTAAGTAGTAGTCAATGATAATTGTCGAGATGGGCACCAGACCTCGAAAACTCACTATCTTGAAAGGGCAGCTATGTGCCATGAAACGAATAGCCATAGACAAAGGAAAAAAACCATCTCATGTTGAACTTGTCTGCCGAAACCAAGAGGCACCGGATGCTTGTTCCGACATGCACAGCCTTCAAATGTGAACGTCGGCGATCATTTATAATCATTCCGGCATCAGATGCATTGTTCGAAATCTCGGCATGTGCAATTCCCAATGAGTTCAACTGTTCAAGTAAGTTAATATCAGAGACGGCTAAAGCGCCGCGGGTATAGGTAAGGTGTAATGCTTGACTCGCCTCTAAATCGTCGAGAATAGAAAAGCAGGAATGGGAAATATAGACTGCCAAGTATTAATTTGTGTCTCTGAGCCACCCAATTTGTCAGCGTCACGAAGTTTGCAAGCGCTGCCGCTCTACACAAGAAGCAAACCAACTCGATTTACATCTGCTCTTGAATCAACCGTCAAACCGTGCCAAACGTTTGAGAGCCAAGAAAGTGCATACGTTCTAACGACAATTATACAACTTAAGTGACCTTACACTTCGCGCCGATTCGCCGACTAGCAGCTACATGCACGGGCCTATGTCTGCTTTCAAGTCTAATGCGCTTGGCGTGTCTACGATTGCTGCGAGAAATGCGATTGTGTCAATTGGCTACAAAGATACAAAAAAAGAAAGCGGAAACGCCCTCGAAAACCAAACAAGATTGAACCAAAACCAAACTAGAGGGAAATGCGGTCCTCAAGTTAGCAGCATCTCGTACTGAAATGTTACACACAGCACTTACACTACAATGTGTTAATCCGAGTAAAACTCAAAGAGCGGTGCTAGCAGGTCCGTCGGGCGTTGTGGTGTCGACTTGCAGACACTGCGAGTACCAGAAATTATAATAAACACAAGAAAGGCCGTCCGCGCATGCTAATTGGTGTCAGTGAATGTTAGAAATGTGCGGCGAAAGCAGTCCATGATAACGTACTATCAGCCCACACAATATCATCGCCTCCGCATTGGCCGTACAATGCGATTGAAGCGAGTGTAGAGCCAATGAAGAAGGCAGAAAGCAATCCAATTGGACGGAAAAGCATTTGTCGAGCCTGAGGTCAGTAACCGAAGCTTCACCCCTTAAGTATCGTGCCGGGCACGAAGACGGATTATCTTCGCGTGACCCTCGGTTGGGAAATAGCGTAAACGGGTCATGGACGCCTCGTTTGACACAGGTACGACGGCGAGGCAAGGCCTTGGCCATTCAATAGACGGCGTCATCGAATGGCCGGGTTGAGCAAGGTGACCACGAATGCCAGCGCGGAACAAGGTAAGGAAGCAAGAAGGGGTACATTTGTCAGTGAATGATTGAGATAATAAGATAGAGAGGCAGGGGAACGTGAGCGTCCTTATCATGCCGACTCATCCACGGAGTCATTTCACGGAAGTGAACACGGAATTTGCGACCTGTGGTCGGTGGGCTTGGCGTACAAAAGCTATTTTTGCAAACGGTGTTACTGATATTCGGGTCTAGCTCGAGCGGCCAGGTAGAACTCGGCAGTTACGTTCATTGCGACGACTTGATTTCGGAAGAATAAGACTAAGATATCCGTTGTAGCCCAATTTTTCCCGCATCACGCCGATATCAATTCAATATGCACCTCAGTTAAGATGACCATGAACTCGATCAAAACCCCACTCACTCCTGTGGCCTCTTCGCACGAGCTTCACGACCCAATAGAACCAAGGAACGAATCCCAATCCGAAACTCTGCAAATCAAAAACAACCCATCAATATAACTACCAAAGAAAGAAAAAACGGCAACGAAACCAAACAATCTACTCACTGAAACCCACTAGGCGCACTTGACCACAACGCCACCGTATCAGGATTATTCCCAAATTGCTCCGAATCTGGCATAGCATACGGCAGGATTCCTCCCGCCAACGTGGATGTCGAAGAAAAATCAAACTGAGAGACGGAGGAAGAAGTGATCGGTGGCCTCGCAGGCGCCTCACCTGGCCCGTAATCATGGGTGGACATCTCCAGATCGATGTCGTTCAGACTCATGAGAGGTACTGGGGACCATGTTGGGACGCCGTCGAAGTCGTTTTTGACATTGAGGTCGCTTGGAAGTGCAAGGGGTGGAGGGAGCTCGATAGGCGTCGACGTCCGATTGTGGTTGCCGTTCAGGTGCTCCGAGGATGCAGCAGCGTGGCGACCAGGGGAAGGAGGAGGATGATCGGCATTGAGTAGTTGTTCGAGAGTTTCCCTGATTCGAGTCGTCAAAGAAAGAGCGAATTAGCAGAATTGAAGATTCTGGGGTGGATAGAAAACTCACGACAACACCCTCGCCGAAGGCCAAAACCTATGATACCCCTTCAACGCTTCAATACACCTCCGAACGTCCGCGACGTCCTCCGAATCATCTTGAATGCTGCCATTCCGAATCGTTCCCCAGATGTTCAGCAGTAATACGATTCCGGCGGTGAAGATCGCTGACTGCATTCACGTTCCGCGTTAGCCCTCAAAGCGGAATAGAAATGGGACGAAAATCACCTGTGCGAAAATAAGCGGATGCGCAGGTCTCCTCCGATGATGTACTTCCGCTACACGGGCACAAGCACGGGCGGCGTTGTTGCATACGTTGAGCGAGGGGAAGCTCTGTCATATCATACCAGCTTTCAGTGAATCTCCCGGAAAGCAAAGATCATAATAAACCAACCGGCGTCAACGAAGGCCTCAATCTATGTATGAACGGCCGATGAATGAGAATCTGCGTCATGTAGTAGTTGCAGTACAGCGCAGCGGATTGGTCGAAGAATATGTTGTTGGTGGTAGGGCGGTCAGAGGTCCAGCGGACTGCAAGTGTTTATTCGCAAATTCAAAGAATGGGTGGAAAACTCACGATGCTCCGGAACAGAGTCCAACCAAAGATCCAGCGCCGAATCGAACTCGCATACGAATGTCTCCACTGACTCGTCCTTGATCGCGATTATTGTGCGGCTCATGTTCGTTGAATACTACTCCGTTTTCAAGGGATGAAGATGAGATGAGACGAGATTGGGATGTACGCACAAGAACCTTCAGCTCGAGTGAAAGAATGCGATTTAGTCTTATGAGGCAGACGAAAAAGTCCACAGAGGAGGGTTTATCTGAGGGCTGGCAGAAGGAGTCGGTGTTTGCGGTCGGGAACCAGTATTCGTCGTCGACGATGGTGGGGAGGTCGAGGTCAAAGCTGGAAAACCCGTATGCTGACGAAGTGACGATTGGAGAGGATTACACTCACTCATACCCCTGAATCGCGACCGCCCGCCCGAGACACACGCTCAGCTGAATATCATATATAATCAGCGCCCAATAAGCTCGTTTCTCGAGTTCTTCTTCGGGCGAGATCCGTTTTCGCCGGATCTTGAGGCGGTGGGCGCCGATGTCTTGGGCAGCGCGGATGCCGAAGCCTGCGAGGGTCCAGGCGGCGCGGGAGCCGGAGGTGCGGTCGAAGATTTGGAGGAGGAGCTGTGGGTGGTGGATCAATGGATGAGCGCGGATCAATGGGGGAGAGGAATGACGATAGACTCACACAATGGCGTTGCAAATCGTACAGGCCCGGCTCACTACACGTCGTCAGCTTCACCTGATCGAACCACTCGTATCCCAACATCTCGATGGGCATCCCGTTCGCATTTACGCGGGGATCGTCGGAGTATCGTGCGCCCAAAGCGCAGACCAGGAGCACTATTTTCGCGAATCCGTCGTCGGTGGGGGAGAGGTGCTTGTGTGCGGCAAAGTCTTTTTCGAAGGTGGGGCGGTGGAGGATGGGGATGAAGGGGTTGACGGAGGTGAAGTAGGCGGAGATGAGGCGGAGGAGGAGATCTTGTGGGGGGAAGGTGTACGTGGTTGGTGGGGCGGTCCACTGAAAGAGAGTAAGTCGAAAGGTCTTTCTTTGATCGAGAGATTTGCCTACCGGGGTGGAACTCCACGTTTTTGGAATCGGCGGGTTATCAGAAGCGCGGCTTGAAGACGCACCGGGGACGGATTGGTTGCGAATTTCAACAGCCGCCCTGACGAGCATAGCCTGACTAGATTTTCCTTGGAACCCGTAAATGCTGGAATCGTCTAACGATAACGCGGTGAGGCTATCGGGGACGTCAATGAAGCTGAGGTCGTCGGAGAAGGGCGCGGGGAATGGGGCGTTTAGTTGTCGGATGGCGCGAGTCATGAGAGCGATTCCTTGGGCTTGGAGGTCGTCTATCCCTGCCGCGCTGGTGCTCGCTTCGGGGGTCGGTTTGGCGGCTGCTGCTTTGGATTCTTGGAGGAGGGATTCGACAGCTTTGAGGCGCGTTTCGAGGGAGTTGACGTAGCTTTATGAATTAGTTGGTTTTTTTTGCCGCGATTTGTTGTATATGACATACTTGCTGGAAGCCAACCGTGGCTGGTGATTGTGTGTGAGATGCATGATTGAAGAAAGTAAAACCAGCCTACCATCGCGCGTTGTTGATAGGTGCATTGATATTCGTGCTCTACGCAGCGGTTACATGGGTCCCCTCCATCACCTATGATTATTCCCGTTGGTCAAAAGCTATTAGCCTGAAGATCTGCTCTTACATCGTCCTGCAAATATTTTGTGAATTTTTACAATCACTGGGATGTTCGTCTGGTCAAGCTTACGTTTTTTCTTTCTACACATGTCACATGGTCTATGTCCTTTCTTCTTCGTCAGATTTTGGGGTTGGGCTCGCTCATCTTCGTCGTTTGAGTTTGAGGACATGGTGGTTGGGAACGAAGAGGACAACGTAAACGTGACTCAGCATGTTTTGATGAACGGAGATCAAAAGTCCCACAGAAATGACTGTCACAGAAAGTCACACAGTTTCAAACTCCGCCAAGGCCATCGCGTCGACACTCTCTCGCTCTCTCTCTGCCTCGTCGACTCTCTCAGTCTCGATCCCGGTCTCTCTCTCTCTCTCATACACGCTCGATTCTGCTACTTATCGCCTATCATAGTCGGACGGCTCAACAAAACTCGCCGACCCAGGACAATTCTTCATACCGGATTGAAGACGCTCTCGGAAGCGCCAGCGAGCGGGGTTTGGGCCGTTAGCTTCGCCCACCAACTTGAAGAAGGACAGCGAGAGTGAGGAGCTAGAGCCTCGTTGTTCTGCACGGCAGGCTCATGGGTCCATTAGGTGCGTGATCTTAATACCATCTCATTGAACTAAGTACCACTGACTAAGTACTGCCTACTGTTAGTGACTTATACGGACCGGCAGGGTCTCTCAATTTGCAGATCGGGGAGAAAATTCATGTCGAGCACCTCTGCAATCAGCCGACAACTGCGGAACCACAGCAAGGGGATACCGATCCGCGAAATCCGTACCGGGGGTCGAAGTTTTTTTTTCAGCGACTTCGGGCGACCCCCCCTCCCTTCCCGCTGCCGTAATATGCCTTATATGGTAAAATCACGTGATCTTCCCACCGCCCAATTTGTTATCTGTATCAAATTTATGTATTTTCGGACTCAACATCAGCATTTGAAGCGAAGAACCTGTTATTTTGCACATTTCCACGTACCTGCACTCTGCAAAATTGATATCTCTCAATGTCAGCAACCAGTCTTCTGGACCAAACAACAGCATACACACTGACAGCCGAGGCTGCCGAGAGGCCCGAGCGGCGGTCAAACCCATCTGACAGTGACAATGGTGGCCAGAGTTGGATCTGAAGTACTGAATTGTTAAAATAAGGCTGTAGAACAACGTACCTAGCATATATCTGCTGCATACAACCCTCAGAACCGAGTTACAAAAATTCATATGAAAGTTTTTTCTCGAGGCCCTTGGGACCCCCCTCCCCCCCTTCTATATAAGGAAATTTCTTATCTCGGAAGGCCCTTGAACCACAGGGAGAAACTCAAGAAATCAAAGACGAGGTTTATTCGCATCATGGCCTCTCTTAAGTCATTTGATAGCGCGTGCTCAATCTTTTTCACTCTAACCTACTGCTAACTTCTCTTGCCTCGGAGCTCAATTCTCAGATGAGTTTCACGACTCGAACTACGAGCTAGGCGTCCAGGTCGAGTTGTTGAGAAGCCGCCTCAATATCGCTCTGCGGGAGTACAGTGAGCGCTTTGGCTCAGTTTTTTTTTCAGTCTCTCCAATTCTCTCAGTGCTTCGGCTCTTCCTTGAGAAATCCAAGCAATGCCTCTGGAGCGCAAAGTTCTCCGGCTGCCTAACAAAATCGAAAATACAAACGGCGACAGAGTTGGAAGAGTGAGTCAAGAGGTATGCACTCGCCTAGAAGTATTAGGGATCATGGTACCTTGCAATAACGACGGTCGCAGGGCTTATAAAATTTGTTCAACATAAGTACCGCGTGCTTGAAACCGTGAGACCAAAGTGGTGATGGCCGGGTCTGTGGGATGCCGAATTTGGGTTAGGGTTAAAGTTCTCTCTCACTTACTCTCATCGTCATCGTCGTCGTCAACGCCATCGTCCCCATCGCATGGCCGACACGCAAGTAAAAAACAAAGTCTGTCTTATGTACGCCCTCTTACTCCCTCTTGCCTCAAAAAATTTACTTAAACTTCCCTTGCCAGCATCCACGATGGGTGGGGCATCGCGACCGAGCCCGGGCTCGAAGGGAACGCCATAGAAGCCGGCACGACGACCAACATGGACAAGATCGGCGCAGATCACTCCCAGCGGCGGCTCGCGGCGCACGGGACGGCCGTGGGGCTCTCTGACGGCTTGATGGGCAACTCCGAAGTCGGGTGCGTTTCTTTTTCTTTCTTTTCGCCCTTCGCATTGGCTGAGGTGGATGAAGACACTTGAACATCGGCGCTGGGCGGATCGTCTGGCAAGATATCGTACGCATTGATGTGTCGATCAAGAAACGGCAGTTCCACCAGAACGAGACCATCCTAGCCAGTTTGAAGCGCGCGAAAGAGGGCAATGGGCGGCTGCATCTCCTCGGTCTGGTGCGTCTTCCTTTTTCTTTTCTGCCTTTCAATCATTAAGAATCACAGGTCTCCGACGGCGGCGTCCATTCCCACATAACCCACCTCTACGCCCTCCTCGAAGCCGCCAAAGAACAAGGCGTCCCGAACACCTACGTCCACTTCTTCGGCGACGGCCGCGACACCGCGCCCCGCTCCGCCGCGGGGTATTGCACCGATCTGCTCGATTTCATCAAGAAGGAGGAGTACGGCGAGTTGGCGACCGTCGTGGGGCGGTATTACGCGATGGACCGCGATAAGCGGTGGGAGCGCGTGAAGATTGCTGTGGATGCCTTGGTCAAGGGGGAGGGCGAGGGGGTGGTGGCGTTGCAGGAGGGGAAGGGTGCGGTGGATGAGATCAAGGCGAATTATGAGAAGGACGTGACGGATGAGTTCTTGAAGCCGATTGTGGTTAATGGGGAGCAGGGGAGGATTAAGGGTGCGTCCATGCTCATGCTCGTGTTATGCGTTCAAAAAAGCTGATTTGGTCTTCTGGTAGAGGGCGACACGCTGTTCTTCTTCAACTACCGCTCCGACCGTATGCGTGAGATCGTCACCGTCTTGGGAGAGGTCGACAAACCCGTCGATACTGCGATTCCTAAGGATCTCGTACGTCCTCTTCTATTTCTTGCATAGCATATGATAATAACGACCACCACCCTCAGCACATCACCACCATGTCGCGCTACAACACCGACTTCAAGTTCCCCGTTGCCTTCCCGCCACAAGCTATGACGAACGTGCTAACGGAGTGGCTTTCCGTGAAGGGCGTTAAGCAGGCGCATGTCGCTGGTGCGTTTAGCATCTCCGTGTGGTGTAATGCGATATGATTAACACCGGTGATTTCACAGAGACGGAGAAATACGCACATGTTACGTTTTTCTTTGCTGGGTGAGTTTGTCGTTGCTGGCGAGATGATGCAAACGATGATGATGTTGACTTTGTTATCTAGTGGCGTGGAGAAACAGTTCGACGGCGAAGAGCGTTTCATGATTCCGTCGCCGAAGGTGCGTCTCCTGCTCCTTTCTTTCCATATATATATACACTCCATACTGATTGAAAGACTGTCATAGGTCGCAACATACGACCTGCAGCCCGAAATGAGCGTCCAAGGCGTTGCAGACAAGGTCGCCGAGCTCGTAGAGAGCAAGAAATTCGAGTTTGTGATGTGCAACTTCGCACCGCCGGATATGGTGCGTCTCTCCTTATCGCCCTCTCAATCAATCGATTACTCACTTGTTACCCCACCCCACAGGTCGGCCACACCGGAAAATACGACGCCGCCGTCTCCGCCATCACGCACACCGACGCCGCCGTCGGCACCGTCTACGCCGCGTGCCAGAAAGCGGGGTACGTCCTCCTCATCACGGCGGACCACGGGAACGCGGAGCAGATGCGGAACGCGGAGACGGGGGCGCCGCATACGGCGCATACGTGTAATCCGGTGCCGTTTATACTCGCTGGGAAGGGGACGAAGGGGGAGGGAGGGGAGTTGAAGTTCGTGCAGGATGAGGATAAGGGAGAGGATGAGGAGGAGGGGGCGTTGTGCGATGTTGCGCCGACGGTGCTGGATTTGATGGTATGTTGTTGTTTCGTCTTTGGCGTTTTGGATTCGCTGATGCCTTGGTTGTTGGTTTGTTTAGGGGTTACCGAAACCAGAGGGTTCGTTTTTTTTCTTTCTCTTCTTTTGTCTTTTGGTCGCTTTGCTGATTTGGTGTGCAGAGATGACGGGGCGCTCGCTGCTGGCGAAAAAGTAGATAGATAAATTGCCGGTCTCGCACAGGGAAGTGCGACTGGGATATATTTTTGAGCGACCGCTGCTTGCTCTATTAGTGAAGTTAGAAACGAATGATTTGTTGTTGTACTGCTTGTTTCTCGCCAATGTACTTAGAACTATTTGAAAATGCGAAGAATAGATAGAATTTTGTTTTCTCGGTCATGTAGACAGTGGATGTTTCCGAATCGCCGGTAGCTTCGGAGCCAAATCTTGCAAAGAGATCAAAATTTAAACGTTTAAACACGCGGGCGTGGGAATAGTGATCTGACTCTTGCCACAAACGACCATCCGAGAGTGTCAGCCATCTCTCTCTCCTGTAATAGACCGAATGCATCTCGCTCTAGAGCTTGAAAATATCGAGAAATTGCCACCCGATCTTCTTGTCTGTCTCATCTCCTTCTCACATGCTAATTTGACGAAGTATTTCAGAAATTGGCCACAGCCTTGATCGCGCCAGATCCATCTCCACGAGATGTCTCCCTCTTTACTGGATTGGCCACCGAACAGCGCTTCAACAACTCCGAAACTCTCCTCGCACTCCTCCCCGTATTCTACCGTCTTTTAGATCCGGCCCGGATACCCAAACCGGAAGAGTTGGATTCACTCACCAAAGATGTCCTCCGGAACATAACACTCGCACATAGTGCTCTGTGGGGTCTATTCACCTTCCGCGCCCCTCCCGAATGCGGGACTGATCTATGGCCCCACATCTGGCCCTGGGTTCACTTCTATTTCACCTACGAGGACTTTCTGTCTGGGGTGATCGACTTGAACCCATCAAATACCTTTTATTCCGGGTTCATGCTTCTCTGCGCCGACTTGGTGAAGGATCCTGAATCAAAGGCCGTGATGTTCACTACCCCAAGGATTCCCGTCCTGGCCGTGCGCGCGTGGACAACCTTCACGAAGCCGGAAGATTGTTCAGCCCATGACGGTCGAATTTTCAGGATGATACACGATTTCATACATCAGTCTAAGAGCGCTCTCTCCCTGGATGAACTCATGGATGGCACTTCCGGAGGGTTCCCTGAACTCGCTCGCCTGGTGATGCTCGCCTGCGATTTGTTCCTATTCCCGACCACCAAAGATCCTGCTCTCCACATGAAAAATGTTGCAGTATTTAACGACGCGCTCAAAATCGTGCTTTACATCGACTGGAACAAGATTAGTAGACCTCCGTCTTCTCGACTCTGCGATGCTCTCACGTCTCTTGGATTCGTGAAGAGTTTGATCATCATAGGACGCGAACTCTGCGCGCATGCTCACAACGAAATAAGATTGGCAGAGTTCCTCGGTATAATTGTGCGCAACTGCTTGTACCTCGTGGAGCCCCTTTGCCAGGGCGTCTATGGACCCCGAGTCCTACGAACTGCCATACAACACGGCTTGCTCCACATCATCGTCGCTGGTGCCACCTGGCCGGCATACATCGAGGAAGACACCGCTGAAGTCGTACATGACATCATCTCTCACCTACTGATACCATGCACAGTCTTCTACTATCTGCTTCCCGAACTCGACAAAGCGCATAAAGAAGTACAGAATTTTGTACACCTCACTGTGTGGTCCAACTCTGAGCTTGCTGAAGCTTGGGGCAATTTCTCGAAGGCATTGCAAGCTCGCTTGCACTATCGGGACCGCTACCGCTCTGTCACGCGTGTAAAGGGAAGAGAGTGCTGTGCGAACATTGAGGTGAGTTCTATCTCTTGTCAAGGCGCTGTCCCTGACAAGACAAGTGTGGAAGCACGGAAGGAAGAAGGTTCTGGTGGTGTTCCGGCTGCCATTCAGTATCCTACTGCAGTAAAGCATGTCAATCCATCCACTGGCGCTTAAGCCATCGCGCCTATTGCTCTCGAGCTTATATGTTCCGCCGAAGCCAGTGTTCATTATTTCCCCTCTTTCATACATCGCCTGACGTATGTTTTAGGCAACATTCCCATTCTCACCAACAGAGAATATGGATTTCTTCATTTCATCCGGTATCACGATGGCCACAAGATGAAGCGAGAAATTTACCGCCAACAAGTGCTTTCATTTGCGAACAATCCAAACACTGCACTCAGAGCCGTGTTACTCAACTACAAGGAGTTCCCGGTGACTGTAGAACTATTTGATGTTCCTAAACGTGCACAGCATTCACCCAGCGTAAACTGACGGTTACCAAAGTAACTTGGAAAATTTAACTTGTCCTGCCAAATCTAACTTAACTTAACTTTTTGGCTGGTAAGTTAACTTGTCCCGTAAATTCCTCAAGTATTTGATGCCATCTGATGGCCCAAGTAACTTTGGCTGATCTAACTTGGCGGGTGAGATCAACGAAAGTTACTTGGGTGTACTTTACTATACTTTACTGTCCTTGTCTTCATGTTTTCTTTTGAATACCTCTGAATCTGCTAGAAAAGAGGATTGTAAGCTTCTGCGAGCTGTTCAGGGCCCATCTTCGATCAATCCGATGGCTCTGTGTAATAGTCATAATAGTGATAGCGGGATTGAATCATTCAACCGAGATTTGTTCATCGGTGGGTGGTAAGTCAAACAGTAGGGACTCTGGACAAGTCAAATTGGAATCAAACTACCCAATGGAACCAGATGAGTACTTGCGCTGATCTAACTTGGCGGGGAAGATCACCAAAAATAAACCATTCCGAGTGAACTTGAACTAACTTTTTTAGCACGATATCCCTCAAATTATATCCGAGACACATGTGTGTCTCAATCCAACTCTTCCGCAGCATCCAGCCTTCATTTCCACGCGCCCAGCTGTCGCCTCACCTCTTTCATAATTGATTGAATGGCTTTCATACCATCGAGGTTCAAAGGACTATTTACTGCGCTCATTTTGTCGTCAAGCTCAAGTTCTGTTTAGTTCAGCACCCCTGTATCACTCGGCTATTGTTCTGGATGCTCGTGAGCTCCTGAAGATTCTGATATGTTTGACTTGGAACTCGAGAATCCGCCCCGGAATTCAATTTGCCGTGGTGAGCTTCGGCGCTGGTGGTTGTAGTAGAGCGTGAATTCAACAGTACATGTCAAGTTAATTGAAGTTAAGTCAAGTAGATTAAATACAAGTCTCAGTGCTCGACTAAGTAAACTGTAAACCACTGTAGCATCAAGTAGCGGCTCGATTAGTTCTGTGAAGGGAAATAAACAAGTGATCTATTCCAAGCTATTGTATTGAGGCGGTGATATTACACTAGATATAATATTGCTTCTAGTTGATTCGTGGAAGGCCAAGGTTTGAATCATGTGGAATAGTATGCAGTTGGGCTGAACATTCGGTCAGTATATAGTTGACTGATATCATACAATAGGAGTACAGGGGTTTGCATTACGCCCTAGCTGAAATTCAACCTGCCGCCAACATCTCCGGGAGGGCCGTCAAATGCCGAGACCCCGGTGCGTGCCGCATCTTGCCGCACAGTAGCTTCGGCCTGGTCGGCGTAGATCGGAACCCGTTCCGGGGTTCTGCTGCAGTGAACATAGTAAGTTTTCGCCGCAAGTAAAGTACAAGTCAAGTTAGACAAGTTAAGCACAGAAAGTACAAGTCAAGTTAAGTTCAGTAAATCACTGAGTCCCCAAGTAAACTACGCAGTTGGTCGGGCGAAGCAAAAATACCCAAGTACAAATGCATTACTAGTTAAGTACAGTGCAACTAAAGTAGACTCTCAGTATGAGTTGAGTACACAGCCAGATTAAGTACTGTCCAAGTAAAGATAAGTTAAACCTGGCAATGGGAGCTCGGAACCTGTCTTTGAAATACCGTTCACACGGTTCAACTCGTCCGCGCCCATTGTGTCGGAACAGCAAAAGGGACAAGAATACGAGATCAGCGAGTGACCATTAATCATACAGATGAGGATGGGAGAACAAAAGGAGGAGGTTGGTATATGATATCTGGATGATTTACCGTAAATGACAGGATCAAGTCACCGCTCGATGTAGTCGGTGAAGGGAATGTAGTTAAAGT
This sequence comes from Favolaschia claudopus, assembly GCA_037176885.1. Taxonomy (NCBI): domain Eukaryota; kingdom Fungi; phylum Basidiomycota; class Agaricomycetes; order Agaricales; family Mycenaceae; genus Favolaschia; species Favolaschia claudopus. Next base: position 1,975,794 of record JAWWNJ010000019.1, read on the forward strand.
CAGGTCAAGTAAAAGTGAAGGTGATTAAGGACAGTACAGACTCAGCTAAGTACAATGTAAGTAATGTCTACTACAAGTACAGTACTTGCAAAGTGAAATACAAGAAAGTGCAAGTTGAGGAAAACATCGGTAACCAGGATGATTCCATAGTACCCAAGTTGATTACGGATCCTCGCAGACCGAGATGTAAGCACATCACATCAAAGCCAATAAGAGTAGAGAGAAGCAATTAGAAGCTAAGTTCAGTACACACAAGTTGAGTTGAAGCACAATGCAGCAAGAATTACGCAACAACACCCGATTTTGAACAAGAGTGAATAACTTTTGCTGATGTACTTGGGCGGTAAGTCAAGTCAAGTTAAGTACAGTTCAAGTAAAAGTCAAAAGTGGAAGTCAAGTTCAGTTAATACATTACTCCTGCGGCAAAGATAATCCTTGAAGTTATCAAAGAAAAGCTCAAGTTCCAACCGGTGTTCGAGGCACCGTAGAAGTGAGTGCCGAATTGCCGTATGCCCATGTCTGGCTGAGAACACTCTCCTAATTTGCAGTCAACACTGCTACTCTGCTGTCTCTCTGAGTTGAATAGTGTATAATGTCTGTCCCGCACCGTAATTGGTGCTTCAAGTTAAGTTCAATTACCCGATTCGGTGATATGAACTTAACCCGACCAGAAACACACCGTATGAGCACGCCGAGGTTAATTAGATCGTGCATGCGTATTCATTTCAACGCTCCCTAACCTTGTACCGATTAAAACACCTTGTAATTTCACGATCAAGGAGTAGTGAGATAGCAGTTGAGTAAGATGATTGGAGACGACATCATTCTAGTAAGTAAGCCGCTCCATGACTGACAAAAAGGGCTCAAACTCATAGAATAAGGGCCCAAGGATCGCACAAATGGGATACAACGGTATCTCAATGATAATATTGTAAGCCTGCAAGTACAAGTTACGTACAAGTTAGATTTGCCAAGCGCGGGAAAAGTTATGTCAAGTCAAGTCAAGTTAAGTAAAGTACGCCCAGCCAAGGGAAGCGGCCATCAAAGTACAAGTTAGCTACCTCAAGTTACTTTTTGCGGTCTCTCCTTGACGCACTCAGAAAGATTGCCGAGAGACTGGACTCGATTCCTCCTGACCAGTTACAGGAGGAGATTGATCGTGTTTTGGAGGAAACGTTGAAGGGCTTAGACTGATATGGAATTGGCCGTTGGGTAAATCACCCTATATTTCTCTTCGTGAACGGACAATGTTCGCTATTACTCTATTTACTCCTCATGTTACGGCCGTGCCATTAGATATTTCTATTTCTTGCGGCTAAATCGGTGGTTAATGGATGCTCTATCTCAGGAGTGTTGAGTAGCGGAAGCGAAGGTTGCCAACTGCGAGCATAGCGCAACTTCGCGTTGCGATACACCCGAGCCGCCATGATATTGTTCAACGCCATGTTGGGAAGGGCGAGAATGTTTCGAAAGTGTGCGGGGATTCCAGGTATGAGAACCATCACGAATGCGGCGGCGCTGAGAAGGATGGTTATCCTAACCAGTAGATTTCAAGAAAATTGAGTAAAAACAAACCAGGCACAATACCACGACGTACATATAATATTTCTGACCATCTTTGAAAAGAGACAGTGAGAGATTGTGCATCCCAGTCCCCCGGAAAATAAGAAGCGCGATCTTCTTGAAGTCGGAATCGCGATCGAGTGTGCTGAATCCAAAACTGTCCCAAAGCAAACGATACGAGATCGCAAGGAACACAGCCGTGTCGTACACCGAAATAACGACACCGGGAGTGCTGACATACGAGTGAACTTTATACGCCGCGCATGCATATGGCACTTTGGTAGTATCGATGCCAATTGGTACCAGGGTGGCTGATCCAAGGACGCAGAGCCAGAGGAAGCCGAAGATGTAGGTAATCAAGGGCCGATTCCGCCAGACACCCCGAACGCGATGGAAGAAGAGGAGGGATGTAGCGCCGCATGAGACTATGAAAAAGACTCCGAACACGATATGCGTGGTGTTGCAGTTGTTTAAAGGGTATGCTATGGCCAACGGAAAATCAGACAGGTGAGATGAGTTTCTTCTAGCTCACTGTTGAACAGAGTGAATCCGAGGACGTAAGTTAGTGTTGAGATTCTTTCGTATGGAAAAAATTGAATCAGTCATACTATAGCAATGCGCTGACGATAAGAGGCCCACCTTGACACCACGTACGCTGCCGTATGGCTTCGAAAGTTGTTGCGATTCAGAGCAACGATCGTGTAATCCTCTCTTAGACTGTGAAGAATATCCCAAATACACACCTACAGCACGTAACAACGGGTTCAAAAACAACGAACAGACAATGCACAGGTATCACACACCGATAGAGTCCCTGCATAGATTAACCTCTCCGTCCTCAGGTCGCGGTTCAAAGAGAGAAGTGCGGGAGAGTTCGGCTCAGATGCCTGAAGCATTCGAATGAATCAGAGTCGGAGGGTGAAAATGCGAATAATCAGGCCACTTATCGGGCTTTATCATGAGGTCTAGGCTGTAGAGCATTAGCCGAATGCCATTTCGACCCGTGTTGAAAACGTGGGCGGGAGAATGAGAGAAAATAACAGCTCGGTGGTAGAGATCTTGACATTTTCCTGTTGCGTGTAGAGGAAATGAATTGTTGAAGTGTGTTAGACCCTGCAGAGAGCTGCATCGTGGTGAAGATGAGCCACGAGCATTTGGCCGACGGAACTGCTTCGGTGCGTGTAGACCCGAAACTCACTCGGCCATAAGACAAGTTTCAACATGGCTGGACATTCTTCTGAAGTATCGGCCGAACGCAGGGAAGTGAATGTAGATTGGTTCAAACCAGACATCTACTGAAACTGGTGAAAAGTGATGTGGTCGTATGTTTCTGGATTGAAATCTGAAATGGAAGCCTACAGTTGTCAACGAAGGAGAGGGACCGACGATCTAGTTGAATGAAAAGTCACCCGGAGAAACGGTGAGCTAATCAGGCGCCCCATTAAGCTCAATATTTGACCACAGGCTGCGACAATCCTTACGAAAGTAAGCGCGAGTCAAAGGGGATATCGATGACAAGCTGCGCAAGTGAATCACAGATCCATCATCCATAAGCACAGCGGTATGCCAATGATTCTTCCGAGTCAATGGACTTTACACAGCCAAAGAGAGTTCCAATTTATACGGGCTTTGACTGCGGAATGTCAGGTAGATCGACCATCATGGCTAACGTAATCACCCACCATTGCGCACAAACGCTGGCGAGATTCAGATGTACGGCGCGGCGGGAGGACACGTCGACGGAGAGGGAGAAAGAGGATGGTTGCAGCAGATATCAGTTCGAAAAGCAGCAGCAATGCTTATTGCTGGGATAGGATCCGAGTCAGACATCATGGTGGGAGAAGACAAGGTGTGTCGGCAACTGCCAAACCATGGTGATACCCAGACATGTGACCGCGACTGATCGTGACACGTTACTGTCACCCTGGCCCTCGTCGTTGACAACAATGAGCAGCACCCTTCGCTGCCGACGAGCTCACCGGGAAGCCAAGTACTTTCGCTCTAATGCATAGGTCTCTCTGCGGCGCTGGCTGAATCGTCCTTTCGAATACGCGCCTTCAATTTTGGACCTTCTATGGGTCGCGCTAGTCTCTCTAGACAGACGCGTTCCTTTTAGCCCACAAGTTCGCTGGGGTCGCCTTCATCCCGCAACCTACTTACCCTACTGGCAGACGCTACATTAGACCCGATGTCTAGAGATTATCGTGAAGCTTCACTGGTCGCCGCCCGTCACTGGGCCACCTTCATCTGCGAGAAAAACGGTTTGCGGCTGCTAGACTTACACCCTCATGCGCCGAGGTTGTCAGATTGAGTCGCTCTCAGCGGGTATAGGCCGTACGTTCCTCCGTTTGTTGCTCTTGCGCTTCAAAACCTTTGCTTACTCATAACCTCGAATTCAGTCAATCGTTTGGCTTCGTTGGCGCCCAATCTGAGAACGCAGAGCAGTGCATCATGCTGTGAGTACTCAATGACAAGCTAAAGGCGTCAGTAGGCTCATGTCGATTATAGGGAAGATCATGCTCCTGCTCTGCCTGACTGAATGAGGCTGAGAGACATGGAATGAGCTCGACACTCCCTTCTCCTTCCCGCTTTCGAATCCGCGCGGTGACGTCTTGAGGGTGCACTCTGTGAGTGCTCTTCTCCTTTTGACCTTCATGAAAGAATTGACTTTCATTAAGGTAAATACGTACGGGTGCCCTGCTCTCAATACCCCCCCCCCTCTTCTCGTTGTCGATGCTACGCGCCGGCATCACCTCTCGTGCGAGGAACCCATTGGAGCTGGCAGGCGAGCACCGCAGTGTCAACGGTAGTCCGCTTCAGAGGTACGCTGTCTATCGCATATATATTTTCCACCCATCTCATGTCGACACTACAGCGGCCTCCTCATGGACTATCTTGACGTCAACATCTCAGTACTCGACCTCGAGCAAGCTCACCGGAAATGCCATTCGTCGACAACCCCTATCTACTCCAGGCGCTTTCTCCCTCACTCAAGAGATTCAGCTCGACGAGACGCTAGCAGAGTCAAGGTACTCCCCTTCTGCGTGCGCGGCGCCCGCCGCTCTTATTTCGACATTCCATGAAGGCTCGTGTACGTCTCGCAGACGCTGGAGTGACCTGGTGAGTACATTCCTCTTGTCATTGCTGCCACCTGAGTATTGTTGACGATGGACCGCAGTGTAACTGAGCTGTGAAGCTCTTCCCGGGACCGCACCTCCCACCGGCGAAGGGTTCCGCTCGTGGCATCTACTTACATGCCGAGCCATATGTGTGGAGTCAAGGTACGCGGTTCCTTGCCCTCATCCTTGTCTAGTCCTTCACCTTTCTCACACCCGCCTTTCCAGGCTATGAGACCAAGACATCACTCGCACGGACCCCGCACACGGTCTACCTAATGCGATTGCGGAGATGCTGAACGTGAAACCTTATGGAATCTGTCGGGTGAGTCGCGCCCGTCTTCTTCTCCTCGTGTTCTTGTCCTCCATATCCTTTCTTCGCATATCGTACCGGACGCTGCTTCACTACATCCTTGGGCTACCCACACGTGGCACGCATGCGTGCTGCGTTTGACACGCACTTTACAAGAGGTATATGACAACGCCGCTCTCTCCTTACGCTTGCCTGAATGAATGCGCAGTGTCGAGTGTGGGGGGATACAGTCTTAAGGTAGTAGTGGCAATCGACCTACCGGATCTTAGGATCCTCCTTTCCAAGACCAAGCAAGCACGGCTAGGATGCCGCTCATTTCATGCGAAGGAATACGTCGCCGGTGCTTTCCATCGCGAATGTCTCCTCCCCGTCGATGTACGGGTACGCAGTTGCCAGTTGCTGCCTGGCCCGCCTGCATCTCCCGCCTGATTTGTCGTTGGCCAGAGGCTCCAGCGTCCGTCGGTCGGTTCCCCATCGGTGTGCTATCCAAGTCCAATGTGCATGATACTATCCTACCGTCTGAATTCTTTCTCTTGAGCGTTGTCTCCCCCCTTCTTCCTCGTTGTTACTATCTACCGCGGCTTCCATACGCACGTATGCACGGTACAATCACATCTCCTCCCCCCTTCTTTGGGGCTGCTCCGCGGTATCGTACCTTACTTCACTTACTTTCGGTCTACCTACCTTTGCTACAGCAACCCTTTACTTATCGGTTCGTCAGCCTCGTTTTATCATCGCAGACAGACTTGGGTATCGCTAGTACTGCTCTACTTCCCCTCCACATGTCGTACCCTCATCCTCTACCCCTTTTCTACCTACCTCTCTTACATCCCCGCATCTGACTGTACATCGCTATTCCGCACGGCAGCATCATGACCTTCACCTTCCCGCCGGCACATATCTGAAGCTTCCAACGGGAGCTCGAACGAGGCGCCACGCTCGCACTCCTGCTCGTACGTGACTCTGTCCTTCAAGTTATTGGCGTCCCAAGTCGAGCTCATCGATGATACTGTTATAGCAGTAGTGTCTGGACCTGCAACCCCGACATTGGGACCATCGACGTCGATGTCATCAGCCGCCAATGCCCCCGCCTCGCCACCTCCAAGATTGTCGTAGCCGTCGCGACGCACGACGCACGACCGAGATGTCGCGACGTCTGGGATGAATGACCCACAGGGCTGGTTCTCGCTCTGGCGAGTCAGACGCTTTTGGTGCTGGATCGTTAACGGGGAGGATGTGCCAATGACGGAGCTACGTTGTTTGGGGGCTGGGATCTTTGGGGTGGACATTTGGGGTGTGGAAGCGCTCGATCGAGGGTATATGGAAGACGGGTATCGCCTTGGCCGTGGTGAGTTTCTCCCACCGCTTCTTTTTGTCTCTATATACTTCTCTTCAATCTCCTTCTCCCAATACGATATCGACGTACTCTCTTTCCTACACCTTGACCCCTGCTTCTCCGAGCGGCGTCTTGTGGACTCCTCCTTTTTCGTCCTACGTACCTTCGGCCGTCTGCTGTTACTGTGTATTCTTCTGAAGCCTCTCCTCAGTCGTCACCCTGCTGATTCTGTTTCAGCCCATCCATCTTCAGAGACTCGTGTGTACTCGGATTGCGAGTCCTCGAAATCGTCGTTCGGCGCTTCCTCTGCAGGATAGAGACTACTCGCGGGGTTGTGTACAATCGTAGCGCGTCGCACCTTGAACGAGGCCATGCTTCTAGCCTCCATTGACATGGTCGGAGCTCATGATGACGGTGGAAATGGGTCAGGAGGAAATTCAATGTCGTATGGGCGGGCGGAGATGTGCTGGAATAGACCGCTCATGACCGAGGGTCCTCCATTGCGCTAGCTCACTTCTGGCTCTCGCTCGCCCTCCGCGTTTGCTGCGGGCTCCCACTACTGCGGCAGTGCGCCGACAATGACCGCCGCCTCCTCCCATTCTGACACTCTAAGCGGGAAGCATGAGGGCGAGACTCACAACAACGTGTCAGCTCCCTACTCCCGACGAATTCTCGACAGCGTCGAATCACTCATTGCTCTTTTCCCCCGACCCCTACTGCCATGCATGCCCATGCATGCTCTCCGACTCCCTCGATTCCGCCACCTTCCTGGAGATATCACATCACAGCTCAGACTGCTGCTCCTACAAAAGCCTTCCCCGCGAGTTGAGCGCTATCCCAGCAGCAGGACTCTGTCTCGCTAGCCCGATGTCTTTACCGTCATTGTTTGCTTCTCGCAAAGCACATACTCGTTAGCATCTACGATACGCCTACGCGACAGGACCTCATAATCCTCTTTCAATGTGGTATATTATCAACGCTATACCTTACAGTATTGTCATTGAACTATTATTGTTTACCCTTCCCTCGGCTCTTCTTGTCTCAGACTGCTTCCCTCTACATACTTCACTTTTAGACAGCAGGCACGGGATCATCGATCACCGTCTTAACTGCGACGGATACTCCTGTCACGATCCGCATACTCTCTCTCAGACCGCCATGTCGGAGGCAGGCGACGTTGTCGCTCTCCGACTTCCATTCGAGCTAATTTCTATGATTTTCATCCTCTGCCTGCCGCTCCGTGGTCGTGTCCGCCCACATCCGCACAAAGTGCCACTTAATTTGGCCGGCGTCTGTGCGCGATGGCGTGAAGCTGCCTTGGGCATCCCTGAGCTGTGGACCTCCATATTCCTAGAGCTCGTTCGTCAAACTCCTCCCCATGTTGTAGCGCTTCGGCCTTCCTGTGTCGCTCTCATGGATCTATGGTTCACACGCGCAGCAGGTCGTCGACTGTCGATTAGCATCACATGTGCCAAACACTGTCTCCGCCTCCCCGGCCTTTTGGCAACCATGGAAGCGTATCGTACTCAGTGGGGGAGGGTCGAACTCGAAATACCACTACACGATATCCTTGCCTTCAAACAAATCACAGGCCCCTTTCCTTCACTGTCGTCACTGACTCTCAAACCCACCGACCAATCTTCACCATTCCGAACCTCAGGCTTGCATACGGAAGTAGCTGTGCAGAGTCCTCGGTTGAAAGCACTACAGGTTCCGGAATTCACTTTTGGAAATTTGGGACTCCCGAGGCTGCTGCCCCGCAATCTAACGGCTGTGCAGCTTGTGTATCGGGGGACCACATTCCCAGGGGTTGTGGCCATGGGCGGTGTGCCTATGCCACCGGTCCTCACAATCACTAGCAGTTTTCTCACCCCGCTCCTTCATCACTTGCCCCATCTTCTCCATCTCGATCTGACCGCCTCCAATCTTCCTTCCGGCCCATCTACCCCGAGGTTAAGAGCATCACTCATAACCCTTCGAATCAACGAAGATCAGATACTGGAATCTCTGGATATTCCGACCTTACAACATTTGCATCTCACCCTCACGTCGCGCGCTACCCTTTGCGACTTTATCGCTCGCTCACAATGCCAACTCACCAGTTTGAGCGTTGAAATTCCTAACAGCATAGACAACAATACGCTGGCTAGCGTCCTCTCCACAACACCAGAACTCCATACACTCGTTCTTTGCCTGATTCTGACAACCCCCTTTCGCTTGAACGCTATACAGCGCTGTGAATTGCTTTTCGATGTCTCTCTCGTTCCCCGGCTGCGGAATTTGGTTGTAAATGAGCGGGTCACTTTTCCTGCGTACGAGCGATGGACGGATCTGCTGGAATCGCGCAAAAGCACAGGCCTTATATATGCAGAGCTCTACGCATCCCCTTCCCCCGTTGGGTTCCCAAAGCAGCTCGTCCCGCCTTGGGTAGAAATTGAAGCACGGTGGGAGTCCCTTGCAGCGTGCGGGATGCAACCTCGTGTGATCATAGGTCATTACGCATGGCCGTGGAATGCTAAAGATCTGGATCCCGGCGGTGATTTGGGTATGTACGTTCTTGAAGAATGATTCGGTTGCTTATTTGGTTCTTACTCAGATTCGGGGTTCATTGAGCCGCGCAAATTACGACCTTATCACTTCTCGGAGTTCTGATACTTTTTCTTTTCTGGAGCATCTGCGTGGTCATCAAGCGAGAAGTACAAGTATCTCGCATATTCTTTCGTCGTATCTCTTTCTTGAACCGTCCAGTTAGTCGTACAACGCAATCTTTACATGAATACCGTGGTTCCTATCCGCTCTGCGCCACCAAAACTAAGCTTGAATAGCTTTCTTCTAGATCTTGATCTCGTCCGACTGTATATCATCATTCTAATTTCTTGTAGCGAATTTTTTCAATGTGATTACTACGTACTGACCCGCATCCTCCACCGCTCGATATGTACCTACGTTCGCTACTCTTTTTTGATATACCCTCTCTTTCAGATGGTGTTTCCTGACTTTCATCGGGGCTGCCATCCGGATTTGGGCAAAGGCTTGCCTTTTTAGTATCCGGTCACTGATAGTAACATCACACCTGAGTGACTCTCCTTCTCACCACCATGTCGGAGGCAGAGAACCGTCTCGCTCTCCCCCTCCCATTTGAACTGATTTCCCTGATATTCATCTTCTGCCTCCCACTTCGTCGACGAGTTTACCCGCATCCTCACAAAGCCCCGCTCAATTTGGCCAGTGTCTGCACGCAATGGCGTGAAGCCGCCTTGGGCATTCCGGAGCTGTGGACCTCGATGTTTTTACAGGTCGATGAACCGGACGCGTTTGATGGCGTAGCAAATCTCTTCAACTCCGAATTCGATAAACAGGATCCGTTTGTCCCTCTTATGAACCTGTGGTTCGCGCGCACATCAGGACGCCCGCTCTCTATCTCTTTATCTTGTGCCAAAGGTGGCTGCCTTCCAAATGGCTTGCTAGATGTCATGGCGGTCTATCGTGATCAATGGGGTCGCATCGAACTAGCCGTACCAGAAGTCGATTTCCTTGCCTTTATTAACATTACGGGTCCCTGGCCTTGCTTGTCCGCCCTCACTGTCGAGATCACAGACCAGCGCCGGTCCTTTCCCGACCATTTTATGGACTCTGTCCGAAATTCTCCGCAGTTACGATCACTGCAGCTCCCGCAGCACAATTATGAGCCGCATGCGCCAGAGAACCTTGCAATATTACCACGCGGTTTGACAGCAGCCCGCCTATTCTGCGTAGCACGTCCTTTCAACATACCCCACTCTCCAGGTGTCATGCCCCCAGCCATTGTAACTTCCCCTTTCAGGCCGCTTTTTCGTCACTTGCCTCACCTTCTCCATCTCGACTTATACGTCTGTCATCTTCCTGGCATTCCCTCCGATACGAGATTCAAAACATCCCTTTTGACCCTTCAACTCAATCTTGATCATGCCCTGGACTTTCTTGATGTCCCTACCCTGCAGTTCCTGCATACGACTCTCACGTGGAGCAACACTCTTACCAACTTCATCGCTCACTCTCAATGTCGACTCACCGCTTTGAGTGTTGAAATAGCGGACAGGCTGAATCCAGAAATGCTTGCCAGTGTTTTTGGCGCGGTGCCAGAACTGCGCACACTCGTTGTCGCAGTCGTATCTCCCGTTCGCTGGGGCGCGATACCGCGATGCGAAGCACTTTTCGACATCCGTCTCGTTCCGCAGCTGCGAAATCTGATCATCGAGGAGCGAGCGACTTTCCCGGCGTACGACCGGTGGTCGGATTTGCTGGAACTGCGCACGGGAATCGAGTACGCGCAGCTGTATATTCACACTGCACCGACAGAGATGAAAAATCCCTTTGTCCTACCTTGGCGCGAGATCGAAGCACGATGGGCGGTATTGGCGGCGGGTGGGATGAAACCTCGTGTTATAAAGGGAGATTATACATGGCCCTCAAATGCTAAAGATGAGGACCCCGTAGGTGATTTAGGTACGTCCTTCGTTTGACGAACAATTCTGTCGCTCATTTGTTTCGTACATACTCAGATTTCGGGTTTACTATACCGCGAGAAATACGACCCTATCACTTCTCGCCTTTCTAATATCCTCCATTGTGCGATGTTCAACAGATTACGATCCTATTCTACCTGCCCATCTTGTCGTCATTGAATCATGCTGGAATGTGTTGCTTATTTTGCCATCGACAATGGCCGAGGCGATCAGAGCGATATATATACACTGGACTGCAATGTGACGTCGACATTTCCCAGGAATCCCAGCCTTTGTGTGTTTCTCTACGGCGCCCACCCACCCCGCCCTCTCAATCACGCAGCCAAACCATGCATCACTGTCTTGCTGTCCCAGAGCTTGTGGACCTGATCATCTCTGCGGGTTTGAATGCCTTCGAAGACAGAAACGATCTGGCTGCCCTTGCAATCACTTCCACGACGTTCCACGAGTCAGCGCTTAATCTGCTGTGGCAGGAGCAGAGCAGCGTTGTGAACTTGGTTAAATGCATGCCGCCTGATCTTTGGGAATTCTCGTTGGTCGATGACATCGAGACTCTAGTGAGTACTTGTTGCCGTTGTATTGATATGCACCAGACGGATTTGTCTAGATATTCCTGCGAGAGATAGTACCCGAAGATTGGGACAGAGTCTTCAAATACTCTCGCCGCGTCAAATCGCTGTCTCTGTTCATCTCCGATGACCCCGACATGACCGCCTTTTATGAAGGTCTTCGTAAAGGGATTCCGGGCGGCTATCTGATGCCAAATTTGCAGCATCTGTTGTGGGAGGAGAACATGGCTGCCGAATGCCCTTTCATCAACCTCTTCCTTGGACCTCAGGTTACTTCCATCGAGTTGAATGTGGAGGCACGCGACAACGATCACTGTTCTTTACTCGACAAACTGGCCATCCTTCAGCCGGAGTTACGCTCCGTGGTTATCACTAGTATTAATGGTAAATCCGGGCAGGCAGAGCAGAGCAGCCTGTGGTCGTTTATTCGCGCTCTGCCTCGACTCAAGGCCCTTGATGTGCCAATCCTCGACTCCGCCACGTTGATCCATCTTGGACGTATCACGGATTTCAAATCCCTAACTGTCGACATTCTGGCTGCGCAGCCAGGTTGTCTCCCTGGCATTGCAGACCAACCCATGTTCCTTGATCTCCAAATTATATCATTGAACATGGAGTCTACTGCCATGTTCAACAATACGACGCGCCGGGGCATGCAAATAACCACATTGTTGACATTGTTCCGCATGTTCAACAATTCGCCGCTCCGGAGAGTGGTCGCTAAGCCCATTGTGGAGTACAATTGGGACCTTCCCAAGGAGCTAGTCGAGGTCATTGGCGAGAACTCCCAAATCAAGGATCTAAACTCTCTGATCCTCGATTTTGTTGAAGCCGGACCAGAAGATGTAGTTGCTTGTCCCAAGGAATTTTTCCGCCCTTTATTCAACTTTCCCAATATCACATCCTTGGAAATTCGGGTTCCATCCGGCTATGATATTGACGACGCAATGATTGCGGAGATGAGTCGCACCTGGCGCAGCCTCAGAAATTTCAATCTGGCCTCCTCTTCGATGTTCGAATCCAGTTGCACGCCAAATTCCCTCTATCATTTAGCTCAATGCCGCGATCTCCTCACCATACGACTCACGTTCTGGGCGTCAGGCGTGTCTTACCCTCCTCCATCTCTGATTTTTCCGCCCTCCGATCACTCGCCTACCTCACCGCTCAGGTACCTCGATGTAGAATGGTCGCAAACAACCGATTCTGACGTTGAAGTCATTGCCTCTTTCATATCTTCTCTCTTTCCTTCCCTCCTCCAGATCGAGGCCAACCGTACAGAAGCTATGAGGGACTGGAATTTGAAAAATTGGGGGGACATTGATGCCCGCGTTCAGGAGTTGCAGAACTTACAAGCAGAACTGCACGAGTAGGTCAAATTCGGGGTTTGGACGGCGCACCCGAAGCCAGGTTCTCGAATGAGGCTTTGATTCCAAGTTCTGTATATTCACGGATTCGTTTGTTTCTGTTCGGCTCATAGTCCTCCAATGTAATTCCTCTGAATAATCCCACTTTGAATGCGACCCGCCGCCAACACACCTAGCGACCCCCACCCACCCTTCGTGTTACACCAATCAAACACCAATCCCTCAGAACGACTCGCGCAGATCACAATTTACCGTTTTTGTTGCTACTCAAATTCATACGATACCTTAACTACTACAAAACCAATTTAATTACCCTACCGATCTCCGTCGAACTACTACCATAGCCAACCCCGGCCACATGTAGTAAATAACTTGAAATAAGTATCATCAATTCGGCTACCCAGGATCGATATCGCGCACGTCTCTAACTTGTTTAAAACACATAAGTTGCCAAGGTCGAATTCCGGGCTCAATCGTGACATCTTTCAGTGTGCTTATCTTCGCTGGTAATGTCGACCATTCATTACACGCCTAATGAGTTTACAACAACTAATTATAACGCCGCCCGCTCTTCAATATACAATCAATCTCGTCCTGCAAATTTTCCGCAAGAATAGAATCCAATCGTCCCGCAACGTTCTTCAACCCATCTACCATCCTTGTATCTTCCCGCACGATCGTATATTGAATATCAAAGTCCGAATTAACACCCAGCCGCAGACGCATGGTACTAAGGTCTAGGTTTGTTGAGTTGAACGACGAGGCAGAGGATTGCGGATGCGGAGTGCCATCGGACATGGTTAGTGTCACCGGGAATGTCGCATAATCCAACACCGCGACCGGAACAGCGTTTGGGTTATCCGCCCAGACCAATACTTGATCGCGGGCAATCTGCGACTCCATCCGCCGGTGATCTTCATAGCGGAGGAACTGAAGAAATCCGTACTCTTTGTTGGTGAACATGGAGCTGTTGTCTTGATTTTTTAACTTGTCAGTCGGGATGCAGTCATACATAGAACAGCGGAAGGAACTCACTTCGTCTTCGCGGACCAATATTCTGGTGTCGTAAACAGGATATACGATGACCCGCGCGCCAGTGGGCAGACTGACAGGTTTTGTTGCAATATAATACAGAGCGGCAGCCAGAACACCACTTTAATTTTTCGAGTTCAGAGGTCTTTCCGCACTTGTCATTGTCAGTAGGTATTGAGACCCGTAACCTGAGGCTGGTAGGTGCGAGGCCCACCTCAGTATTCGCACACGATGTGGGACACGTGCCAGAGTTGTACCGTTCGAGGTAATCCAGACGTGTTTCCAATGCATCGGTGAATCCAGACCAGATCCGGGCGATCTCAGGCTGCGGCCATGCAGTGAGGTCGAATAGATTTTTCAGCTGGCGATTAGCTTTCTCCAAGTCCAAGAGGAGGTAATAAAAGACTGTGCATGGCGTTAAGAGGTCGGCGACGATGCGTCGGAGTGGCACGTCAACCTCTTCTGGGCGCGACGTCCAAGCAGCACTGGCGACAATCAGTCGAAGCAACCCATGCTGGACTGCGGTGCGCAACACGCGATGCCCCGAAGCACCTTGACAAAGTGCCTCGATTATCAGCAAGCAGTTGCCCACAATCAATTGGAGGCCATCGGTCACGGTATCTTTCTCTGCAAGCGCGCAGAGTTTTTGTCCAGCGATAACTACCGACTTGACAAAGCCGAGAGGTAGGAGCGCATCACAAAGTCTACAGAGTGGAGTCCCACTCTGCCAGACATGGGCGATACCGTCGATGAAAAGTACGATGTCGAGTGCAGCAGCGAAAACCCAGACGTGCTTCGCATCGAGCGAAGCGTCCAAGGCTTCACATGCCAGCATCACCAACCTTGCCACTTCTGAGATACCTCCATCGATCTCTTCCACGACCTTCTCATATAATAGCTCGGGGCTGCTCGTTACGAAGGCATGAATCATCTCATACACCGCACCGTCAAACTCGAAACATTCTTCCGGCTTTGTGAATATCGTCCAGACGCGCACAGCCAAAAGAGCGGCCCCCGTTGATCCTAACACCAATTTCTTCAGATCGGGATCCCTGGACAAAGCCGCACACAAGATCATGAAACCGCTGTAAAAGGCCTGCGGTGGGTTCAGCTCAATCACCCCGGACAAGTAGTCCTCGTAGGCGAAGTAAAAATTGACCCAAGCCCATATCCGGGGCCAAAAATCCACGCGTACTCCCGGAGGCACGTGAAAGGATAAAATCGCCCAGAGCGCGCCGTGTGCGAGTGTGATGTTCTGAAGAACATTTTTGGTAGGTGAATCCAGCTCCTCCTGTTCGGGAAGCCGGGACGGGTCTAAGAGACGGTAGAGCACCGGGAGGAGCTCGAGAAAATGGTCGTAGTTTTTCAGCTGTTGTTTTCGTGTCATGTCAGCGAAGAGGGAGACGTTTCGTGGTGGGGGATGCAGCTCGAGCAGCGATGTGGCCAATTTCTGTGTCATATTATAATTACTGCATAAGCTAGTAGGACAGTCGGAATTTGGATGCAAGACGGACGCGAAAATCTGGTGGAAGTCTTTCAAGATTCGTGAGTTCCAAGGAGGGAGGCATTGATCGTCGCATTGAGCCTGCAAGGGAGATGACAGTTCAGGAAGAGAAGTTCGCGCGGCACGTGCCATCATTCTTCGCTTCCCACCACGACTGGCCTTTGCTCGTCCTCGTCGACGGCCAGTAGGATCTCTGTGAAATCAGAATCTCCGGGTGCCACTAGGAATTGGAATGTTCTCCGTGTCGCTTAAACGCTCGACTGCCATTTTCATGAGGTTTTTTTTTGTTTCGACATCGCACCAACTTAAAATTTTTGTCGTTCTCCTCGTCACTTTCCCAGAAGATCGACCCAGTCGCCATGGCTCTACCCTGTTCAACTAGCACCAAGAAAATGGCCTGTAACAATCGACATGTTTTGGAGGATTTTGGTAGCCAAAAAGAGTCGTGGAGGTTAATATGGCGAGTCGAAGTTTCAGTCCTTTCTTCTACCTACCCTCTGCTCTTTCCATTCGTATTTTCTTCTTTCCGTTCCGTTAATCGGTCTGTGTGCTGATACCTTTGTTTTTTCAGTGAATTGATCCTTACTTGACCGACGGAGGCGGGTCTCCAGCTATGCCAGACGCATACGGCGCTCGATTGGCATCTCGACCGTATTCTGAAAAAAGGGTTGTGACGTTGGTCAGACTCGTCTGTTGAGACTAGAATATTCCGGTAAGCGCCATTTGAATCGACATGCAGCTGCCTGAGAGACCGTGCAGGAAGCACCCTTGTATAGCAGTCGTCTGGAATTGTCACCAGCGTGAAGTCTGGAAGGAGTGCTCGCTGGCGCGCAGTGAGTAAGTATATCCATTGGCCTCGCTGGCACAACTCATAAGACCCGACGAAGCGTAGCTGCTAAATACGAAGTACGCACAAACTCTTCGTGCCTTTACTCTGTCCTTGTGTGGCGTCCGTCAGCACACTTCTATTCCCCGTTTCTTTCCTGTCCGAGCGAGACGACTGTGCGGACGATGCACGCTTGGCATCCACACGATCCATGCGTCTCCCGAGTGCGGTGTCTTCAGAATCAAAGGTATGCGCATCTCACCGCAACTGCGTCCTATTGAGGCTATCTCTGACTGACTGATTTTCTAGGCCGACGCTTGGCTTCGGGCTTGCTGCAGGGGCTCGTGCACCCTGTATGCTTAGAAGACTTCCCTCGAGCGTGCCCACCCCAAGATTCGTTCGCGTAGGATTGAGCTTTCCGATAACTTTCAAGCCGCCGTCACTTGGTCCCCTTTCGCCACCGAATCAAGGCAATTCTCCTTCCCTGAGACGTCGTCAAGCTAGGGCAGCGGCGTCCGGACTCCCCCGAGGTCGTGGGGAGTCAACAATTCATACCTTCACTGCCCGATGCATACACACTCTCGCCTACATCGACGCTGTACGGAACCGCTACCGCCCTTCTTCCGCATCGCAGAGTCATCATGCTGGAAGAATTTTCATGGACGGTCTCGGCTCCTACGGTCTAGATCACCATCCGAGTGACGGTCGCAGTTCACGTACGCGGGCACGGGCTGGTCGTTGTGGGCGGCGCCTTTTGGTATGTTTCCGTATATCTCGCCCCGCGTTCATTGTTTGACCATGAGCTTTCGTTAGACATATTTGCGATGCTGCCGACACGTCCAAGGTACTCACTGCCCTACTTGCGGCGGGGTAAAGCCATTTGGGTTGTTGGTGGGCCGCCCCTTAGGGTCGGGCTGATCGTCTTTCCTCGTCGCCGACCGCCGGTGTGGAGGACGGCGAGATCAGTCCCAGCGTCCTTCCAAGAAGCCTTTCTCCACGCCCCTCGTTCGTGGTACTTGTGCGTGATGACGAGAGCGAGAAGGTCATGCCCACCCCCGCCCTACTTTCGGTCGAGGCCCTTCCCTGGATAATGGGACATGGCGCCCGAGCGAGTCGCCGTGTGTGCGTGTCAAGCTGGGCTCGAGGCGTACGTCGTGGTCGACCCCGCGTTAGGCCTTCGGTACACTTCCTTCGGCTGGTTCCGTGTCGAATGCATCAAGATACAGCACATAACATCCATTCACCTCAACGCTTCCATGACTCGTTCTCCCTGGACCACGCGTTATGCATTGCCTACTCGGCCACAACCTCCTCCCGATCCCCAATTTGCCCCCGTACCTTGCTGCACGATACATCTACTTACTACGACGTAGTACCCTCTCCCCTCCGTTCATCGTGATCTCCTCTCCTGCTCCCCACACGCATCTCTACTGAATACCTCAACTTTACTTTACTTCATCTTTACCCTGGTACATATCTGGGCATGCTGGTCCGCGTCAAGTATTAAAGAGGTCGCAGAATGATCAACACAAGCCATCAACGCTTCAGAAGCTTCAGATGCGGAAGTCGCGTTTATATGATACCCAGCTAGAAAGGTGCTGGACCTTATTACTCTTCCTCCATATCGACGCATCGACCCGCAATTGGACGACCAGATTTTGACACAATATTTACACTAGATTTCGGGACAGTGCGCTGAGCATCCATATTCACTGAAAGTCGTATTTCTCTTCTCGCCTAAAGGCTTGTATATATGCATTTTCCTTCGAGGCCGCTGTCCCGTTTTGGGCAAAGTGTCGCCTTTTTAGGCAACGTCACTGCTTGTCACATCTACTCTTCTCTGACCACCGCGTCGGCGAGTAAATTTTGATTTCACTGTCTTAAACAGTCCATCGCCTGGAAATCCCCCAAGTTGGGGGATCCTCAACAAGAAGTTGGGGGCTTACTTATCGAATTTCGGAGTTCGGCATCACGATTAACCGGGTCGAAATCACGCGTTTCTTTCGCCCCAACGAGCTTGTCTACGACCTTGGGTCCTTGTCCACCGTTACAATCGCTGAAAGCGACGTTTGTGTCGAGGCTGGTGTTGGCATAGACAATGCACCTTGAACTAGAAGGGCTAGACGCGCCCAAGACTCTCGGGTGATAACGTTTTCTGACAAGAAGATCGTTGGTCCAGATCGGGCTGGGGTATCCCATCCCCAAAAAACGAATTTCTTTTCTCTGGGGATTGGAGACTTATATACGAGCCCTTCGGAGTCAGTCCACATCCCCAATGTCTTCTATCGCCCCTCGACAAACTCGCTCTGTGGTGGCAGACGCGCCCAAAATCCTGCCGGATGCTGGCGTCGAAAACTATGTCTCGCATGTGCTGAAGACGACGAAGCCGCTTCCCCCAGTTACATTCGACACTTTGCTCTCTGAGATCAACTGGATCGCGGTCGCTGTCCTTACCATTCCGCCCGCCATAAGCATCTTCGGCGCGTACACCACCAAATTGCGCTGGGAGACAGGCCTCTTCGCCGTGTTGTACTATTTCTACACAGGTCTTGGTGAGTTTTCTCTGGCTTTTTCGGTCGAATTCAAAGAGAATTAATGTCATCGTGAAAAGGTATCACGGCAGGCTACCACCGTCTATGGGCTCACCGCAGCTACAACGCCAGCAAATTCATGCAGTACTTCCTCGCCATCGCGGGCGCCGGCGCCGTCCAAGGCCCTATCAAATGGTGGGCGCGCGGACACCGCGCCCACCACCGCTACACCGACACCGAGCTCGACCCCTACAACGCACACGAAGGCTTCTGGTACTCGCATGTCGGGTGGATGCTCCTCAAGCCCCGCCGCAAGCCGGGCTCCGCCGACGTCAGCGATCTCTCCAAAGACGAGGTCGTGCGCTGGCAGCACAAGAACTACCTCCCCCTCATCATCATCGCGGCCGTCGTCGTCCCGAGCGTGATTCCGTGGCTCCTGTGGGGCGACCTGCGCGGGGGGTATGTGTATGCTGCGTTTGTAAGGCTGTGTTTCGTGCAGCATTCGACTTTCTGTGTGAACTCGCTCGCACATTGGCTTGGGGAGGCGTCGTTTGACGATAAGCATACGCCGAAGGATCATGTGGTCACTGCGCTGTGTACGCTCGGCGAGGGATATCACAACTTCCACCACCAGTTCCCGATGGACTACCGGAACGCGATCAAGTGGTATCAGTACGACCCGACCAAGTGGTTCATCTGGGTGTCGCAGCAGCTGGGATTGGCCTCGCATCTCAAGGTGCGCTTCATCATCTTGTCCTCGTCCTCATCCTCGTCCGTCTATCTAATCTCACCACTCACTCTCCCTCCCTTCTCAGGTCTTCCCCGACAACGAAGTCCGCAAAGGCCAACTAACGATGCAGCTCAAGCGCCTGCGCGAAACCCAGGAATCCCTCGTCTGGCCCTCAGACAACAACGACCTCCCCGTCATCTCCTGGGACGCCTTCGTCGAGCAGTCCGCCACGCGCCCGCTCATAATCATCTCCGGGTTCATCCACGACGTCGCGGCCTTCGTCGAGGAGCACCCCGGCGGCGCGCATTGGATCGTTAGGTATATAGGGAAGGACGCGACGACGGCGTTCTTTGGCGGGGTGTATGACCATTCGAATGCTGCGCATAATGTGAGTTTGTATTCCTTCTCAATCTTTGTGAAGCAGGATTGGATGCTGATCGACGACGTGCAGCTCCTCGCAATGAAACGCGTCGGCGTTTTACATGGTGGTGTGCGCCTGGCGGTTGACGATAAGGCTATCCCGCCCGCGCAGCGCCTGAAGATCGCGAGGTATGCCGAGCTCAGCGGGAGCTCTGCGTATTCGGACCAGGATGAGGGCGAGGGGTTGATGGGGTGACATGTCGGTCGAATGATAATTGGTAGTCAAAATTCAAAAGCTGTAGAGTACAAGTAAAAGTAGATGGGATAGTACGCAGACATGGAAATGAAATAGATGTAATGGCTTTCACGATCTTATTAGCTGGGTCGAGTATAAAGGCATCTCAGTGTGTCGTCGGATCGTATACAAGTGAGAGGTTGCGAGCAGACGATGATTCAGAATCAGACAGCTTGAATTTGAAAGATAGTCACAGCAAAAAATGTCCGGCGAGTTACATAGTCCAAAAAGGTTCGCCAAGTACACCATGGACGATCTAGATCTAGCATTACTATTATACCGACGAGTTCCCCGAATCTTCTCGCGATGAAGATGAACTACCAACGCGCAACGGTCGCGTCGGGCGCAACTTGAACGGGGTGAACGGCCGCGCATTGCCAGTGACCGTCGTTGAAGCGGATTGACGCGCTCTCGCAGCGTGCAGCTCGCATCCGCTGCGGTACACGCCGTAAGATATTAATCCAACTTCGTAGGATTAGAATTAGATGTACGCGAAGAAACTGACGAGGGACCTGAGAACGCACGGGTGATAATCAGGGCGAATGGTAATGTCATATCGAGCCCTATCACGAAACATTTGGGCGACAGGAAGCGCCTACGCGCGCATTTGGAGAGTGTTATTGTTATGTCGGATTCCACTGTTAGTGGTACCAGCATTACTGAACAGGGATAGAGAGAGATAAATTAGAATGAAGACAAGGCACGGAGAGCAAAGACGCACGGGAAATCGTCCAACACACAGCGAGAAAGTTCACAAAGACGTATTCCTTGTTGAGGCGGGAGAGAGGGTCGTTTTCTCGATGGTTTGAGTCCGGTATCCTGGGTCGTACGGTCACCTTCGTTCAGTTTTCGGAATCAGCTTTGAGCCGAGTAACGCACAGTATAAACATGATATAGAATGTGGCGAGGGAATAGATGATTGCGATGAACTGAGAATATCCTGCGGCACACCCGTTATGTATTGTGCTCTAGCGAAAGCGGGAAATCACTCGTACGAGCATCTTCAATGTCATATACGAAGACTGTGGCTAACGCCGATGCGAGGTGGGCCAAGGAGAGTGAGTAAACCAGGCCTGCTGAGGTTCAGCCAGATAAACAGGGGAATCGAATGAAAGTGGCGAACGATAGAGGAATGCTGGTGAGCTGGACATGGTGGAACGGGGGAGGAGGTCCGAGTCCGCAGCAGTGATAGGGCCATTAGGCAATACCGGCAAGCAACTCCGGCCCGGGTTATTGGCTGACCAAATGAGAGCCACGTAAGCGGTTGAACATGTTGAACTTTGGATTTACGGGATATAAAATTCGAACTACTTAGTGTGAAAGAATTGGCTTGAATGGGTAAGGCTACAGCAAATTGAAGGTATATATACGAGATAAATAACCGAGGTGGAAGGGAAAGCTGCTACTGCGAAAACCTGACATGAGCTCGTGCGTACGCAGCTTCCTGTTCCATTTGCATTGCATGACTACCTTCGGTGAGGAGTTCAATATGACCAGCGGAATATAAGGGTGAGCCCATCGTACCGGAGATGGGGAAGACTGCGCTTAGAGTTCTCATGGCCGTCAGGATAATATTCAATTCTTGCTCAATGATATGCATGGGATACATAGTCGTGTCCCCAATCTGCTGCCCCGAAAAGCCCATCATGCGGATATAAGTTCGGCAAGTGGTCATCCAGCATGCCTATAAATCATGAATAGAGTTTTCAGCAAGGTATCCAATACGTACACTCAGAACCGGGTCGAGATACTCATAGTCCCCGGGGTTGAGTTGCCGTATGAGTGCAAGAATTAAGTTTCCGGCGTGAAGCGTCTCGCCTCCAGGCGTTTCATGATACAAATGAAGCACCGATACATGCATCATTGTATGCAAAGCGAACAAATCGACGTCGATAAGTGGTGCTTGGGTACGCCATGATTCGTAGCCCACAAACATCGGCAAGGTAAGTGAAAATTGTTGGAGAGCGAGTTGAATAGAGTGATGATTTGCCCAGTACTCGTCATCCCTCCTAGACGCTGAAAATACGGCATGAGATTGAGCCAATGAAAGGTAATGAAACATACAAGAAGCCAGTCTATACGTGAGCTCGTATAACGCGACTGCTTTGGCCCGCAGCGACGGCATGTATATAGCGTCAAGATCCAGAGTGAGCATCGGCTGGTGTTCGAAAAGAGTTCCAATAGTGTTCGAACTTGTCTGGCCGATAGACTGCAAAAGCATAAGCAATTCGCTCACGAAATGAACGTTGAAAACAACCAGTTCGTGTTCGATATGCGAGTCGGGCATCGGCCACGGAGTTGAAATGCGAAGCTCGGGGGTGTCACTGTCGTGGAGAGCTAGAGGCAGTCCATTGGCGACAGCCCAACATCGATCGACTGTGAATACCTGCCAAAACGCCGATATACAATCGGCCATTTCCGCGCGTTGTCGAGCGGCTGGGATGGAAAAATCTTGCTCGGAAACGCCTGGACGGGGGCGAATTTGATGCAAGTGGAGATCAACAGCGAGCCGGGCGGCGGAGAAGATATGAGTGTAGCCTTGGACTGTGCGGCCATTCACGTAGAGATAAACAGAAAGAAGACATGACGCCTGAACGATGTCGACGAGACGGTCTGCATTCTGAAGTGCCACGGAAATCTCCTCGAGGGTTCGCGCAAAGAATACGGACTCGAGCCAAGGAGAATGGGGCGAACGCGAAAAATGGCAGCCGAGGAGGTAGATAGCGTTCATGAGTGCGGGATGCGGCACGGAATCAGCCGTTTGGGTAGATAACGAAAACCGTTCCGTTTGCCCGTTAAATCCGCATTGATGTCGGTGAGCAATAAAAATGTCCAGACTATGGGAAATGAGATGAACGCCGATCACGAAACAAAAAACATAGAAAAAATAGACCGGTCTCACACGCACAGATTCCTTCTGTTCTCGTATGACCAGGGATCTTGAGGATCCAGAAACAGATGCGCGGGCGACGTTGGTATGGGTCCGTGATTATGATCTTCAGAACCAGGATGATTTTCGAATCCGAAGGGGACCCCGACTGATGAGTGCGGGGTGGTTCGAAAATGAAGAGATTCCGCGTTAAAATGAGAGGAAGGCATCGATCCGCGGGCGAAATTAGTCTCCAGTTCGCCCAATCGTTGCTGCAACAGGGAGAGTTTCTCTTCTAATCTTTCGGTACGACTCTTCTGCTTCTCATCGTGGTATTGACACTCTGGAATCCTGTTAATTTGCTTGCACTGGGTGCAAAATGGTCGTAATCCGTCGCATTTCTGCGATATTTTCAACGGAAGAAATCGACAAAGAGGCACAAGATGGACGGACCAATTTTTTTCTCCTATTTTGTGATCTTTCCGTTAGCTATGGTCGAATTCAACCCCACAAAAATCACGCACCTGCAGCAGAAGCAAGCTGAACCTCGTTTTAGCTGGACTCTGGACGAAGAGGGCTTGCGAGTTGACATTATGACCGACACACTCAAATCCCAGCGACAAGTTTTAAGAAATTCTTACATGCCGAATGGTGTTGACGCAAAAGCCGATTTGCGAGCTAGGTCTACCGCCGTATTGAGGCATACTCCAGGTTTATATTGCTCCGATTCACCGATTTTCCGGGTAAACCTATGGACTAGTAAGCATTAGTATATGGTAGAACAGATTACACACCATCCAAGATCACCAAATTCGGAGCAAGTCCTGTGGAAAAGTACGATGAGATATCGCCCACTATCGTCCTCCTGCATCGTTCTTGAGCCTGTTTGCCACATGAGGGTAAAGATCAAGAAGCCGGCAAAGCTCCCCATACACAAACGAGAAGTAACGCTTGCGACGGACCACTGGCATACACAAGTACTTAACCCAAGGTTTCACCGTTCTGCGTCTCGTGGTAAACTGTACACGGTTGATTCTTCCAGGTCACCATCGACTTCTGCCGATCCGGATTTCAGCTTGATTCCGGCTTTAAGATTCCTTCGCGCTCGGGGGCTGGAGGACTCTGAGGAAAAGGTGGGAGCTAGCTGGAGATGAGTGATGAGTCCACGAATCTCACGCTCCTCTTCACCCCGGCAAAAGCCGGCGGAGTTTGACGCGGAGTTTGATTCATTTTGCAACAGCAGATAACGATCCTCTTGAACCATTGGGTCGCGTCTTTGCTTCTTGAACATGAACAATGTGCGGTATACCGTATTTAGCAGATGCTGTCTGGTATTTATGTTGATCCATTGACAATGAAGGTGAGGGTGCACTAAACTCAACGAACACAAAATGAATTTCTCGCACTTATTGATGGGCTGGAGGTATATACTCTGCATGTTCGGCGATTCACGGTAGCCTGAGACAATCAAAACTAAAACTTCCCAGTATTTCGTGAATCCACATGATAGATAACCCAAGACTTGATGGCCATATGGAGGGATTGAAGGCTTCCAAGTTTCCGCTATACGTTTTGAATTTGTTGTAAACTAGATATGCCGGCTGTTCGCATTTTCGGAATAGAGTCGGAACAATCGAGTGCTCGTACTATGCGTGAACTGAGATGTGAATCTTACCTGAATCGAGTATCTGAATTATAAATTCACGTTATCACCTCAAACCGAAAACAATTTTACCGAAGTCCAACTTCGTCCCTAATCGAGTTGAATTGGCTCCGTCCCGTTCAACCGGGAGCGCCCACAAATTACAGCGTCGTTTCGTCAACGTTGAGTATCAGCGCGGTAAAATATGTAATGATCTCCACGGATGATACTGCCGGAACATCTATGCATATGAGAACAATTCAGTTCATGAAAGTTTGAGCCAGGAGATCCTGAGAAACATACGCTCATTAACCGTATGTATTCCGCCCATACCACGCCCGATCATGTTGCGATGTCCGTAGCGAAAGATGTGCTTTGAGAGCGGCCAATAATATTTCGTATCTTTGATGTATGAAAATAAAAAGACTTCTCAGGAGATAGGATATGAATGGGGATTTTACCTGTATTACCCGTCATCATTCCGGGCGCGACATAGACATCATCATCTCTCGTGGTGCGCATGCCTGTTTGGCGGGCGGTACGAATTGAGCCGGCCAAGATTTGAAAGGGCTTTGCCTCAATTGGAGACACGGGAGCAGGTTCGAGGTGAATGGGCGCGCGGATCAATACAGAGCCGTAAGTCGGTATGTCCGCTGGTGTTAAGGGCTCTCCGTATGCGATGACGGATAGGTTGTACTTTTCGGCGAGGTCCATTACGAGGGAGGCATCGCGAGAGAGGGTTGCGTTTACTGAACTTCATGAGAGAATTCTCGATTAGTGCACAATGGATAACTTCGGAAAAACCAAAATGACCTCTGGGTTGCAATACGGTGGTTTACAACAGTCTGTGAATAATGTGAGCGAGATATTTATGGACGCCGTAATTCCTACCATCGCTTGTTCTGGTAACGCGTTACTCTTCACGCCTCCGTTGATGATGTCGACCGCAAGTGTAGTTCCAACCAAAGCCTTCAACATCGTATCTTGCAATAAATATTCCTCAGCCTTTTTCAAATGCTTCGCGCTTCCTCGCGCCGCTCGCCGAATAGACCGTTTCACGTCAGGCGGCATACCAGGTCCATGCGCAGCAAAACACTGCGCCATTTCGAACAGTGGAGTGTCCACAGCGAGCTCGGGCTTCGGGGCGTTGGATTCGAGATGCACGATGATTGCGGCGAGGATGCCGATGCTTGTGTGCTCGGGAGGTACACTGTATCATTTGAGACAACGGTTCGAAGAACAAACCTCTCTGAGATTACCTTGAGTGCCCACCTGGAGTCTTGACCTCTACTTCGACGTTTGCAGAGCCTTTCTCCGCGATACCTGGGACTGCGAAGATTGCACCGTAATTTTCCGAATAGCCGGCTAAATGAAAACAAAATTCAGCCCGTCTCATTTTTGGGGACTTGGGAAGTCATACAGCCCTCATCGACGATCATAGCAATTGAATCGGGACCAAGACGTTCCAGCAGCGTTGAGGCAAGATATCGAGCGCCCTGAAAATGATCATATGAGCGTGGTCAGAAAATTATTTACTGTAGGAGCAAGCAAAACAAACCTCTGGTCCGCCAGCTTCTTCGTCGAATCCAAAAGAGAGAATAACTGTACGTGTCGGTGTGAAGTCGCGTTCGAGGAGAACTTCTATTGCGGTCCTACATCGAGTTAGGTTTAATCATAAAATCGTTCAGGCAGATACATCATCCCGATGACACCGCTCTTGTCGTCCGAGCTCCCGCGTCCCCAAATATTCTCCCCTGTATTTCAACTTATTAAGTGAATAATTCAGAGTAAGATTGGAGAGATAACAGACCATCGTAATGGCCTGAATACGGTGGATGAGTCCATTGGTCGACACTCGAAGCTGCTACGGGAACAACGTCTGTGCAAGATTTAGTGGGCTGGAGACAGAAAGAAAGAAATTTGAGTCTGAGCGAACCGTAATGTCCCATAAGAAGCAGAGGTTTCAGAGAAGAGTTTGATCCCTGCCAAATATAGAGCAGTCCATACGTATTGACCCTCTCTAATTTCAATGTGGAGTGCCTACGGATAAAAATCATTCACAGACACTATGAGCCCATCCACCTGAAAAACTCACACTAGAGGGAAAGCCTTCTGTAAATGATCCACGAATGGGCCTCTGGATTCCCAGCGAGCATCTTCGCCGACAGGACCCATCGAGTCAAATGTCTCGGTAGGAATCTGAACTGCGTTGCTCAATTGAGCGATCGCTCGTTTGAGAAAGGTGTCAGACGAGTGTAGAGCAGTGATATTTTCCCATAGAACAGAGTTCCGCTGCGGCGCAAGAGGTTTCGCTTGAGGGCACATCTTGGTATCCTTATCTACCCAGGCATCCGGGAACGAAAACGGAGCAGACGCAGAAACATTCCATGGCAGAAGCCGACCAGAGAAACCGTATATCGTAGCAGCAAGGAGCAAGGCGGTTGCAATGAGAGGCCATCTGGGACGTGCAGACCGAGCTACTGAAGCTTGAAAGGGCTCGGGGCACGCTTTCGTCATGGTGGGAAGGAACAAAACGAGTTCGCCGGGGCGACAACTTCGGCTATAATTGATGATAACTCCCACGTTTGGATGGCGCGCCAAAACGTTCTCCCCCGCTTGAAAATGCAAATTTTCGATACATTTCTTCCCTTTCCAGTACAGGTAATTAACGAGGAATTTCCAAGTCTTCTTAATTAACGATCACATCAACCGCAAAAAAATGTTACATGGGCCCATGGTGTAGTTGGTTATCACGCTCGCTTAGCACTTTTCTGAGAGAAATTGAAGTCTTATGCGAGAGGTGTTGGGTTCAATTCCCAATGAGTCCATTTTTGAACCCTTTAATCTTCATTTCCAACCCTGGCAACCTCCCCAGACCAATTCCCGACCATGTTTGACGACCATCGGTCGAAATCCGCAACATCCGATAAGATCGTCGGTAAATCAATATAGAGATCATATTTTGCTCTAAATTATAAGCAAATACAATGTATACCTTTTATACTTCCCCCACACCAATTCTCAGACCCCTAGACAAAGCGGAGGCTGAGAGGGAAGGTTGAACATTCAGCTGATGAAAGTTCAACCAGTTTTGATGGTAACATTGATGGCACGAAATCAAGTTTCAACTTTGGTTCACGCTTTCTACTTCGACGGTGGGGCTGGTAAAGGGCTTCAGAGGGCCTCTCAATTGCCTGGCAAGCTACACTTGCTGCTATGTGAGTCACCTATTCATCCCCGGCCTCGGCTTCGAGATGGTCGAATATTTCAATGGGGTTCGAATTCGACTTGCCAAGTGTTCGGAGGTTTTTCTGACTCCGAGGGCCAAGTTCGAGGATGAAGCGCTCGCCTTGAGTCGCTTGGTTCGTTCCATCTTCTTGCTTGATACACGGTTTCAATATCGTTCTTCAAGTCTGCTGACATCGACCACTCTGAGTCTCAGGCTATCACAGTCGATTGTTCAACTTCACGGTCCGAGACAAAATCAGTTGCCGAAATCCTTCGTGATCATCAAGCGCCTACTTTACCAGCGAGGTCAATACTAACCCGCCATCAATTGTTATCATACAGTATATATAACCCACGCGCTTTTAGCGCAAATCTTTTGAGGCTTTCAGACCCACATTGCGCATCATAAAGGACCTGGGTAGGCTCATCACCCGTTCACCCAATCATTTGTAGTCGATGGACATTTGTTAGATTGCCCCCACTCAGAATGAGTTCTTCATCGTCGTCAATCGCTTCATCCAACGGCGGATCACTTTCTTCGGGTTCCGCCACCCACGCCTCGGCCTCGTCGACCTTGTCGTCGGCCTTTCCGCCTCTTCCCACAGGGTGTGCAAATCTCCATGGCGCGACTGCCTCCGCAGGTTTTCACGGTAGGTTTACATAGCAATCTCGACTGTTCAAGAACCAGTAACTTGGGTGTGAGCCTTTCTCTGACTGGTTCTGATGCTCTTGATAGGTTGCGTAGTCGGTAACGCCACGGTCCTTCAAATATGCTGCAGCAGCGTCGGCAGCACGCCCGGCTTCGTCAACGACACGTGTGGATGTCCGTTCAACCCTCCGGCCTTCGTTGGGGCCGTAGTGGACGTACAAAATTTCTTTGCGTGCGCCAGCACGTACAGTTACAGTGCAGGATGTTTTGGATTGCCTGCCTCAGGGGCAGGTCGGATTGTAGGGTGGAAAGCGGGGGTCCTTGTTCTGGGAGTTTCTTTACTTCTGGGTGTAGTACGAGCTTGATTGTCGTGACTGTGATAGAGACAGATTACGACTCGATGTAAGTCTCAAATTTCATCCTAATCGTATCGAGACCCGGATATGTATTGAATTCTTTATAGTCCGTGCATAAATATCGGTCGAATTAGAAGTCCGCAGGCAACCATCCTCCTACCTCCAAGATCGCTTTTCCTAGCATCGGCGGCACACCCTTCCCATGGCAAATCTCAATAAATTTCTCTGGTGCCCGACCAGTCGCGTGAATCAAAGCCTTCCACCCATTCTCGTCTCCCATGCCGATGGCTTGACGCAGCGCTTGAATCGCGTCGCAGAGTGGCTTATGCGGGTGTCGCGTCCCCCTCCACGATTGGTTTTGATGCTTAAGCAGAAGAACAAGACCAAATGTGAGTATCACAATGGCATCGGAAGAGGAAAAAACAAAGTAGAGAAACAGTTATGAATCTCACTCACTTCGTTACAGCAATACCGCGCGACCTGACACCCGCTACACAGACGTGAGTGCGCAGTCGCACCCCGCCCATCACACCCGTTCATTGCGCACTTGCTGCTTCGGAGCGTTGCAATGACTTTGAACGCAACATGAAAATATCCTTGAGGCCCGGCTTGAAGTGTCCCTCGCCCCCCTCTCGGCGTGAATCTCTTCCCGCCATCCAAGAAGCGAACGGTCCTGAACCACTCAACAGCACTAGCCATGCTCGCCCGCGAATCTTCGGCGGGGAGGAGCGCCTGCATATCGCGCGCGACGACGAGCATATCTGCACGGATGCCGAACTCGTCACTGAGGATGAGACGCGCGATGTTGGTTTGGTGGTGCGTGAATCTGGAGAACAGGTCTGAGGCGCAGGCGAGGACGCGGCTATCGAACCGAACATTCCACTGCTCTGGATTCGTAGGAAAATTTCGGACTGTGTATAACAGCTGCGCGGTGGCAAGTTGAAAGACCCGAGGGGTAGCAAGGACGTGGATGTGGAAACGGGGGGAGAACATTGCAATGGAGCCAATCAAAGAGAATGCCCCGCTTCCGTACTGTGGTTGTAAGGTCCATTGAAGAAGAGCATCGCAGAGGGCAGAGGGTGTGAGGTTGAACGGGTTGGTATCCTGTTCCCGGGAACGCGGCCACCGCTTCCTCGCATCCTCCAGAGTTGGATCGTATTGCTCGATCGCCGAGGTGATAGATTTGCACATGAGATGGATCGCGAGGTCGAGAAGGTCCAGTTTGGTTACGGTCGGTGGCGAAAAACCATGGATGTTCTGGACATGTTCGAGTCCGAAATCACAATGGCAATGACAGAGACGGTTTCGGAGAAGTTCGTGCTCGGTGGCAGAGCGCGGTTTGGTCATATATTTCATCGCAGCTTGCAGAAAAGCGACCTGATACGGGACTGTCTTTCCAAGGACAATCACCTGCGAAAGCGCCCCAAAAATGCCAACGCCGCACAGCGACGCAGGATTCATGGGGTCGAGGAGGCTAGAAGCCAGAATTTCTTCGAGATGGTGAGAGCTTGGAGACATGGGTAGAAAGAGTGGTTGAATCTAACGGCACAGGACCTCGGATTTTATAGTCCGGCAGATAATGGCCACCGCAATTGACACCAGTCACTGGAATTTCCAGTTTTGGACGGTCGGTGGCCACACATTCCAGAACAATAGCTCGAGCGCTTGGACCTGCACTGCCTTCAATAAACGCTCGAGCCTTCGTTATGTGTTGGTCAAGCCGAATTTCGATCTCAATAAAGCGGCCGCAATCAGGATGAAAGAAAATTGGGATTATAATAACCGGATCGGCAGTGTGGAAAGCACAGGGAAGGCACAGACAGAAAAGTTAATTAAACCTAAGACAATAAGCGGTTGATCATGAACTGGAAGGATTTGAAGCTACTAATGAGTTGGCTCACTTCGATTTTGAGTCTTGACAGCACGAACACCCATTGACTACATAGTATCTACAACTGATCCACAACCTCCTGTCAAGCTTGTTAGGCTAAATCTGAGATAACAAGTAATAAGAAGAACCTACACGCCACCGCGCAGAAATGGCTTGAGAGTGGCCGGAGCACCACACCGTTCGGAACTGGACCTAATTTAGTGACCATGGAACAGAAACCGGGAGAATGAGCGCACCAAATTACGGGCAACTAGCTTTGGGAAAAAATTCCCAATCTCCGGCTGGAATGCAGTTTTTCGCCTCTGACTGGCAGTGCGTGGTCTCATGGGGTGTTGAATAAGAGTATAGTAATCCACCGCCATCTGCTCCAGCACAAAACCAGATAGAGGAGGATACGGAGAGGACAGAGCCTCGTCAAGTTTCCCGCATGATCATGAGGCCTCCGTAAGCTGAGGATATCCAACGGATATCACGATTGTGTGGATGGAACACGTGAGCGAATGTAGTGTTGGGATGACCGAGGTACGTGGATCCTCACCCTGGACAGAGAGATGAAGATACCAAAGGCCAGTGAAGGCACCGAGCTCAGTAGGGGTGGAATGTCGCTCAGGCCACTAGGAATTAATTATCAGTGATATTGGAAAACGCGCTGAAACTGATTCACGCACCCCAGAGTCTATGTTGAGGATCTTGATCTGCGACTTTGGTATTTTATCCTCGTGGAATCGTAAGACGCCATCGAGATTGAGAGCCTTCAATTCCGAAAAATTGAATGGACGCAGCATCTTGTCTAGAGAAAGCGTCCGCGGATTGTCTAAAGGGTCAACGCGGCCATTCAGCCGCAAAGACTGGATGCAGATGTGCGGCACAACATCATGTACAAAGTTGAGTGAGTCTCCTCTCTCTATGGTAAGAAAGACTTCAAGATGTCGGATTGATGGCGAGCAGTGATTTAACAGATATGCAGAATTCGAAATCGGAGAATTGAAATGACGGTGAGTATACCCGAGGCGGCGCAGGGTAGGGAGCCCCATCAGCCGTGTAATCGTTTCCTCCGTGTCCTCGCGGGGTTGTTCGTCGACCATCAAGACTACAGTTTCCAGGTGCGTAAAGACGATTGAGGAAATCGCTCTGTATTTATCGCTGGGATTGGTTCCGTTACTGCAATCTAGGTCAAGCTCCCGCACATGGCGTATAAGATGCGGGGAAGCAACGAGGGTTAAGAAGAATTTCAGCGCCACCTCGTCTTTTTCAAACTTGAGATTGGTGATATGCGGCGCTCGAAAAAGATGCGATTGCGCCATTTGTACCCAAGAACGGGCGACGAGACAGCACGCGAGAAGGTCTGGGGGTGAATCTGCGAGAAGCCCAATACAATGATCTAACAGTTCTTGTATGTCTAGAGGACTTGACTGTTCCATCATGGGAGGATGAAAAAGATCGCGACAGTTACTATATCGTGCGATTCGTGACTCCAGCGTGACGCTTGACAGCGAATTCTCATTCATTCACAGACATTGTACAGCTACGAGGCGGCATAAGACAATACAGAGGGCAAGTACGAGCGGTACTGGGGCTGCTGCACCTCCAACCATTCACGCTC
Source organism: Favolaschia claudopus (assembly GCA_037176885.1). Taxonomy (NCBI): domain Eukaryota; kingdom Fungi; phylum Basidiomycota; class Agaricomycetes; order Agaricales; family Mycenaceae; genus Favolaschia; species Favolaschia claudopus. The sequence goes on from JAWWNJ010000019.1 coordinate 2,008,076, forward strand.
TCTTGGAAGGGTATTCCTCAACGAAGCAAAGCCACGGCATAAGAGAGAGAGGCGGACGCTATTCTACCCAAACCCGATGCTAGCCATATGCGAGGCGCTGTGGCGGAGGGGAAGTCCGCGATGCTATGACGCAGACGAAGGGGAGGTCGAGGGACGAAGCGTGAAATGACAGTGATGTAACTCAGTCTCCCGAAGCGCCTGGCCTCACGGACAACACTCCCAACTCAGCGAATGCGCCGGTGCACTGGTTCCGGCGTGTACGATGCTCCTATGAGCAAGGGTAGTCGATATGTATCACAGGATAGCCAAAGAGGCCATTCTGTATTCCCCAGCGTCGAACAAGAACTCGAGCATCGAGGGAGCACCGTACGAGTATGATACACGCCCGTCCAGCTCCCGCTATGCGTCGGTAAGCAGCAACCGCTCAGATTTGAGTCGACGAAGCGCACGGACAATAGCTCCACTCATAGATGACACTGAGCGTCCAAGCGTATGAGCACGCAAGCAAGTCTACCTACACTCGCGCTACGGACTGGGAAACACGGCGAGGAGGCACGAAGCGTCGGAAGCGAAAAGCTCCTAGATGATGGCTTCAAGCTTGTATCGATGGGCGAGGTTGGTCGAGGCGCAGATAATCGTTAGCGGAGCGGGATGAAGATGTGCTGTGCTGTATGAAAGCTACCCAAAGCCCCCAGCCCTCATCCACCTCAAGCTCGTAGCTCGTGAAGTCTGGATGATATGTAGAAATGGCCGCGAGCTGGCCGTAAGGTCGGGATGGTCGGTACCGACACTGACGGAGGCCCCGTTGACGATGGCGAGACGACATCTAGACGATGGGTCGTAGGCGCGGCGACCTGGACACCACAGTATGGCGTGTTTATATATAAAGACCTCTAATGAGAGGTCCGACTTTTATGTATAAACGCCTCTCATGAAAGGTCCGGAAATATCTCTTTATGTGGAAATGACAGGGCCATATGCTGCAGCTTGATTCCATCACCAACGACGAGAAGACATTGAACAGGACGTTGTCGGCGATGTTGAGGGAGTACCAAATTGGGAACACGGCGGCAAACAACGTCCCATCGTCGCCATCAACAACGTTGAGAAAACCTTCATAATACACACGGAAAAAAGCGGAAAAAATACAAGAAAATTACATAAGGGATACAATTGACATTGTACCAAAAACAAAGAGATGTGGTAATTCTCTACAAATCTAGCGCAATTCGCGAGTTTTCACCGCGAATTCCGTCCAGCTCGCAGCGACTGTTGGACACGTTCACGGTGGGAATTCGACAGGAGCGAGTTCCTGAACTCACTCACCTGATAAATTCGCTTTCAAGGGTGCCGCACAGCTCCGCAATTGCCTCAACGCCAAGTTTCTCCATTTCACGTGTACGCGGGCGCCTGGCGCCCGTGGACCGGGAGAGCAATCTCACCCTGCGCTGCCCCTCCGGAAGCAGAGCATTTTTGTCGTCCGTTGCGATACCATTCAGTGTCCTCTCCTGCTTGAGTTGGTATGAGCAGCATATTCGCATATGCACCGGGGCCTTGCAGCGGGATGTTGGTGGCATCGTCACTGAGAGTAGACGCAGGCAGTAGGGGAGTCGTAGTGAAGTGGAAGGAAGCATTGGTTACCCAGCGGAGTTGGGAGGCAGAATCGACTCGAAGAGACGGAAAGAATAAACTCACTTCCTACCACACCCAGTTTAGCCCTTCCTCCTCTGCAGCAATCTCATTTTTAGAGGCAAAAGCCCACTGCAATTTCAACCTGAGGTTTTCGACCAGTATTCCGCTCATTAGTAGCGAAATAACTTGCCTTGCGCGAACAAATTGGACGAAAACAAGATCACAGCCAGGGAGCCCTTCAGCCGGTAGAACGTGAAGAAGTGCGAGACTGTTGATGAGAATACCAATACTTGAAAGCTTTGAGGTGTTTGAGCCCAGAGGATGCAAGGCAAGACTGGACCAGCGCGGAGACGGACGAGGGGAAGAGGAGATGTCACGAAGGTCACACCGGGTCACCCGGTTGATGTCTCCGAAAGCGGGTAGAGTTGCAACGCAAATAATCGATTTGAGCGCGGGGACACTCTAAATGTGCGAGGAAACGGTACAATTGCGATATACTGTAGTATTACGACCAAGTGTTCAGGTGACGGGTGACAGGGACCTGTGAACTGAACACTTTTGGTTGTGGTGACGGTGACACTGGGGTTTTTTCGCCAAAAATGGACGAAAAACGTCAAAAAAAAAATTAGGGGGACGAATGGCTCAAGTGGATATGCCATAAGTCCTAGCCGGATAAGACCGGCTGCCGTAATCGCTGCCGTGCACGTTACGCTACGTTACGGCCGTGGGTTCGAATCCCACAGAACCACCGGAATTTACAGGCACGCTAATTTCGTTGACGGACATATTCCCCGGCTTTTAGGGTGAAATTCCCTATCCCTCGATGGAGGGCGCCCCGAATGCCTTGCAGACTGGGTTCCCTTACTATAAACATCTCTTAAAAAAAAAAAAAAAAAACGTCAAAAATTTCCGGGCCGGCATTCGCCGACCTACCATATAGGGTAATTTGCTGTGTTCTGAACACCTTATCCAGTGAACATTGTAGGTGACAGGTGACACCCAGTGAACACTTGGTCGAAATACTACAGTAGATTGCTGAGCTATCCTTGTCAGTGAAGGAAATGCGGATTTGAAGCATGAATTAGCGAGATTAGTTTCACGGGGATGGAACACGGCTTTAGTTGTTTCGTGAATTAATGCGAGCAACAGCGCAATTTCTAAGCCTGCAGATTTCATTGAATAACTCTTCCACGCAAAGATGCGAGCTCTCTACTATTTATCTTGCTCTCCTCATCCAAAAAAGGACAAGGCAGATATAGGCAAAAAAAAATTGCGCTTGCACATGTTCTATTGGAGAAGTTCCATCCCATGTACCAGGAAAGTCATGACTTGGACCTTATCTGAAAATGAGTAGGATTTATTGCGTTTCTGTGTGTGTTCGGGGGTGACTTTTGCGATTAATTACACAGGAACTCAATATTTGTTTGTCCTACGCGTGTGTGAGGACCTCTCCAAAGGTTTGACATAGTAGATAACTTCAGTTGATACTTCCAAACTTGCAGGTGTATGCCCGTATTCAACTCTCGCAATCTGTGGATTGTGGTAGGCCGAAAGTTTCTAAGCGCCCGTTTAGCGCCCACGTCACTAGTGTGACGGGACGCGCCACCTGCCTAATCTGGATTAATCACCAACCAAACGCGATCCCGGTCCTGCAATGTATGCTCGTTCCAAGCTCTGCGGTATCTCCGGGTCCTTGAACGAATGTATGCTCGAGGTTGAATCTCGATATTGACAAGCCTGAGACAATAAATGGGTCCGAGCTATTGAATGCATAGTCTCAACACCCTAGGCTTCACGCCGTCGCAATAGCGTGGCCAGCATATGTGCCTTTTGCGGGAACCCGTTGTAATTTACTTATAACGCGTTCCTCACAAGTTTTAAGTATAACTGAGCTGATTTCATCGCGAACCAAAATCAGGAATTATATTCAGTTGCATCCCGGCAACGACCTGTTGGTAGGCAGCTTCCAGATATTACAGATCTGAGTAGACATAAGATTTCATACTCCCAGCCGGCCTATTATCCTCTATTTTCATGCCATTCGGGCATAGTTTTTCAAAATCTTGTGTTTCGAAGAAAGACAAAGATTTCTAGCTTGAGACCCGCAACCGAGACTGCTGTATTCTTGGTATCACCCAGAAAATTTGTAGCAGAAAAACAGTTGACATCAACATATGTCAAATAATTACAAACCACTGTATTCTCTGCAGTTAATCGGGCCGTAAACTATGCTAAAAGACCGGGGAGCTGAAATTCATCAGGTGTGAATTCAAAACCACGGTGTTCTTGGCCCATCTACGGCGGAACACACAAATAATCTTGAGACCTTTGTTAGTGTGGATGTCCCCGCATGCAAAAGAAAATTAAGTACAACAATCGAGCACCTCAACTCGAGCAGAAACCCTTGTTTTTGGATGAGACGGAAGCGCCGGTACGCCCGGCCCGGTCATCCGCCACACACACACAGTGCGCTCTTTTCTGCGTTTGGCCGTCAATGTAGGTTCCAATTTTGGAGTTGATTTCACCCTTGGTTAAGCTTTATTGTGATACTCAACATGCCCTCAAACTATGTTGACTGTGTCGACTACCAGAAGTTCGGGAACAATTCCCGAACGTCAATTCGAAGTCCAAGTATCCTAACCCACGCCGATCTCTGTCGCCCCGGGAGCCTCGCTCGAGATTCCGGCGTCTCAACGCCCGACTCGCTCGAGCCGCTCGAGCGGTGGCTCGAGCCACACTTAGAGTAAAAAATATTGTATCGGATAACTACACTATATATGACCTTGGCTCGAGCCAATTCCCGCTCGAGCCAACTCCCGCTCGATCCACCGCCCGCTCGATCCACCGTCCGCTCGATCCAACTCCGCCTCGAGCCAACTCCGCCTCGAGCCAACCATTGCTCAAGCCAACTATCGCTCGAGCCACCCAACCGCTCGAGCCAAACTCCAGCTCGAGCTACCACCCGCTCGAACCCGGCGTCTATTCGCTACAAGTCTAAGTGTAGTCACTAATAATGAAGTCAGCACAGTGTGAAGGAAGCAAGTTGAGCGCGAGAAGAACAAGTACTTCTCTGCGCCATTCGCGTGATTCAGTTCGGCTAAAAGTTATGGTTTCAAAACCAAGAAAGCAAGTGAAATTGAAAGCTGGGACTCACAGGGCACCGGTATGAAACACAACGAGAGATGAACGACTTCATCGTCAGTTCTTCGCAATACATTTCAGCGACGTCTGCGTCAGCTCCGTGAATTCACGCTGGGACTCGGTGGCATTCCTGCCACCGCAAAATCCGGGATGGAGGGCGCTGTCTGGGTTAAGAACTAATTAACTAAACAGTAGTGGATGAGGTGCTCACGATACCGCACATCTCACCTCGAAGCCGGTCACCGACGCGGTGGTCAAGCAAGTGGGAGAGAGAAAGAGAGAGTGTGACTGTGACATCACACGGCATTGCCCTTTTGCCTCGCGGTATTACCGTTTTGGGCGAAGTTTTGGGCGATTAGTCACTCGTTTAAAATGTTTTGCAAAGTTCACCTAAAACGGTAATTTCGTGAGCCCAAAACGGCATGTCGCTGTGATGTCACAAGTCACACTCTCTCTTTCTTTCTTTATCCCACTTCCTCGACCCAACCTCGACCACCGCGTCTTGACCGCGTCGTTGACACGGGCCGCCTTCGACGTGAGCTGTCCGCCGATGTAAGCGTCTGACTCGAGCTTCCTTGTACACCTCATCAGGTCCTACCTCAGAGGCTCAGACCTGAGACAACCCATCGCGGTGGCACGAATGCCACTGCTCCCATCGTGGATTCACGGAGCCGACGCCGGCGTCGCTCAATTCAGGGTAATTGTATGACCCTCTCCTCGCTGACGCATACGTCGCCTTGATCGGCTGGCTGCGATAGTTTTTTCAAGACCCAATTCCCTACCGGTAGGTGGCAGAGTCTGAGTATGTACGTGTTTCTTCATTTTTTTTTCATTGACTTTGTCATACTGAGTGATTGCGGCAGATCTGATCTGCTTTTTAGGTATTCACCGCGAACGGCTGGGTGGCTCGGCGGGTGGCGGGCTTGAGCGGGTGGTGGCTCGAGCTGGAGATTGGCTCGAGCCGGACTTTGACTCGAGCGGTTGGGTGGCTCTAGCGGGAGGTCGGCTCGAGCGGGCGGTAGCTCAAGCTGGAGCTTGGCTCGAGCGTCTTGGCTCGAGGCGGAGTTGGCTCGAGCGGGAGTTGGCTCGAGCGGGAGTTGGCTCGAGCCAAGGTCATATATAGGTAGTAGCTATCCAACACAATATTTTGATTCTAAGTGTGGCTCGAGCCACCGCTCGAGCGGCTCGAGCGAGTCGGGCGTTGAGACGCCGGAATCTCGAGCGAAGCTGAGCTGACTTCATCCGATCTAGACACGTAGTCTAGCAGCAAACGGCTCAAGACAGCTAATCTGCTGTAGAATATATGAAAGCTCGACCTTTGTAACCATTCCACCCTCACGAAAATATTTTACGTCAAAAAATTGACTGGAACACGCACCTTGATCCCAAGATCGAGATGTAAGAGAAGGTGAATCATTTGAGCAGTACAACTGACGTACTGACATAGGTCCGCAGACATCCGACTTGAAAATAGACTTGGTTTCGACGCGGAAAAGATGACCTGTACCGCAAAACCGAAATGTGAGTGAAACTCGTTATCTGCATCAGAGTTGATTCGGGTACACTTACCAGCGGCTAAACTGCTGCGGGAGGTCTTGGAGTATCGCCTGTCTGTAGGTATTCCGCGGATACGTAGACGGGTGCTGATTTTGAAGAGGGTCATTGGGCCCGAAGGCTAAACTCACAGCATATAAGTATCAGAACCTTGATGCCCCAGCTAAATACTACCGCACTGTGTGAGACATATGCACGTTTAGCACAGGGGTGCGAGGAAACACACTGATCCCTCCCCATATGAGCGCATGGTGCCAATCTTCGGAAGGAACTGCAAATTTTGGTTGATTTGGGATTCACCGATATTTGAACTGGCACTATCTAGGTGCGAATTTGACTTTATCATCGTCTCAACTCACCAATGGCTTCTGGATTTCCGTTGTTCGACCCCACTGCAGACCAACTGAAGATTCGAGAGGGCCAAATGGGGTGAAAGCACGACAAGCTGAAGGCAGCAATATCCAAGACTATCAGCGCGGAATCCTAACATTTTTTCAGTGAAATCATGATCACAAACCGGCCGCCTGCGACCCAGTCAGAATGAGAGAATGAATCGGAAAGAACCAGCGGGTAGAATTGGGGTAGAAATTGTAGAATCTGGGTTGAAGGATCGGCGACGCCGCGAGGAGGCCCGAGCGGGGGCAGATATCGCATTCCTGTACTCAAAGAAGGAGATTAGGTGTTATGCAAAACACAGAATGCTGGAGGTAGCAGGAACCGTGGACGGCAGGAAACAGGAGGAAAGAAGCTGGGGGTAAGAGCCTGAGACTCGGAAATCGCCGAATCATGATGACGGAATGATTTGGTGCTGGCAACGTCAAAGGCAGCAAAGTCAAACAATGACAATCAAATACGCTCCCGCCAATTCGACGACGACAATGCGAAGGACTACAGCTTATACATACCAATTGGCGCGTAAATATGCACAGGGGCGTCTATCTTACATCTCTAGTCTGACGTTCCACCACTGCATATCACGCTGGTAATGAAAACAATCCCGAATTCCGCCCCGGAATTTTCGACTGCAGCCAGGCTGCTCCGCCTACGCACCGCCACCCGCCCTGGGCCATCGCGCTGCGCGCCCGAAAGCGCCTGACAATGCCGCCGCGTGGACCGATATGCTACCTGATGGACAGGTACGTACCTGTATGATTAGATCAGTCGGACCTCTCACTAGAGGCGTTTATATAACCCTAACCCTAACCAACCCTAAAACCCTAACCCTAACCCTAAACCCTCGGCTTTAGCTAACCCCTAACCGTTAACCGCGAACAGGCTATAAAAGTCACACCTCTCATTAGAGGTCGTTTATATATAAAATCGCCGTATAGGGCTGACCTGGACAGACAGCATCGGGAGGCGATATACGAAGTCACGAAGCGATGCGTCTGCGGCTCGTCCGCGCGACGGACGACGGCGAATGCTCCGAATGCGCTGTAGCATCTATCACGACGAGCTGCTGGGAAAGTCATCCCTCAAATCTTCCGGTTCACACAGGCTCGAAGCCGCAGAGCCTAGACATAAGCCAAGAATGAATAAGCACGCATGAAGATATTGCAAGCGGGTAAAGCAAACGCACGAGACCAAGACCCTAAAAGTGGGAGCACACCCGCAGAAATCCAAAGACCAATGCCTCCAATAACGAGCCCGCCGTCCGTGACGGAGCAGCCAGAAAGCTGACCGATAGAGCTGAAGGCAATGGCCTCATTGGTTTTGTATCCATGTCAACGGAGCGTTGCTGCATACAGCTCTTTGGCGTTCCGGGTATTCAAACCCATCCAATCCTTCCCACTTCGCCACAAATCCGCATCCCAAACCACTCCTCATTGAAAAAGACAGTGAGTCATACCGCCCCGCACACGACAATGCGCGTGCAGAAGATATCGAAGTGGCAAGCCCGAATTACACAGCACGAAGGAAGACATGGAGCTCCGACGTCGCACCCGTCCGCCTCGAAGCAAATGTACACATGAAACTTTGAAAGGAGAATATTCCCCGTTCCCGCGACCTCAGTATATGGGCCATACGATTTCTCCATACACCTCCCAGATAGTGTTGGGAAAGTTCGGTTCGGAAATCGGTCCGAACGCCGAACCGAACTGAACCGGACGCGCGTTCTGCGTTCAGGTTCAGCAGACCCTCGAACCTGAACGCAAGGTTCGGTTCTGCGTTCAAAGAAAACACGTCGCGTTCGAACGCGTCCGAACGCCGAACGCGAAACCTGTCAAAGTGAGTGAAAGTTGACCTTTATCTTTACCGAATCACACGCAAATCATGTCCGATCAGGCTCCGGAACATCAGAGATGGTTATGGGCATGCTCGGCTGCCCATGGATCACGGTCCAGCAGCGGCATCAATATAATTGGGACTTGCCGATGCGGGTTAAACTCTGGAAAATGATGAGGTAAGTCAAATTTGTTCACCTTTATGTTTCTTTTGAAGTCAGACCCAAGTTGAAACTGCTCACCCACGCCTCAGGAACCTCTCAAGGCCTGAGGAAAAAGTAAGGTATCATTCCTAGAATTTTTTTTGACTATCCGAGACAGCCGACGTCAGAAAGGTTCGAACGCGTTCGAACGCCGAACCGAACCTGAACGCCGCGTTCAGGTTCAGGTTCAGCGAATTGCTGAACGCGACACCGCGTTCAGGTTCAGCGTTCGAGGCAAAGTGCCCCGAACCTGAACCGAACCGAACTTTCCCATCACTACTCCCAGACATTCCCAAGTGAACGAAAGGGACCACAGTGGGGAAGACCGTGAGGGTATCCAATGCTGGGATGACCGAAGCCAGCCCCCACGATCGTTGAAGAAAAAACCAAAGACGAGACGAAGCAATGAGCAGCGGGGGCATCTCAAGCGCCAGCCGCATGTGCTTACGTTTGCTCGTGAGGAGAGAGGAGGGCGAGGGGCCGGGTGTCTCCGTCCAAAAAAGAGGCACACACATACCCTCGCCTGATCGAGGGTAGAGTGTAGATGCGCCGCCAACGCGACCACGCTGGGTAGGTCTCGCACCGCTCGCTGCGCGTCTATGGGCGGAGGGCCGCTCATCGAATGTATAGGCCATTAATCCGTCAAATAAGGATCCCTGCGACGGAGCATGGCCGATAACCAGACCACATCGACAGGCCGTCATTGTCCGCAACGACGAAGAAAGGGCTAGTGACGGTAGGGGTGCATGGCGCGGAAGAGGAGACCGCATATGCATATGCTAGTGAAAATGCCGACAATGACATAAGCCACAAAAAATGGGGATGCGAACGGTGACGGACGCCCGGGGCTCGATCGAGGGCGCATCCGATGGGATAGGCGTGAGCCAGCTCCGTGTAGGTGGGCAGAGGATGGATGTAGGTGCTGTGGAGGGCGAGATGCCGGTGCCTAAAGCGAGTCTGCCAATCGACAATGACGGGGATCGAAGGCGTAGGAGGACGATTGGGCTGGGGCTGGGCTATGAATGGCTCCGGGAAAGGGCGAGAAGGTGAATGCGGCGGGGAAGACGGGGCCGCTTCGTTGCGAACGTCAGTGAGGAAGGCGGATCGAGTAGCATGGGCGTTGACAGTACCCCGAGTGCGCGGGACCTCGTGTGGAGCGAGCGCAACATAGCGGTTGAGCAGCGGGGGTCGACGGCAGGGAATGCTGCGTGCGGGAAGCATTGTCTGAGTGCGGGGGCTTTCGCCGTCGGATGCGTGATGGGGTGTTGTGCTGACGGTGCGCGCTGGTTGTTGGATGGGAGCGGAAGCGACTGCAATGGGGACATGCGTGTGTGCAGAACCACGCCGCCCGACGATACAGGATGGTCGAGGTGTGTCCAGGATGGGAACGGTGTCGCGACGTCGGCGCTGGCGTTGCGAAGCCCATCCACGAAGGTGGCTCGTTGCAGCCACTTTTACTTGAGATTCGAAGCCTGTGATTCGGACTGCATTGCAAGTGAGTCTACAGATCGAGTGGGGTAGAGGGGGGAAGTACATACCACATTGCGAGCTATTGAAAAGGGTTTCCATTTCAGAGGAGCGTCGATGAAGTCCCGGAACGCATTAGTGCTGTCCAAAATTATAATACGAAAAATTATAACAATATTATATCATGGATAATACGGATACGATACGAGCCTGGCAGGTCGCTCAGATTATTAATACACAATGTTATAATATGATTATAATACGAGTATAATACGATACAGCGGAACCGTAATATGCGTATTATTTTTGTATCATCTCGGGGGAGACTCCAGCTAGAGGTAGCCCTTGAAGCAGGTGAGTTTCGGCTTTCGAGGCTTCCTTCTGAAGGTTAGCTCTCAGTTACTAACTCCCGACAAATTCTCCACCAAAACAGTCTGGATCAGCGATTGATGATCGGCGTGATGGAGAGGCAGCCGATGGAAGAGTTGAAAAATGTGTTGGAATTGAGACAGAGCTGCCGAAATCCTGTTGTGGTGCATTCACTGAAGTATTACCAAGCAAGTATGGCTTGGTTTCATTGTTCTGGCCGAAAAAAATGCCCTTCGAGGGGGCGAAGCCATATTAAAATTATAACAAAATTATATCACAATAAAAATTGTTATAATACAATATTGTTAGATACAGATACGATACGGCTCCAGAATCCATGATATGATACAAATCGTATTATTATCGTAATATGGACAGCACTAGAACGCATATGATGGCGTACGAAACGACTCATGAGCATGTAGAGGCGATTAGTGCCTCTCAAGCCCTCGCTGTTGCCGCTGGCAATCACGAACGAGAAACGAACGAGAAGGGATGGCCGGCGATGCACGGTGCATAGCGATAACGGTGGCAGATCGTGGTGACCAAGTGCCGCGCGAGGTCCATTCGACGGGCGGGAACAGATGGAAGCCCGCTGCACCTCAAACGCTGAATGTCGAGAAGAGAGTCGTAGGCGAGACGGGATGGTGTTGGCTTGATGGAACGCGAAGGAAAGGATTCATTCATTATCGCTTTTTGAAGGTGCCGAGGAGACGGCGAAGACGAGACTCGAGGAGGTCATGTAAAAGTCTCCTCGCATCGCCCGCTGTGTGTCGATGGGCGAGAAGTCAATGGCAGATGCCGGAACGACGTACGCTAGCAGCTGAAGACTTCATTCTCGTCGTCGACAAGCTGCAACGACATTAACAGACAGTCCAATGCATCTCAAGCACTAGCCGCACGCCAATGAGACGTCATCGCTCGCGGGCTGCAACCAAGCAGCAGCACGGGGGAGCATTCCAGGGAACAGTGGCGCCGGCGGAACGGGAACGGTGTCACAACGCGCGAAGGAAGGACTAGGGTAGTCTCCCAGAGGCAGAGTAGACCAATTCCCTTGAACCTTCGCGTTACTCAGGATATTCCTTGATTGCGAGCTAAACCCACGCGAGCTTGCGAGCGGCTGGGTTAAGTGGAAGATAAGGGAGATTAGATAGTATATGCGTTACCTGTGATGTGACCTATCTACTTTGGTCTACGGACGTGTTCGTTGCGTCCCCTCCCCGCTCCTCCAACGCGCCTCTCAGCCTCTATTTTCTAACAATGTCAACACAAGGCCCGTCGAACCCGACTCAAACTCCTCCAACCTCCACCTGCGGCGAAACTCTGCCGCTCCCCGCTACCTTCGACTTCGCGGCATGGTCTAAAGCCCCACCGGACTTGCAGATTCCTGACGACTTCGACCTCAAAGACCGCAATAAGTACAACTGCGAAGTTGATGAGCATAACAGGCTTAGTGTCCGCACGACCAAGGCCTACTCTGCCGCTCTTCAGGACGGCACTGTCACTCCAGCCATGGACATTGGTCTGAAGCTCAAGGCTTTTTACCTGTACTCCCAAGACGAAGTCGACGAAATTGTCTCTTCTACCGAATTCGAACGCCTCGTCGGACCCCTCCCCTCCACACTGGCTCTCGTCGTCTACCAGAAACGAAAAATCCTACATCGCGCCGAAGATCTTAGAAAAGAGTTGGAGAAACGCACTAAGCAGGCAGAAAAGGAGAGCTCGAGGCTCCTGGAAGGGAGTATGGTGATGAATAAACCCGTCCCAATTGACTCCATTGCTAGCCGCCCCGTTACCGCCCCCAGCATTTTCCTCGCAGCCATTGCGTACAAACAACACCCTCCAATCTTCTGGTTCCAGGACGAACGTCTACGGTGCGCTACGGAATACCCCGACGATATCCCCAACAAACGGATCATCCCGCTACACGACACCGCCGCCGACAAGATCACCTTGATCGACATGGAAAAGCTTACCGCCATGTGGGGCGGCGACGACTCTGCCGACGGCTATTCGGTGTTCGCATGGACGCAGTCCTCCGCCAACTACGTCAAAGCTCTAGAGCGCCTGAGCGCCCCCGTCTCTGACTCTAATCCTTTCTCCTTCGCTGTTGAAATGTCTAAACATCGGGATTTCTTTCTCAGGATCGAGAATTTTGAGGCCGACTTCCCGCTCTGGTACCCTTCGGAGAAGATGTTGCGTAACGCGATTCTCGACCAATCACCTTTTGATCTAGTCCAATGGTCTACGAAGGTCAGTATCGCGGTTAGCACACTCAAAGCCGCTAGACTGGTAGCTTCCGGCAACACTGCCCCACTCACTCGCAGAGCCATCGACCTCGGCGTCAATCCCCAACCACCTCCTGCCCGACCTCCGAAGCAGTCCAGCTCTCGAGACAACGCCAACCATTCCTTTCGGGACTCCGACGACTCGCGCGGATCTGGGCGGGACCGCAATACCGCACGCGGCAGGGATCGCTCTCGCGATTCACCCCAGCCTAGACGACCATTGCAATGCCTGGTCTGCGCCGCCGGTCACACCGCAAAGGACCACCCACCACACAAGAACAACTTCGAGGATCGCAATGCGTGTTTCTCCGTATACATCGACGGCGACCTCAAGACAGCGAGAGACAAGAAGCCAATCTGCATCGGATACAACCTCGGTCACCGCTGCGAAGGATCACACGGTGCAGACCGCCTGCACGTCTGCAGTCTCTGCGGCAAGAATCATCCCGCCTCCCCTGCCAACCCCCAATGCCTGCGATTCCGAGACGGAACTGTCATGGCTTGAAGACGAACTAGACGACGAATTCCTTCTTGGCACACACCTTCTAGGCGGCCCTAAACCCACTCTCTGCTACCCTGACCCCTTGCCTGCTGTCTCCCGCCGCCCGCCGCTCGGCTCCCCTCACCCTGTTTTTGACGAACTTTTCTCCAGAGTCGTACACCCTTACAATACCGAAGCGATCGACGTACTTATCAAGAAGCACGGCTTAGACTCCAAATATCCTTTCTTGACACGCAATCTGACAGACGGTTTTCCTCTCGGACGCCTCCCTGCTCTAAAATCCACGATTATAATTCCAGATCATCCTTCCGTCTTTGCTCATGCTGACGCAGTCCAAGAATACATCGCGACGGAATGCGCGGCGGGTCGCATGTCCGGTCCTTTCACGCAGGGCGAGATGGAGCGCATTTGCCGCGGCCCTTTCTTCTCGTCGCCGCTCCTCGTTGTCCTCCAGGATCAAGGTCCCGGCGTCCCGCCTAAAAAGCGAGTTTGCCGCAATCTCTCAAAGGCGCACAAGCCTTCAGGTACCCCCGCCGTCAACGTGTTTATTGCCAAGGACGACTTCCCAACATGTTTCGACTTTGCTTTGGATGTGGCTAAAACGGTGAGTCTCAATTACCATTATCCCCTTACCCCTTCTATCTATTTCACCCTTTTCCTTCCCTCCTTTTCTTCCCATTTCTCTTCGTACCCATGCCTCCGTCTCTCTCGCGGATGTCTTTCTACATCTTGCCATGCGAAAGCATCACAAAATAAAGATTAAAGAGTTGTGTCCTTCTCGTCCTTCCTGCTGCGCGCGTGCGTTCGGCAGAAGCAGTTTGCGCGTGCATTCTGATATCTCGTCTCGTTTCCTGCAGCGCGCGTGCGTCTGTCAGAAGCAGTTTGCGCGCGCAAATCTGTTCTCTCTCTCGTTTCCTGCCACGCGCGTGCGTCCGGCAGAAGCAGTTTGCGCGTGCAAATCTGTCCCGTCCTTTTCCGCAACGCTCGCGCGTATGGCGGACGCAGTTGCGCGAGCTTTTCTGCCGCTGTCATCTCGTTACACGCAACGCACGCGCAGTGGCACCTACACTTCACAGACGTGCTTGTCAATGCACAGCTCTACTGCGGCCGTCGCTTCTCCTCATGCCTCTACACGCCAAATGGGCATTGTTTCTGACTTCTACAGGTTGCAGATGCCCCGCTGGGTACACAGGCATGTGCCTTCGACATCAAAGCCTTCCACCGCACTTGTCCGGTCCTCCCCGATCACAAGCCCTTTCTCGTCGTCTCCCTCGATGACGGTTTTTACCTTGATCACTGCCATCCTTTTGGCGCCGCTTCAGCTAGCAGCAACGCCGGCCAAATCGGCTATGCTACTGTCGACATCTGGCGCGCAGAAACACCTAACAACACCGACACCTTTTCCTACGAAAACGACTGGCTCAAACTCCGCTACCCAAACTCTCGCCGTTTCCTATCCAACAGTGCGGTGAAACGGTGCGTGTAGGTGTAGGCGTGAAATATACCGAAATATAAAATCACTAAATCTAATCCAATACGACGTGTGTGTGTGTGTGTGTTCGGGGTGGCGGGAGCACGTATCGTCCCTCAGAATACTTGTGCAAGCTTCAATCAATCAAGGTCGCTACGTTTGAGCGGGACGAACTACTAGATTGTCTAGTGAGAACGTAGCGGGCAAAAACGATTCGCAGCGGGAGAAGCGAAGAGTCACTCTTTCTGAGACTTCGAAATGAGAAATTCTGAGTCTAGCGGGGAGGGTCTCCGTGCCAATAGAAAAGCGTCGCCCGGTAGTGGATCGTCAACCGGGAAGAAGCTTTCTGGATGACAACCGGCGGGCAGAAGGCGCGGCTCAGCGGGACGGGGTTCTTATTCAACTGGCGCGGCTCTGGCGAGGAGCGGGGCTCTTACGTCGATGGCGCGGACACTAACAGTGGCCGGGGCACTTACACCACTACGCGGCGGCGAGCTCGAACGGGGGTCTTTGAATACCGCGGAACGGCAGGGCACACGGGGCGTCGACGGCGCGGAATCAAGCACGAACGGGGGTCTTGGTTATACCGCGGAACTGCAAGAGACGGGGCTTCGTATTTCAGGAGGGCGCGGGCTCAAAGGCTGGCGGGGCTCTCAAAGTTCTGGCGGCTCGGTATGCCACAAGTCTTTCCGTATCACTCGAGTCTCTCTCAGATATCAAGTCTAGTCTCTTTCAAAGTTCCAATTCAAATTCTAGAGTCCGCTACAAACTGCCCTTGTCTACGGGTAGGTAATTGACTGAGTAACAAAAAGTACACCGGGAGATTAAATACATGCAGCGGGAGCAGAAACAACCAAATAAAATCATGATGAGAGAGTGTCCAAGTTTGATGCCGCGCCCGCTGGGAACCAATGGTATATTCAGGATTGCGAGTCGTGAGTGAAAAGACTGCCTCCCGGAGAAAGTCCATGCGGGCGGGTGGGTATTGCGCCTTATTGCAGTGCAATGGCGTGCTGGTTGCCATGTCCCCGGGAGGGGACACGAAATTCCTCCTTCATAATATGGTCTCGCCGCTGGTCGAATTGAAGTCGAAAAGGCTTCCTGCTGAGTAGTTAGTCAACGGCTCGACAGCGGTCAAGTTCGTCTCTTCTTCCATCTTCAGAACAGTATAAGTCCCAGGGAAAATAGGGAGAGCCGAGCCGCGTTAGCGGCTCGCCACTCGCCGTTCGGGTTGTCCGCAATCAGCGGGAAATGCCCCTGGCAACTCGCCATGTCCTTCTCATCATTCTGACAGAGCCGCTGACTGGATAGCCGCTGGCTCCGCGGTGCTCCCGCTGGCAGTCGGTTAAGTCCCGGCTGTCCGTGATCAGCCGGCATGCTCGGTTAGGGCCTGCCGGTGATCCCGTTCGTCGATAGAGTAGTGGCCGTCCTGAGTTCGAAGTTGAACTCAGTATGGTCCCCCGCTAGATCTTCTTCATGTGGGTCGGCGGGTGAGCGCCTAACCTCAGGGAGGTCGGTAGTTCCTCTTGGTCGCCTCCAGCACCTTGAGATAGTAGTTTCCCACTAAGTCTCTCGGCCTGGCAGTAGAAATAGTCAGCGGCAGAGTCTCGCACCCATGTTTAGGGAAACGTCACTAAGCCGCCGCTACCTGTTAGTGGCCTGCCAGCTTATCGGCTATCCACAGCAATAAGATACTGCCCGCGAGGTCGGGCATACCTTCTGTTATCCTAGCCTCACTTCTCCCGCTGATAGATCTCGAAAATCGATAAATTTCGGGCATTTCATGCCTAGCCGCTGAGCGGCCCTATCAGCGGTCTCCACGCTCGTTTGGTGGCGCCACAAACTCGGGGACCCTTCCGCTTTCCGCCAACTCCGTCCTCTCGGCCCTCTCCTCGACCTCTGTATACATGTCGACGCCTCCACCTCCTGGGGTCTGGGCATCGTCACTGGCGAGAGATGGTACTCGTTCCGCCTGGCAGACAATTGGAAGATACCCGGCCGCGACATTTGCTGGCTGGAAGCCATGGTTCTGGAGCTCCTATACCTTTTTCTGGTGCAGCTCGGCTTCCACAACACTCACCTCCTCATCCACTCTGACAACAAAGCTGCAATTGGCGCCCTCACAAAGCACCGCAGCCCGAACGTCGAGCTAAACCTCTGCGCCCGTCGAGCCTACGCCGTCGCGGCCGATCGGATCATCGTACCGAAGCTGACGTATGTCGACACAGCCTCCAACATCGCTGACGCGCCTTCTCCTTGCCTTCTCCCAGCCTCTCTCCCTTCCCCATCCACGACCGTCTCACCCGGGAGTTCGACCTGCCGCTTGAACTCCAGGCCATTTTTGTGCCCGGCGACTGGTAATTATGTCGTCGCCGTCCCCGACGTCCTCTCGCTCATTTTTTCTCGCTTTCGAAACTCACGCTCGTTGACTCGTTCGTACTCGCGTTTACCACCCCTACATGTTGTCTAACCATCTCTCAGCCCCTCATCCTCTCACACCACCCTTCCCGTACTTTCTCTCCCCACTCCAACCCGCTCTGTACAAAGGTAAGTCACCTCGCACGAGACATATGGCCTGATGGTAACTTAGCCATCCGCCACCCGCTTTCCTAGACACTTCCGCATCTAACCACGAATCACCCGCGGTTTCAAGATTCTTTTCTACCTCTTCGGTCGACTGGATCACGTTTTGACACCGATTAATTGTATCCGTTAAAGCCTATACTCGCATAGCTTCTTGTAACCACATATTTCAATGACCACTGTCCTCGCATCGCTCTGTGGGGTCCTCGGAGCTCTGCTCATTTGGGTTGTTTCGGTCGTCTCCTTTTCCAAGACCCAAGAACCGTGCGTACTGGATTTGGGCCGCTCGCCATCCTCCCGCCCGATTCGCTTACCGCCCGATCCTTTTTGGTGCGTTTGTTTCAGCGAATCGGCCTCCAGCCCAACTCCACCTGCACACCCACCTCACCTATAACCGCCATCAAGAGTCCACTCATATTATCATTCATAGCGGTCGTAGACCGATCAATATCACTACCTACATACACCTCTATACCTCCTCCCTCTCGACCTCACAGGAGAGCACTTTACTCGCAATCTCCCTTATCTGACGTCTGCTTTTTGATCTGGGGGTCTTACCATGAGGCCCTTTTCAAGCTCCGCTTTCATCACGTGGCAACCATTCAATGCCAAACAACGACCGTGTTCTTCATCCCTCCAGCGCGTTTTGGACGCTCTGTTAAGATCTATGCACACCCTCTCTCTGCTAAAAACCTCCAGGGAGTGCTAGAAATACTATACCTGCTATATTTTCGATGAATTATCTAGTTTATTGATCTTACCATCTCCCAAGCATTTCCGTCTCGTAGCTGCCTCATATAATGTTCTAGAGAGTCGTTGGGGGCTCCAATTGTTCATAATCACAATACAATGACACTTTGGGCTATATTTAAAGGAAACTAGAGCCTACTAGAGCGCTCATCGAGGGTGAAAAACAGGCGGCAAGGGACCAGAATGCTGAGCATTTCCTGCACCAATTCAGGGCAGCAATGGCAAGAAATAGATATAGACGGATAGATATATTTCCAATAAACACTCAAGAACAAGAATGCGACCAGAGGGGAGGGGTTAATGGGAAAACGCGGCGGATGTTTCATGAGGTGTGATGAGAGAGTGCGTCGTCAATTGTGAGATTGTTTTAGAGAATCAGGCTTAGATATTCAAGGAGCACTAGCCCACAGTATAGATGCATGCATAAATGAGATTATTTGGTCACAGAATGAGAGACGATTGAGAACGAGAGCGAGAATGGCGACGAAGTTCTTTTTTGATGATTCAAACCCCGCTTAGTGGTAGATCAGTCGGAGTTTGAAAAGGACCTCATGGTAAGGACCCCGCGTCAGAAAGCAGACGTCAGATAGGGATCCGTAGCGCGCGAAGGTTGGCTCACTCTCTGAATCTCGTCTGCCTCAGGGAGACTAGACTAGGGTGGTCCGGGTGCTTGGCGCTTGGATAGGAAGATCGGGAACGCGTCCGGCGAGCGCAAAAAGACACCGATGCGTTCGGGACATGCAGACCGGCGGCTTGTGTGCCAATGAGAGACACGCTTGCCGAGTACGAGGTGTACATCGCATAAAAGGGGTATGCGTAAATCGACTCGTTTGCTGCTAGCTGATATACTAAACGAGAATCAATCAGGCTAAAGGCAGCAAAATACATGATAAGGTGAAAACGACGCACCATGTAGCCACCAGCGGGGTCTCGAAAATCTATTCACTCGGCCATCATGATGAAGGCTAGTAACGAGCTTGACGGCCATGACACGGAGGCAGAAACGCAGCAAAGAAAGGCAGCAAAGACGAGCAGAGCAGCGCGTGAGACGTGGTATGTGGATACTCTGGTTGGGAGATTGGGGAGAGACGAGAAGCGATAGTCTCTCAGTCTAGCTTTAATCTAAGAAGATGCTTTGAAAACCAGAGTGCTACGCACCAATTTTGAGTCAAAAGGTCGGCATTGCAGCGCTCGCAGAGCGTGAGCAGTTGAGCAATCGAACAAGGTCGTAAGTTAGCTTGGAGTTTTCTGAGTTAGCGAAAGAGCAAGCGAAGAGAGTTGAGCGCTGAGCGACTGTTGTCATTGAGCGAGTTATTGAGCGGTGTCACGATGTCACAGTATGTGACCTTTTCCTCGTCGCCCCATGATGCCGAGAGTCTTCAAGCCTTGCTTCAAGCACAGAGTCTCTCTTGACGGACTTTCATGTAACCGCTCGTTCCTCGCCCATCACGATGAGTATTGTATGAATATAATCGCTGTTCCAAGCACGATGGATCGAGTTCGTTCAATGCTCCCTTCTCAGGCTGATGCGTGAGCATTTTCTTGGCATTTTCTATTGGATCTCTTCCACCGAGAGATTGCTTAGCCTGGCCCCTTCTCTCAAAATCATCGTATGGTGTCACGGTTACGGTGTCCTGCGCTGCATCCAACTGCTCCTAACGACGCAACTTTCCTCCTTGT
Source organism: Favolaschia claudopus (assembly GCA_037176885.1). Lineage (NCBI taxonomy): Eukaryota > Fungi > Basidiomycota > Agaricomycetes > Agaricales > Mycenaceae > Favolaschia > Favolaschia claudopus. The sequence goes on from JAWWNJ010000019.1 coordinate 2,027,941, forward strand.
ATAGATCCACCGTGGACTTGGAGGTTGGCGGCTAGGGGTTACTCCACAGGTTTGAAACTTCTACGCACTAGAGCTGGGGTGAAGACGAAAATTGTGCTGTCGGTATAGGCCTGCTTGCCATTCTTTTTAATTTTATGCATCTTCTCCCTGAACTGCCCTTATACTTCAGCTCTTCCTATACATGAGGCGGCCAGTCATTTCATCTTCTCTCCATTCTTTTTGTGGCTCTCTAGCCACCGTAGCCAATCGTACTGGAGGTGGGGCTCTTCTCAATCTTTGTATCCATCGCAATTTTTATCCCCCTTTCCATGTTCTCAACCCCATTTCCCAGGTCATCTCCGCAAGTCACAAAGAGTACAAAGATACTTTTTTGAATCAATTTCGCACATTTTCTCGATTTCATACACATCCACATAATGTCTTGAACTTTTGCATATACGCACATGTGAGGCGTAAGTACAAAGTAAAATTCAACTTTAAGCTTGGTTTAACGGTCACACGTACAGATGCTCTGAACCATGACATTTATGAATACACCGCTACTAATTGTGGGTAATCGCAGACTCCACTGTCGCTTCGTCTTGCCCACAGTGATTAGTTCGGATATAATCGAGCAACGAGGTGGCCGTGGCTCTCATTCACGATAAGCGATTCTTACGCTGCAAAGGATCTCCAGGCAGGGCAATACACAGTTTCAGCCTCGTGGATGGAGCTGGAGCGGTTACATTCAGGTTGCGGAAGAACTATACCTGTCTGCTAAACTTGAAGATATCGCACGCATTGTGATGCTTATAAGGTGACAAAGCCTTGGGCAACCCAGGCCTCTCACTCTAAGCCTTTTCGACTTTGACGTCCGCCTGCTAGGTGGTATGATACATCCAGTCTTCGTACTACCAGATACTCCAGCTCCTCTACGCTAAAAAATGTCTCTCGACTCAGGTATACATACAGAATCATCGTAAAGGTATCTCATCTGAACGGAGCTACATTTCAGATCATGGCGGCGAAATCTCTCCTTCCCGCGAAGAGACTCCAGCCTCACCTCTGATGCAGCTTTCGGAGAGGCGGCCGCCGAAGTTGAAAGTTGGTATTGTCGGCGGTGGCATTGCAGGACTGTACGCCGCTCTTTTGCTGCAAAATCAGGGGCATCTCGTTCGCATTTTCGAAGGGACCGACCGTGTTGGTGGGCGCATTCACACGCACTACTTCTCGCAGGAGGACAACCAATACTTCGAGGCGGGCGCGATGCGCATTCCCGATTCCGAATTCCATGGAATCACCTTCGACCTCATCAGATACATCCAATTATTGAAACTTCCCAAACCGCTCCCGCCCGATCTATCCCTCAAGCTTATCGATTACATTCTTGCTGCGCCGGGAAACTTCATCTTCATCAATGGCCAAAAGCCGCCAGAGATAGCGGTTAGCGACATAACTCCTAGCACTCTCAATTGGCCAGACATTCCTGCTGAGTACAACAAAGCCGCATCCGTGCTCATGATGGACGCGATCGGCAGGTTGATTGACGGGCTGAAGCAAAATTTTGAGCAGGGATTCAAGGATCTGCTCCAGTATGACCAGTTCTCGTTTCGATACTACCTCCTGACCACCATGCGGTACCCCTCCTCTGTGATCGATTTCCTCGAGACAGTTCTCTCGCAAACCAACCAGTTCTCGCTTAGCGTACCAGAATTGGTCCTGCAGAACATGGATTTCAATACGAAGCATTGGTATACGATCGATAAAGGTATGAGCCGCCTTCCGAACGCGATGGCCTACCTCCTTGGCCGCGAGTGTATCACGTACGGTGCGCGAGTCACTGGGATTTATGTTTCCGAGACCACGAAGAAAGTCGGGGTTGAAGCATTCGGTTCTGTCACCCGCTTACGATTGCTTAAGATTTCATCATAAAAATGTGCGGGTTGCTTAAGTTGCTAAAGTCAGCTTAAGCCACCCAGACTACATGCATATTATTCAATACATATATCCTACCTGTTATTACGACTATACCAGCTTAAGCTCCCTGCCGCTTCAGCTCAAGCTCCCTGCCGCTTCAACTCCTTGAGCACGCCGAATGTTCCTCCCAATGTCCAGCGCAGGTCCAAGCGCTGACTTAAGCCGCTGAAATCAACTTAAGCTGCTTAATCAAAGAGCCGCTTAAGCCAGCTCAAGCATAAGGATCAGCTTAAACAAAAGCAGCCAGACAAAGACATCGATTTTGACGCACCGTGGTAGAGGAGTCAGCCGACGCACAGCAACTCGTCATGACAAGGGCTCAGAAATAGCAGCATTTCGAGAATCCACTCGTTATGATTCAGCGCTTGAAGTACGCCGCCTCAACGGAAGCGGTGTTTGCATCCAGATTCCAGGTTTGAATCAGTTTCCAGTGGCAACTTTGATCGTCGGGCCGAGGTAAACTGTCGTCGTGTCGTCGGAGTCGGAGGCAGGTAGAAACTAGTACTAGTAGTAGTCAAGGCGGGAAAGGCGGTGGTTTGTCGTCTCGTTCGACTTGTGTGCAGTGGGTGAGGACGAGACCATAGTGGTGTGTGGCAAGATGTGCTAGTCACGCGTGACAAGGCGCCTTTCTTTGTTTCCTTTGTTCCGTTTCGTGCTCCGATCATGATGTCCGCGGGCGCGCCGTCACAGCATCACAGTCGTCTCTCTCTTTCTCACACCGAACACCATGGCCAACTCGTCGTGGTTCCCTCTCCGCCGGCTTGTTCCCGTCTCACGATGCCTCAGGAACATAGTCTACCGTCTATGCCTTCAGCTGATCCGGCGATCAAGACGACCGTGAATGCCACTGAAGCACTCTGAATCACTACTCCGACTCGTACTCGGAGTCGCCGCTCAGTGGCAAGATCGTTGAAGTGCCGCTTTTTCAAAATCACCCCACTTCAAGCTTCAAGGTTCATCTATGCTCCTGCGGATATACCGGGAAAGCACCCCTCTATCCCCTCTCACTATAACTCTCTCAATGTGACAAAGTTTCTACTCGTTATATCAGGGAGGTGAGTCTGGGAACTCAGTTCACTTTCAATTTTTTCCGCTTTGATAGTGCTAAGTATTAGTGCACAGCCGGCTTAAGCTGCCTATGGCTTAAGCCGCTGGAGGATCTGTTTCGTGGTGACTTGCTTTCTATTGCTTAAACCGGCTTAAGCACTGATAGCTCAAGCCGGCTTAAGCTGGTTGATATATATTTGTAAGAGCACCCAAAAAATGTCCATTGAGCAGTATATAATGCACCGTAGGCTGGCTTAAGCCACTTAAGCAATGTGCACATTTTTATGTAAAAATCTTAAGCAATCGTGAGCGGGTTTTATTTCGGTTACAACGGTACTTTGAGCGCAGAGTTTGATCGTGTCATCCTCGCCATCCCCCCCGCAGCCCTCAAGATGATCTCAGACCGCCCACGCTGGCCGATGGACAAAGAGTTAGCAATCCGGTCTATGCACTTCGAAGCGCTGTATAAAATGGGGTTGCGATTCAAAACACGCTTCTGGGAGCGTGTTTCGCAAAGCGAACCGTCCGAAGGCGGACAGAGCACCACGGACCTTCCCATCCGCTGGATCGTCTTCCCTTCCAACGGGATCGGCTCCGATGGCCCCGGGGTGCTCCTAGTTTATGCCTGGTAAGCCCGCTTTTTTCATCTACATCTCTTGTACGACTCACTCATCACTGTATTCGGACTAGGATGACGGATGCTAGCACTTGGCTCCCATTGACGGCAATTGAGCGGCGGAATCTAGCACTCTCCTGCATTGACAAGCTCTACGATGGCGAAGTGGATCCGCAGTCTAGAGAGCCAATCAAAGTCCATGATCTCCTCATCGGCACTGCCGATGCAATATGGTCAGCCTCTACCGCAACGGGGGACGCCATGTTCCTCCCCGGCCAATTTGAAAGCCGCTTCGAACCGGCGCGCAGACCCGAGGGCCCTATCTACTTTGCAGGGGAGCACCTTTCTCACCATCACACCTGGATTTCCGGCGCGCTCAACTCGGCGCTGTACACTGTGCGATTGCTGCTCGAGGACCAGTCGTTACCCCGACTCGCACCTAATCTGCCTGGCTTCCCACGTATAATCGGGGCACACGACAAGATGGGAGCTGTTCCCAACATCAGCTTCACTTTTTCGTCCGTTTTCCCGGGACGACAGCCGACGGTTGTACGCGGCGAACAGGAGTCTGACAAAGAAAAGTACCCGCTTGACCTAGGTATGGATGATAAGTGCCCACTGGGCCCGCAGATGGTTTCTTTGAGCGGTCTAGGGAGTGGGTGAACTGTGGCGATTGATTCCTGAACTCTGGACTCGGACAAGACTCGGAGTATAACAGTGTTACAGTTTTCAAGTTCATAAAGTCGTGTACTACTGTTTCGACCAAGTTTCGACCATGATTCATACATAAGAATGTTCTTTTGGCCAGTGTGACACTGCTTGGTATCGAGCTGTGGGTCAGGCGCTCATCGTCTTGTCGATGATGCTGAGCTTCGAGTTTGGGTTTGGAAAAATCTCCTTGAGACGCTAGAATTCACGGAGGAGATACATCCACCTACTTAACGACTGCGCGCGCGCTTGGTCGTCGGGAGGAGACTTGTCTGGAGAATTGGTCGTCGGGATCGCTGCTATCAATTATATAGCCACCTATACGATTGGACGATTTTTGCTGTGTACCTTTCTGAAATGCTTCATACGACTCAATAATTGTCTGCCCATCCGCACTTGCTCCTCCGCATTCATCCGTATATTTCTGCTATTTATTCACACACTTTCCGCGCTCTGGTTCGAGGAGGACATGCGGGGACTGTCCCGATTTGGGCAAACATTTGCCTTTTTAGGCAGGATCTAGTACTCCCCGATGATTTCCTCCTCTGGGACTCCGCGCCGCCTGAAAGCCAGTTGCATTTGCCTCATGTATGACTCAAGCAGCTTCAGCCGATGTTTTACCAACTCCATCTCGTCCTGTAATGCGTCCGACGCAGAATCTCAAAACACATTGTAAGTTTTTTCAATCTCGAAGACTCACGGAGATGACGAACCATTCAGAGACCGACTATCTTCGCTCGAGGCTTGTTCATCGACTCCGAGATCCGACTCGGCATCGTCTTTCAACCCTTTCCCTCTCTTTGTTTCCCGACGGTCTGATAAGTAAGTGACATCAACTCCCATATCGATGAACTAAAACCAGAACAGAAGCTTACCCGCGTACATCCTCGCAAGTGCTCCCGCTAGGAGGGAAAAGACGGCCCAGATTGTCGAGAGCATGGCAAATGTCGAGACAAAGACGCTTGTAATTGCAGAACCAAGCGGCTTGAGCTTTGGTACTGTTCTTGAATATTCCATGACAGGTACTCGGTCCGAGGTATTGTACAATTGAACTACTTCTCGCATTTGCACAAAATAGGTTTCATTTGCCATGGCAGCCCGAGACCTGTTGAAGATTGCGAAGTGCTCCAAGAGGCCTAACTCTGCTGGAGGCCGGCCTACAGGCAATATGCTGTGATTGTACATCTCTGCTGACGCGTAAATCAAGTTAGGATGAACCACACCCATTTGCAGGCGAAGATAGTGAAACATCATTTGGAACATGTTTTGTATGATTGCTGATACGTCTGCTGGATTGAACCGCATATGGGGAAACGGGGGAACGGGCAAGGATGGGTTATCGGCAGATTGGCCAGGTATCTGAATAGATCCGTCGTCTTTTGAATCAAATTTTGTAATGGAAAGGTAGCCATCCGTCTGATTATAGTACGTTGCCTCGTCCTCTGAGAAGAACGCAATGGATGTCGCCCGAAACTCAGGTGGTTGTATTTTCAAGCATGCCGAGTCTATATCGGGATTCGACAGGTTGAGACATGCTGGGATGACAGTGTATTCATTCTGGCTTCCGCCCTCGCCGGTCTCGTTAAAGCCCAAGTACTTCCCCCTGTGTTAGTGGTCAGCTTCATAGGAAGTGTGAAGTGTATGATTGGATGGATGTACAGCATATCCAGCTGAATAAATGCAGTGATTAGTCGGTTGAGGATATGTGTATCTGTGACCACAGACCAGAGTTATCAGGAAAGAAGCGGAGAGATCATCGAGAACGTTGTCCTGGACGGGCTCGACTTCGAATATGGCGTGTTCCCAGGTCATCGTCAAGCGAATCATGGGAAAGTCGCAGTCAATCTGGGCGCAGAGCTGTGCACTATGAGCCAGATGCAGTGCTGACTATCGCAGACGCACCGTTGCATACTCGTCAGCGGGCAGATCTTTCGCTCCGGGAATAGTGAAATAGATCGACATGTTACTCTGTGGGACGGTCAGGTTTGACGGATAGCTTTGCAGATAAAGCAGTGCATACGACGTCGCATCCATTAGAGAATGGGTTATTGAAATATGAGAAGGTTGAGACGGGAGCACCGCCGTTTATGCGATCGTATGCACCAGTCAAGGTGAAATTAAGGAGCGAGTTGTTGAGCTGGAGAGTATCGCCAACGGTGAGTACTTGAGGCTGAAAGGAAATAGTCGGGGGCTGGAGCAGAGAAGGAAGCCAGCGACTGAGGGGAAGAGCAGGAAGCGTGTCGTTTGGTCGGTAAGTCACCTCCTCTATGAACTCATAAGTGGAAAGGGGAACTAGGGGAAATATTCGTCTAGGGTGTGATGCAGAAAAAGCGACCCACCATTTATGCATGCAATGAAGGCCGTAAGAAGTGCAAATAGAAGGATAACTGTCGGTGTTGTCCAGCGGCCGGGATATGCTGAAACAGCATAAGGAATCATGTAGTCAGCGACTTGTAGGAGATTGTACGATGCTGCGGCCAAGGGTTATATCCTAATTGAAAGGATTGGATAGAGTGTAGCAGATGACGGGGAGAAAGCATTTTGTCGTTGCTCCTGCCACGGGGTACATCTCGTTATATTCGAAGATCCTGTGAAGCGAAGCGCACTCAGAACATGATTTTGATATGAGTTGGAGCCTGAGCAGAGAAATTGTTCTATCAGTCTAGCACTAAATTTGACCCAGCGAGGTCCGTGTATCCAGCTTGAAAGGATAGCAAAGATACTTAGAAGAGTTTAGGGAAACTGTTTGGTGGAAGCCTGAGTTGCGTTGCTAAAGAGCCACAAGGCAAGAGAACCTTGATTCGAGCTGCTAGCATCGTAGGTCGGAGTCGTCATGTCAACAAGGGTCCCAAATTCATCGCGGTCTTGACGAACAAGATGTTCGATGATGGTGAGAAACAAGTGAGAAATGTGTTATGTGAGTTCTTATGTCGCGCCCTGAGACTGGTATTATTAGGGCTAATGGCTGTAATTTGCGCGTCAGTAAACAAAAGATACGGGCGGTGCCAGAAAGCCCACAGAGAGCGATGCAACAGTCGGGCAAACTCGCTTTCGATGCCATGGTGGTGGTTTGGTCATGGTTTGAAGTCAACCTTCAACCGGCCCGGAATCAAGAAGGATGTGACGCGTGACGTTACAACATATCTTTCTCTCCTTACTACGAACGACGATGTCAAGAAGGTCGATGAAGTGAAGAAAGTGTTTCGGACCGCCGAAGTATGTCTTTTGGTGGAATGCTACGAGAAGTCGTTGATTGGGCTCAACAGAGTGATGGTCTCGGGATGGACGAGATGATGAATCAGTGAAGATGATTCATGAAGAGCAAATGAATACTAGGGGATGGCTTGAAGACGGTGTATATGAGGGTGCTGTGTGGGTGCATCAGTGAGTGGGTCTATTGTTTCTGGCTGCGCTTTGGGCCAGCTTGATAGCCGCTTATCGTGGAGAGCAGTAATCCTCAGCAAGCTTTCACTTTCGACTTCTGTGCCACCAATGAAGCATTCGGAGTGCCCTCGATGTCATCAACACATGCATGTATGCTGTCAGCGATGGGCTCTCTTGGTCACCCTCTGACTGCTTTCCCGCCGTCGACTTTTTATTCATAATTTCTTCGGATTCAAAAGCTTTCAAAGCTTTTGTGGAGGTCTCTTTTCGGCACGATATTCGAATGATAACTATGCACCGACGAGTTGCTTCGATCCGCCTTCGTTCATCATGCCTGGCGACGCGAGCGTATCCTTCGAGCACCCTATTCAGTCCAGTGGCATAGTGCTTCGTTGGCAAACGTGCAGGCAGCTCGAGCGCTCATTCGTCTTCCGGACGCGCTGCTCAGGTTCAGAACGACAATGCTCCGTAATGAGCGGCAGCTGAGCATACTCCGTGCTCTCTCGTTATCTCACCCCGTGGCTCTTCTTTCCCGACGCGCAGCTCGTGCGAGAGGGCTTTCCGCTTTTTTGCTCGTACCGTCCCTCCTCGTGCTGTCCTCCTTTTTGACTTCGACATGTTGCCTCGGACTTGTACCACGCGCCGCCCTTTTCGCCGCTATTGGGCGCTTCTTTTTACCCTCGGGGTGTGCGCAGCATGACGGTTGTTAAAATTGGCGCCTTTCATTTTCTTTTCCTCGTTTCGAAGCCGTGACGCCGTCTGCAATCGAACCTGGTACTACGGACAGCCAACCACTGTCCTCGCGATCTACAGTGTGTATGGCCTGTCTGTACGGTTTTTGCTATAAGTATACCTTCCTGAAGCGTCGCCGCACACTTGATAACCTCTCCTTACATCTATTCTTGCTATGCTGCATAGACCTCGCGAGCTCTCTGCGTTCAAAATATCTATTCCGAGATTTCTCGCATCTCACTTCGAGGAGGACATGCGGGGACTGTCCCGATTTGGGCATATGCTTGCCTTTTAAGGCATTTACTTCGACGACACAATACCGTTGCCGATGGACTCGCTCTTTCTCTGACTACCATAAGCGAGATGCGCATTCCTCCCTCAATTCACCTTCCGAGCTCAAATCGGCAAAACCCACGTCGCATGCTACCCCTTTGCCGCCAGCAAATGCACTTACAGGCTCTCGTCTTCTCCGTCGGCGTCGGCTTCGTGGCTCTCCCCCTATACCATTTGTTGGTACCCATCTGACGCTAGGCACTTGCTGCCATTCTCGCGGCCATTGAATGCAACAGCCTTTGCGGGCTGTAGCAGCTGAAATGATTCCCTCGCTTAATGAATGCTTCAAGGCAGTATGAATTCATACTACACATAAATCGAAGTCAAATGGCAGGTGTATTCCCTCAGAGCTCTTCTCGTGTCCTCTCTGTCGTCCTCAGCCATGCCCTCGTCTGCGAGCGCGACATCTTCATCCTTCCCGCTGTTTCCCTCAAACTGCGCTGGTCCACCCGGCATTCTAACCCCAGGCTTTTTCCGTGGTCAGCATTTAAGACTGTCGTACCATCACGTACTCACCCTCTTACCACAGGTTGCGTCATTGAGGAACCGAACACCTTTCTCCGCACCTGTTGCGACAGCGTTGGCAGCGCCGCGACAGTTGCGAAAGGAGTCTGCGGCTGCCCCTACAACGCAAATTTCACTACCGAGAACTTTCAGCCGTTCCTCGACTGTGCTGAGATGTACAACAAGTCCAGTGTATGTGCGGGGCCTCCTCTGAAGGATTCCGACAAGGGTGCAGTGTTTGACCTGCGCCCAAGGTGGTACATGGTAGTCGGTGTGTTGGGCATGGCGTTAGTGAGTGGGGCCGTAGGAATGTGAATAGACGGGTCGGACTCGGAAACGAGATTGTCAAGCAATAATTTAGATGCTCCCGGTTCTCGACGGCGCGATGGCGGAATCTTCACAACGAACGATGGAGGACGATCGAATTTTAGATACGCAGATAGAGAGAATTGGACCTGATATCTTTTGCCCTGGCCCGCGATACTACTTACTGTCTGCTTGGACCACTATCATGTATGATTTCGAATGGACTCAGATTCGCCGGGCCCGTCCGCGAAGGAAAAAAAGCTAAATCCAAACTGGGATCGATGCAAGATCGATGTGTGCACACATATATGCAGGAGTAAACGAGATCCTCATGTTTAGGCGTAGAGGGAAGGAGGACTCGGACGATGGAGCCAAGGTGCTCGCAAGGTGATCTCATCGTCACGGTCACTAAGTCACACGAACACCTCTTATCCTCCCACAACCACCATGAACGCTGTCCCAGCGCTACAGCTACCGTTCGAGCTGATCTCAAAGATATTTCTTCTCTGCCTGCCGTCTCATCGACGTGTACGGCCGCGTCGTCACCGAGCCCCGCTGAATCTTGCCGGCGTGTGCGCTCAATGGCGTGCAGTTGCCCTCAGAACACGAGAACTATGGGCCGGGATATTCTTACAATTTTCCGATGGCGATAAGCGTCCATACCATCATCTGCTGCTTCACCTCGACACTCGCTCCTCTGCTTTCGTCCCAGATGATCATCCGATCTCAGCTCTGGTCGATCTGTGGTGCACACGCGCATCTGATCTGCCGCTTTCTATTTCCTTGTACTGTTCGGAAGAAAATTATCTTCCGGTTAGCGTATTCACGATAATGGCCAATTACTCTCACCGTTGGAGCCGCATCGAACTCGTTCTCCCAGAGGCCGATATTCTCTTCTTCCACGAACTATCAGGTCCCTATCCCCTGCTGTCGACTCTACATATCGGGCTCTCAACCGCAGGTCGTAGGATTGTGGCCCCGAGACTCCCTTCACTCGACTATAGAGTCCGCTATCCCAATTTGAAGACACTACAGGATCTCGGCCATTCTACATTTCCTGCTGACCTCAAACGATTTCCCAAAAAATTGACAGTGCTACGCTTCGTGTACGCCGGTCTGCCCACTTTTGTGGTGACGGGTGGACTATTTGCCCGTATCTTCCGGTCTCTCCCGCATCTTCTTCATCTCGACATCCACGCGATTCATCCTTCACAGTGTGGTCCTGAAACCTCAAAATCAAGGGTATCACTCGTAACTCTTCGAGTCAACCACGAGTTCTTATTGGGTTTTCTCCATGCTCCGAGCCTGCGGCATCTGCATGTCAAGCTTAGAGACTCTCGTAACGGCCTTTACGAATTCCTATATCACTCCCAACCCAATCTCACCACCTTGAGCCTGGAACTGGACGATGATCCAAACTCAGACGCCTTATTTGTTGCTCTTCCCCTCGTCCCACAACTCGCCACGCTCATCGTTTCAGTGCCGACGTGCTGCCTGCTTGACGCCGTCGACCGCTGTGAACCGATTCGCGACCCGTTCGTCGTTCCGCGATTACAAAATCTAATTTTGCGCGACAACGGTCGCGATCCGAGCGCCTTGTATACGAGTTGGGTAGACCTTCTCGAATCGCGAAAATCACTTGCACATGCAGAGCTCTGGCTTTTGGCTCCCACCATCCGCGCAGATATCTCTCGACCTTCTTCGGAAGTCGAAGCACAGTTGGAAGCGTTGGAAATGGGTGGGATGAGTACACGTATCATCACAAAGACATATATGCGGCCAGAAGGTGCGAAGGATCTTGATCCTATCGCAGACTTGGGTAAGTTCATTTTTTGTCTTCGACACGAGTTTTATGTTCATGGATTCAAATTCGAGATATCGGGCTCAGCACAGAACATGAATTTCTACCTCGTAACTTTTCGCGCTTCTGAATCTGAGCAGAATTTTCATTCAAAGTGCTATGCTCCCAAGCCGTAAATGCAACAACGAAGGGACTTATTTATCCGTTTCTCTATCTTGCTGGGTGCTGGCACACGCCAGGAAGGAACGAAACGGGCGAGAAAACTCAAAGCAGCTCGTGAAGTTTTCCCAAAGAATAAGTAGCCTACCTTAGTATAGCGTCATTATCGATACAATTCTGACATTGAATGTCTCAAATAAAAATCGACTAGATAAGATAATACATGAATTACATGAATCAACATTGATTTGGGCAATGACAACGAAGGGATGTTAGAAAGGCGAAAAACAATACGATCGTAGTTCGCGCTGGTCAGTAAAACCATCATCTGAGTTACCCCATCAGCCAATGAATTACTTTTCGAGAAATAATATAGTCACACCTAAATCACCGATAGGTTCCGCGTCCTTGCCATCTGCGGGCCAAGTATAATCGCCTGCAGAGATCCGAAGGCGCATACCACCCGCTGCGAGTACCGCCCACCGCGCTTGTACGTCCTGCGAAGGCGGGAGACAATGCTCAGCCTTCGGCACAGGTGGGACAGGATGCACATAGAGCTCCGCAAACACGAGTCCTACCCCCGCACGCAGCTGCACGAGCTCCGTCCAGCGGTGATGGTCGGGAAACCGCGCCCGCTCCTCGACGATGAGGTTGCGGAGCCGTGGCACGAGATTGCTATCGAAAAGCGGCTCGCAGTGCTGAATCGCGGTGTAGCGGAAGGAGGGCGTCACGGCGACGATGAGCGTGTGGAGCGCTGGGGCCGCAGAAAGAGCCGCCGCCAGGTTGATTCGCGCTAGCATTGTGTTCATCTCGATGCTTAAAGTGGTGAGATGGCATTGTGATTGGGCTAGGAAGTCGCAGAGCCGGGCGCTCGAGCTGAGTCTGATATGCAAGGACTGCAAGGTTGGAAGAGAGAGGAGGTCCAGCGCGTGATCGAGGTTCAGTCGCAGAGTCAAGAGGTGAGCTTGTGCCCTTGTGGTGGGGGCTTCAATGGGAAATTGAAAAAGGTCCAAGCTGAGATGCAGAAGATGGGGGAAATGGTCGAGAAGCGGTGCGAGGGAACCACCAGCTACAGCAGTCGACCCAGTGCCAGAAGATAATCTCATACATGCGGCAGTCAAACTGCGAGGGAACAGTGCGAGCCCCTCGTTATGAGGCACACGAGTGTGCGTCGGAAGCTCCAAAGACTTCAAATTGGGGGAATTCCGGATAGAGTTGACATTTAAGCGTGTCAGCCCCGGGGGTTGCGCGTCAATGATAGTGATGCTCAGCGTCGATAGCACAGGAAAGGGACCCGCAATGCCATTGAAGGCGAGAAAATCCTCCGACGATATAGCGAGCTCAATGCGCGCCCAATGTTCATGGTAGGCTGCCATAACATCCAATAAGCCACCGGGAAGAGGGATTCTCCAGGCACAAATCAAAGAAATCGAGAGAGGACGTCCTGCCGCGCGCGTGAACCACAAGTCCATAAGATCCACACAGCGACTCCTCGTATCCGACCGGGTGTCAATGGGCTGCCGTGCACCATCGGGCCACTTTATTCGAGAGAATTTTAGGGACATCGACGTCCACAGCTCCGGAGTTCCTATGGTGACTGCACGCCAGCGCCTACAAACGCTTGCCAGATTAACGGGGGCTCGATCCGGACGAGGGCGAACGCGCCGACGGAGAGGCAGGCAGAGTACAAATATCGAGGAAATCAATTCGAATGGCAGTTGAAGGGCAGGGTCGTGGTTAGCCTGGCCCTCCGACATGGGGGAGAGAAGAGAAGAGTAGACGTGAGAAAATTCCTAAAAAGGCGACTCTTTGCCCAAAACGGGACACTTCGCTGACAATGACCCCGACCGAAATTCGAAAACGGCGGAAATTGCATACAAATCGAATCTTTGACGCGAGAAAATAGGGACGACTTGTAATTACAGCGGTAAGCATGCTTTCCCCATATTTAGTGGAAATTCTTTGCCAATTTACAAAGCTCGAATGTACGGTCCGTCCAAAATAGCCAGAATAGTGTCCATAGGCTGACAGATCGGACATCTGTAAGGTATATTGGCACGGGACTCTACGGTTCTGATTATTTACAACGAAATGAAAAGTGGGTTGTCCAATTGAGGTCGATGCGTCGATATAGAAAAACAGAAATAGGTGTCCAGAAGGCATATTCTCAAAGTACACTGAACGGATCGAGTCAGCCCAGACGCTGATCTAGTATCCTGTCAAGCGCAGCACAGCGCTCTAGGCAAATTCCGGTCTCCGCCGTCGTCTCATCCACCTCAAGCCAAGCCCCGCGCGTTTCGACATTGCAGGATTCGAAAACAGGGCGGCGCTCCGCATCGCATTCTTCGTCCTCAACGGCAGATGCGAGGGCATAGCCTTTCGGCACAGGAAGCAAGATGAATGCTGAGTGGCTCGGAGTCCGAAAGGTGCCTCGAAGTAGACTCTATGAATGTTTATTGATTTTAGGTCTAACCGAAGCCGGAGGAGAAAACATACCACAAGAACGTCCAACACGCACGTCCCTTTCCTTTCCGCATTCTTCCTTCCGTCCGAGCCCGCCATCCCCTCCCCGCATTCACGGGCGGGAAATGCATCGCACACTTGCTATTTCCCTCACATCGAGATAACGAGAAGGAGAACCCATCCTCTCGCTCTCGGCCTTACGCGCCTCCATCGCGGTAAGCTGAAAGCGCTACCTACGTGGAGAACGAGCCCCTCCCGCACCCCGAAGAATAGAAGCCGTCAATGGGCCGGACAGCACGTATACAATAAATGAGCTAACAACGCAGCGAGTCAGTCAGCGAAAACGAGCAAAGGAGAGGACATAGGAAAAGAACAGCAAGACAGTAAGGTAGGAGGTAGGGAGATAGGGTGTGCGTATGTATGAATTAGGAACTCATAAAGCGGATGTCATGTATACCAAGTGGCAAGACGAGAACTCACCATCTACTAAAGATGCACCGAATCTCGACCTTTCTACCTCTCTTCGCCGCCCCACAGCTACCACAGCTTCTCGTCTCTACAATGTTCCTCTGACCTCCACTTGGGACCTTCGGCAGCGTCGACGGGCTGGAGCAAGTCCTCTTCGGCAGGCCTGGTGTATACGCAGCCGCCCTGTATGACGGTCTTCGTGAGCACATACGCGAGAACCAGACAAAGACATAGAAAGAACCTACGGGCGGGGCTCGTGAATTGATATATGGCAGTGGCGGACGGCGGCGGAGAGTCGAGAGATAGAAGTACGGTAGGAAGGAAAGTAACGGAGGGAGACGGGACTAGTACTCGGTCGATGTATCGTACATGTAGGTACGTATGTATATCATGAGGGGCATCGAGATACGAGGGCCGATTGAAAAAAGGAATGCGGCTGAGGACGGGCAGTAGGTCGTGATTGGGGGATAGGGACATCGAGTCATGCCTGGAAAGCAGGAGAGGAGACGCATGGGAGACGGTACGACGTCGTAGTACCAGCCACCAGCGAGGATGGATGTAGACGGTTATATAGCAAGGGGGGGAAATGAAAGGAGACAACAGCGCTGAAGAATGGGGAGGAGGTCGTAGGTGAGGGATAGGCAATGCAGATCGTGGTAAGTATAGGGAGAACGAGTCAGAGATGCTGAGGTGGCGTGCGCCGTGTCTTGAAGTAGTTGGTTGACACCGGACCAGGCGAGGGAAGTGTACAGGAGGTGGTCGAGCCGATGACCAAAAAGAAAAAAGCGGGCTCGACCACGACGTACGTCATGCTCGACACGCAGAGATGAGGAGCTGTATGCTCTGCGGTCAGACGACTGCAACTCGCTCGCGCGCCATGTCCCGTGATTCGACATACGAAGAAGCACACCTCGACCGAAAGTGGGCGAGGGTGCGCACGCATGACGTTCTCGCTCTCGGCGTCACGCGCGAGTACGACGAACGACGAGGGCGCGGAGCAGGGTCGTTGGAAGGACGCTGGGGCTGATCTCGCAGCTCTGGACAGCGGCGGTCGGCGACGAGGAAAGAAGACCAGCCCGACCCTGAGGAGCGGCCCAAGAACAGTCCAGATGATTACGACCCGGTGCCAATAGGGAGTACCTTGAGAAGGTGGGCATCATCGCAAGTACGTCTAGCTAAAGCTGGTGGTCAAGCAACGAAAGCGAGACGAGATATACAAAAACATACCGAATGATATCGCCCACAATAACCAGCCCGTGTGCACATACACGAGCGGCGAACGCCCACAATCGTCCGGTCGATAGGAACCGAGACCGTTCATGAGAATACTTCGAGCAAATCACCAGCAGCATGATGACTATGCGATGCGGCAGGCAGGCGGTAGTGGCTCCGTACAGGCTCGGTGTAGGCGAGAGTGTGGCGTTGCTACTGGGCTCTCGCTGTGTGTGCATCGGGGCAGTGAAGGGATAGGTCGTGAATTGTCATCGAGTAGCCCTCGATCTCGGGAGAGTCCGGGGATCGGACCCTGCCTTGCTTGACGACGTCTCGTGCGGCGTAAGAAGGGAGAACTGCCTGGATTCAGTAGCAAGCCCGGAGCAAAGAATACAAGTAATCAGAGACCTCGATCCGCCTCGGACGAATCTTGAGGCCAGTTTGCTCAAAGGTATGTGGGGCATACGGTACGAGCATGCGGCAGCAAACCCCAAAGCCAAAGCATCGACCTGAAATCAGTCTGTCAGGAATCGCCTCGTCGGGAGGCAGGTACAGTAAAGAGCGCATACCTTTGAAAACATCGCACTCGAGACGTACGTGGTTACGCAAACTCTGTGCGGGGGATTCTTGATACCCAGCGTACATCCTCCGTTTAATCGTTTCAATCAGTAAGGTCTGGTAATATCGTCAGCGAGAAAAGAAATGGAACAGAGGAGTGTGTACCTCAGCCGCAGCGCACAAGTGCCGGAGTGAAAGCACGAAGTATTTGTGCGTACTTCGTATTCGGGTAGCTAAGCTTTGTCAAAATCCACGAGCTGTGCCAGCGAGGCGAAGGGATACACTCACTCAGCGCAAACGACCCTACTCCGCCTTCCCCTCCTCCTTTTCGGCATCGCGCTTGAATCCAGACGACGCTTATTCCGGGGGTGCTTGAGGTGTCCTGCATCATCTCTTAGGCACCTGCATGTCGCTTCAAAAAGCAATTACCAGGATAGCCTAGTCTGACCGGCGTTTTTCAGAATACTCTCGAGATGTCAGGGACACTTCGAGTCAACTTCAAGGTGCAATGTCGAGGAAAAACTTGATGAAAAATTAAAATGGCGGTCGAGCGGTTGGGTGACAGGGCCCAGGAGGGAATTCCAGTCCATCATAGCACAGACAGAATTGCGCTTTTTCGATATCACACAGACCTTGCTGCTCGCCGCCGACGAAGAACGAGGAGGGGCAAGAACCCAGAGCGAGCTGAAGCACTGGCAGGCCGCTGAAGCAAGAGTGTTACAGTAACGGTCACATGTCACAGACACGATCACATGAGCACGCCTCCCTATCCGCGTTCCCCGCGTATTTCGGCCAGTTCTGCAATACGAACGCTCTTATATCATCAATACTGTACCTCCCTGTATGGAAGCAACCAGCAAGGGACCGTGACAAAACGGTTGCCTCATTTTCAGGCAACCGACCCGCCGTGAGCCGTGACCGTTGCCAAAGGAGGCAACCGTCTGGTTCAAAAAATTCGTGAAGAAGCCATCAAATCGTTGAATTCACTACAGTTTCAAGGCATGTCGGCCAATGAGCAGCACAAAAGGTAAGCACAGACTCACCTGTGTATGTTCCCAGGCCAAAAACTTTTTTTCGTGTTGGGTCACGATTTTTTCAAGGCAACGGCCTCAATCGTGACCGTGACCACCTCAAAAAGAGGCAACACAACCGACCCCACCGTTACCGTGACGGTTGCCTCCATACAGGGAGGTACAGTATACGAGAAATTTGTTAGTAAAGAGCCATGTCTACACTATACATTGTCTAAGTACTATCTTCAGTTCGTTCAGACTGTTGTCAAGCAGGGAACAATTGAACAGAGTCGATGTCTGCCGAAGAGGTTTGATAAACGGAGCACTCCGCCAAGACTCGCTCGACCTCATCCTGTAGCTGCTCCGATGAGAAATTCTCCACCAGCAACCGAGCGGCGATGCGCTTCAAAGCATCAGGAACCCTTGTATCCTTCTGCAGCAACGGAAACCGTATGTCGGTCTCTGCTGAGGTCCCATAACGCAGATTCAACGCGCTAACCTCGAGGTTTACCGCATCTCCTGCCCCAATTGCTTCGGCATACGAAGATGCATCAAACAATTTCAGGGTTACAGGGAACCGCGAGTAATCGTACCGGACGCCCAGTACAGCGTTCGCGCGGGTATGAGCCCATGCCAGGACTTTGTGAAACGCAATATACGACATCACATTGAAGCTTTTTGAATCTCGCTGACTCACGCATTGGATGAATTTGTGTTCTTTCTTGGTTAATGCAAGCGAGGTCTCTAGATACGCAGATGTCAGGGTGGGTCGAGATGAAATGTATGGAAACGATAGCAAACATACCTCTGGCTGCATCCCGCGACTCAGAACAAGATGCGCGATGGCCCGAGCGCCAGTGAGCAATTTGACATTCCTTCCCGCAGTACAATACTGAATGACAACCCGAACACCATCGTAAATCTGTTTTGTCAACCGTGCGTCCGCACTTGATGTTGATTAGTGAGTAACGGAGCAAGTAGGCTTGAGGACAAGATAGCTTACTTCAAGATTTGCACACAGTCCTTGAACTATTCGCCCCGGAGCGTGGTATTGGTCTAGATGTCTGAGGCGCGCCTGCAACGCCGCCATAAATCCCGACCAAGCTTCACGAATCTGGTAATCCTCGGGGAAAGTGTCGAGAGCGACATCTTTCAATTCTCCATATGCTCTGCGGAGATCGACGAGAAGATGGTAGAAGATCGTCATTGGCGTTAAGAGATCGCGGATAATACGGCGCAGTGTATTCCCAACTTCCTCATTCAAAGGAGTCCACGTCGCACCAGCAACGATTATATGAAGCAAGCCATGCTGGACTGCTGTTCGCAGAACTCGATGTCCATAGAGGCCCTGACATAGCGCCTCGATCAGTAGTATGCAGTTCACCACAAGTGACCGAATCTCCGGTGTCGCCTTCGACTGAGGAAGCAGGCTGAGCTGTCTTCCCGCAATGATAATGGGCTCTACAAAGCCAAGGGGGATCAAAGTGTGACATAGGCGACAGAATCGCAGCTCATCCTGCCCATGAATCTCATCGATGACCCGCACAATGTCAAGCGCCCGACAGAGAAACGAGATGTACTTCATTTCTTGGACCCGAGGAACCAGCTTCGAAGTGCGTGGAAGCGAAACGGCCGATTCGCATATAAGCATCACCAAGCGAGCGACCTCGGATAATCCTCCAGAGGTCCCTTCCATAATCTCTGCGAAAGAATGCTCGCCCTGCATGAAGAAATCGTGAATCATGCTGAACGGCAGACGCTGCTCCAGATAATCTTCCATCGTCGTGTACGTCGTCCAAGTGCGCATAGCCAGCACAGGAGCTCTGTCCGTAGACAGGATCATGATTTTTAGATCTGGACTCCGACATAAATTCGAGCAGAACAACATGAATCCGCAATAAAATGCCCTTGGCGGCAGAAGGTCGATCACCCCGGATAGAAAATCCTCGTAGGTGAAAAAGAAGTGGGCCCACGCCCAAACACGAGGCCAGAGATCCCTCCCAGCCTCCTGAGGGCCGCGTTGAATAAAGAATAACCCGATCGCAGCGGCCTGGGCGAGCGTGATGTTGTGTAGAATATCATCAGAAAGACCATCCATTTCCTGGGCTTCGGGTATTCGCGTCGGATCCAGGAGGCGAAAGAGTACGGGGAGAAGTGCCTTGACAGTATCGGAGCCCAGAGATTGCCTGAGCATTGTCGAAAAGCGCTGCACGTTTTGTGCAGACGGATGTGGATCAAGCAACGACATCGCCAACGTCTAAAGCGGTGTGCTCGATTATGTATACACATAGAGAAACAAAAATGGCGGCGCACACGCAGATTTTTAGAAGTCCTGCCTATATTTTCGAGCTTCAGAGAGGAGTGCATTGGATTTGTCGACGTGGTCAAAATCAAGAAGACAAAGAGCTGATCTGATTGCCGGATACCATGCCGCACATTGTTCAAGCGAAGATTTCGTGAAGGAAGCAGGTCTGAGTGTTAAGACCAAGACTGAGACAAAGCTCCAACTCGGGATATTCGGAGAGCTATAAATCAGAACTTGCTGAAGCTGGAGAACAAACGAGAAATGGAATTTCTTTTGTTAATGACTGTGAAGTCTTCGCCTGGAACGAATTTAAAGTGAGCTTGCCAGATTGATAGGACTCCACCCGATCGAACGGGCAAACGCGTCGACGAAGGGGCAGGCAGAGAGGGCATGGTCATCCTTAGCCTGGCGCTCTGACATGGGGGAAAGAAGAGAAGAGTAGACGTGAGAAAATTGCCTAAAAAGGCGACACTTTGCCCAAAACGGGATAGCACCCTCGACCGAGCTCGCATAATGCAAAGAAATGGGTTAACCGTCCGATCAGCTGGGTGCACTTAACGCACATAACACACAGCCACTCGGAGCACATAATCCGAGACAGTAGATTTTGCATTTCTGCGCAACTTTAAACCGTAGAAATATTTGTGAAGTCAGTTTGAATAGCATAGATCATCTTTGTCTGAAAAAACTGCGGAACTATCTTATATTGTGGAAGTGTAGCAAGATTTGAAGTTGCCCGCCAAAAGTTATGTGCACTGATGTGACTGTCACGTCACATTATGTGCATACTCGCCGCCTTTGTCCTTCGTGCGCGTCACACACATTATATTAGAGCTCGATCTTCTACTGGTGATCACTTAATTGTGTTTGACACGTTCTGCCACGCTAAAACACGAAAAAAACGTGTCCTATTCCTCGGCAATACCCCACAACTCTCAAATCATTTATGCCACCAACCACTGTCAATCCACCCAGGCTGGGCCGGCTCAAATGCTCAAAAGATGGGCTATGTCCCCTCCAATGGTCCCCCTTGGAGCCATCTGTGTTCTAAGGCCTTGTTGGAGAAGGTACAGGGCACAGGTACGACATGAATTGTTGGATCAGTATTGATTTCTCAGTTGCAGACGATGCCAAAGCAGCAAATGTGCAGGTAGGATATTCAAGTGTCCAGTTCTTTGCACCGTTACTTGCAAAACATGCAAGCAGCTAACAGGTTGGAGAGCTGATGATGGAATTTTCTGAAAAACATGCACTTACAACAAAGACTACGTGAAAAAGAGTAAAAAAGAGTGCTTGGGAGATGTAAATTGTGTATAGTAAATATAATGGTCGTATTCTTGGTTCAGTCTTGGTTCAGTTCCAAATCTACATGATTTCCTTGAAATTCTCCCTTTCTTTCCCTTTTCGCATTCTTTTTTTCCTTTTTCCCCTTTCAGCTACCCAGTACAATGTGCGGAAAACCAAGAAATGAGCTTTTCGCACAGGATCAGATATGTCTGATACTAATATAAGAGCAAATATTTCGTCAAGATAAGTAGTTTGGAGCGAACTAATAGTGCTCTCGGTAAGTAGGAATTGTTCCTGGCAGCAGGTGGACAGAAGCATAGGTACGCATATAGCATTGCGGAAACATATGAACCCGTGGTGATACAGGAGAGCATGAGAAAGGAATCGCTCAATTGCGGGCGGACGCGCCGATACGACAGCGCTAGCGCTCGTAGACGGGTGGATTCCGAAAGAAATCAATATCGACGTGTTTCCGAGTACAGACATACAGCATCAAGCGTGATTCTGCCCACGGCGTACGGTGTGAGGGTGAAGCAGCACGCTGGATGGAATGAGTCGGTCCATCAGCTGGGCGGACATGCGGAAGATTGCATATTGTTCATGAAAAAGCAATTATTCACTTGACCCGCCAATGCCTCTACCGAGCGCAATTTTCCATCTCCTTCATCGCCATCCGATCCTCTTTGAGCTACATAATACTGCAAATGTCGGTCGGTCGGTAGCGTGCAGCCCTTCGAATCGACACGCAGCAGCTGATTGATCATCCATCGCCGTACACTTAGACGTTGAGGGAGTACCATCTGAGCGAAGGAAGCGGGGCGCTACTGGCTAGGCGGGAGGACATCAAAGGTAGTTTATGCCAAGCCATGCTTTCCAACGCCTGAGGAAGCTCGTACTCAGTAGCGATACGACTGGCTTAAGTTCTCAGTCCGACTGAAACGAATCAAAGGCGAGATACATACCAGACCGCTCATCCAAACATCCTTCTCCCCATCCTCCGCCTTCCCGTCACAAGCGAAAAGCGCTCCCATGGGTTCCATACCGGCTCCGCCCCGCAAGCCGCAATATCGAGCTACGAGGCGCCAAGCTCGTTTTGGTGCTGGGCGAGGGCAATCGCGTGCGGACTTTATTTCGAATCGGCATGCCAGGAACGCACTTGGCTTGCATCCCGCAGAATCCAGCGAACTTCGAATCGGGATACTTAGCCATACACAAATCTCCATGTGCGCCACCACGCAACGCCCCGCGCCCCAGCTTTCTCGATCTCCATGAGCTGGAGCCGTGCCACCGAGTCACCAGAGCGACTATGAAGCGCATTACATGGCACATAGCCGAATGATGCTTAAGAGTCAACAGACTAGAGAGCAAGGATCATCTGAGACCGAGCCAGTCAGCAAATTTGCGCTGAAGAGCAGATGAAGAGAACAAGAGGAGGCATGAGCATGCAAGGCCACATCGAAGGGCATGAGGGTCAGGACAGAGATAAGTTACTATCCGACAACGTATCTCGACGAATGGCACCACAGTGACGAAGCAGGCAGGCGGAGGGCAAGAAAGGGCTCACCATTCGCTGCTTGCCTCGCCTGACCGACCCACACCCTATACCTCCAGCGCCGACATCGCAGCTTTCCCCCGCCAACGCCTTCATTCCGCCGTTTCATGGCGCTGCCTCGACAGCATCGGCATCGCAGAATGCCAAGTAGACGCGTCGTCGATTCGTCTTCCCTCCTCCGCATGTCTCGTCGCGCATCGGACCCCTGATTCCCCTCATCCACTGACAATCGAGAATAGCGTTCCTTCGGCGAGCTATGCTGAGCGCCGGAAACGAGATCGAAATGCCTTTGAAGCGTATGTGGACGACACGACCAGTCATTTCCCCTTGAAGGCTCGATTCAGTACTCAGCAAGACAAGCAAGAGGACGACGCACATGAGCAGCGACGGACCTGAGAATGGCTGAGTGAGCGAGGCGAGACGTGCAGCCACGAACGATGGCGAAAGAGTCCGAAGGTGTAGGTATTGAAAGGTCGCGGGTATGAGTAGGGTAACGAACAAAAGACACAGTGCAGCAGGGGTCATGGAGGGCGGAGGAGTATGTATGTAGATAGATGTACTGTAGGTGGAGAACGATAGCAACCGCGCGACAAGGACGGATGGGAAGGGGGATGATGGACAGAGGCCTGAACGGGGTAGGCAGTGGGATACGTCGAAGGTCCAGATAGGAAGGGCAAATGAATGGTAGGTAGCTAAGTACCGTATCGTTCTTGGCACCGAGCTAAGCAGTCGACCTCACACCGCACCGTGATAGAGCTCCTGGGATGGCAGTCGAGAGCGCATTCGTCTCTCATCCTCGAGCCGTGGACCTTGACACCTGGCGGGACGGACAGGATATCCGCCGATGCAAGCCGCCTCCACAGCGAACCGGGTGAGACACAGACAACGACGAGATGCTCTGCGGCGAGAGCGCGGGAGAGAACGCGCGGACTGCACGGACAAATGGCGCTGGGGTCCGAGAAGAGGAAGAGGTCATCTCGCATTCGGGGAAGACCAATCAGCCCGTCGTTTCCAGAAATGGGAGTCCTCATTCGAGCACGAGCAAGAGGCTGGCTCGACGGCGGGTGTAGGCCCAGCATCGGAACATTCACTGTATCAAAAGCTCGTGGGTGAGCGACGAACGAGAACGACGAACACAGACATGCTGACCAATCGTCGGATTCAGAGGCCGTATCTCAGAGCTACTGGCTCGTACCACCAGATGAAGGAACGGCGATGAATCGTCTGGCCTATCATTGTCGGAGTGGAAGCCAAAGGATCAAGGCCGCTGCGTCGTCTGCGTCGTCTGCGTCGACCCGACGGCAAAAAGGGGGCTTGACAATACCAGGTAGATGCTGCCTCTCGATTGGTTCGAGCAGGACGGTATACCGCCCAGGCGACGCCCGCTCGACGGAGAGATCCGTTGACACGAGTAGGGCGGATCCAGCCAGAACGACCTGTGAATCCAGTTCTTAAGTCGTAGCGTGCGAGAGGAGCAAAGGCATACCTCCAAAGAGAGCGCAATCCGAGACGTCGGAAGGTACACAGGGGTTTACATGGAGAGTCGATGAGGCAAGCTTCCGGTGCACACAATGGAGTCGCTGCATGGCCGTCCACATCATCGTCAGCGAGGGAAGACAATGGGGAAGAGAAATGCACTCACCGACGCCGCCTCAGATACACACCGAGATGGCAGCACACTGGATTGCGATGCCTCGTACTGGGAGAACTGCGCTCGGTCAATTTCATGGGTCCCACCGGTAAGAATTTGAAGCAGCTCACTCTGCGCCAAGAACTATTCTCTTTCAAACCACACAAAAGGATTTCTCTGACGTTGTCAGGTATTCGACAAGATCTTGAATCCCAATGAGTGTCCGTTCTCCAAGGCTACTTCAAAAAGCACTCACCCCACCATACAACGCTACGTGAGCTTTCCGCCGTCGAACGAAGGTTTCGCTGTAGATGTAGATTTGCGAGAGATCGTACGCAGTCCAGGCTCGAGTTCAAGCGTAGCCAGTAGGTACATCCTGAGTCTAGAAGATTGGCGACAAACTCCTCCAGAAACCGCTGTATTGTCTGATTTAAATTCGGGCTGGGAGGTTCAGGCCGTGTTACTTGGATAGGGTCGAGGCAAGTCGGATAAGACGAAGCCTGCGCTCCTTTCGCTGGACAACGACGGTCGTCGGCGACGACAAGGAGCGAATGACTCCGACTCCGAGGCGGAGAGTAACGCGTTACTCGTCACAGACACGGTCACGTGAGACTTCTGACACGCTGGTTTGCCCGAGTTCGCGCGTCCCTTAGCTCGGTCTCAGACATTAATCAAGCAAAGCGGTTTGAGTAGTCAAGATTAATATTAGTTGACGCTAGATCAAGTATTTAGAAAGGTGAAAATTGATACGGTCGCATATCCAATGGCCCGTCAGGTGTTGGATCTGCGTAGTCAGTAATTCCTTCAATATCTGCATCAATATAGAACGAGAAGTGAACGAACCTAAATCGCCAAAAGGATCCAGCTCCTCCACATTCCAAGGATACCAATATCTCGGCGTTATGAGCCGAACATCCATTCCGCCCCTCGCTAGTCTTTCTAACTCCGGCTCGACTTCTGGAGGCGGCGGCGACATGCATCGCCGTTCATGCGCGTGTCGTGGCCATACATGAAGAAGCGCATGGCGAATCCCAGGACGCGATTGCAACAGCGCAAGCCATTGATCGAAACGAGGAACAAGAGTATATTCCTCCTTGAGTACCAAACTGCGCAAGCGGGGAACGAGCTCCGGGTCGTCGAGCAGGACTTCGCAGCGCTGTACCGCAGAGTGATCAATCACGGTAATCAACAGAGTTTCCAACTCTGGTAGGGCAGCGAGGCATGAAACCCAGGAACCTTGCGTCAGCCAATATAGGGATACACTGAGAGAGATGAGTCGGCATTGCGAATGTTGGATGAACGACATCAAGTAGATCGCTGATGTCAGATAAGTGTGGAGATGCTGGAGGGTAGGGATAGAAAGGAATGGCAAAAGACTGTCGTGACCAAGGCGCAGAGTGGTTAGGGACGCATGCAACCTTTTAGCATCCGGCCGTGGACCGCGATGTCCTATCGACACATCTAGGTGCTGAAGGTGGTGTAAATGTTCGAGTAGGGGTGCAAAGAAGCCACCAATATCCATGGCACCGAATCCATTTTGACTCCACGCGAAACTCTGCTGGCAGGAGATTTTCGCTGCCACGAGAGTACGAGGAACTCGGACGAGGGTATCAGGTGTCACTGGATTATTACCTCCGTCGCTGAGCTCGTACGAGGTCAACCTCTCAGAGGTCTCCATTGCAGTGACTGCGAGGAGAGGCGACCTCGGGAGGAAGTCAGTCACCTCGATGCGCAGACTGGTTAGCGAAGAAAAGGGACCGGTGATTTCGTTGAATGCGAGGAAGTCCGACGAACTAACCCGGAGTTCAATGCGCCCCCACTGATCGCGATACTTAACCAGAGTCTCCAGTACGCGCTTCGGCAACGAGTGGTGCTTTGCGCAAGTCAGAGAAATCGAAATTGGATGGCCCGCCGCCCGAGTGAACCACAGATCCATGAGATCAGCAGCATGATCCTCCAAATCGATGGAATCTACGCAGCCAAAGAGAACGGGTATGCCATCATACGCGTCTTGACCGCTGAATGTCAAGTAGATGGAAGTCCAGAGTTCTGGGGTTGCAAGCGCGACCGCATGCCATTGTGCACAGACACTGGCTAGATTTTCAAAGGCGTGCGATTCGGAAGTGGTTTGACGCGGCGACGGAGGGGGAGACAGAGGATGAATATCGCGGACACCAGCTCGAACGGCAATAGCAAAGCTGCGATAGGATTCGAGTCAGACGTCATTGTGGGAGAAAACAAGTCGTATCGGCAAATCATTTTGATCTCGCTGAAATATCCCAAAAAAATGAACATATGTTAAATCTGGCAATAAACCCCCAACGTGTAGTCCGTTTGCAGTATCGTAAGATGGCGTGAGACAGACATCTAAGTAATTATGTATGATGAACGGTCCAAATGAATGTCAATAAATAAGGATCGTGAATAGTTTTGAAGCGCGAAGTTGTGTAGAAGCTGAATCTATGGAAGGACGAGCTAACCCGGTATGTTGAAAGTTCAATTTAACCCGCAACGCATGACCACTTGAGATACTGGCAAACGACACGCTTTTAACACGAGCAGGAATGCATAAAAATGAACTCACCGTCGGTATGAGGTTACTTGGCGGCACAGCACCGGGTGCATACCAGCGAAAGAGTTTGTTTTGGGTGTTGTAGTACGGGATTGGAAATATATCGTCTGCGGGACGTTAGTCGCTAGGTATTTAAATGAAATGTGGAGAAGACGCAAAAAGTATAGAGTGACGGTGTGAGCGGGATCGATTAAATGCCCCAGGAAGGAACGTGGGCGAAAAGCAGAGACGTATGTGCAGTTGACCGGCCAAAGATCGAATTTACAACTTACAGCCGTTCACATCAGTCCATTGAAGCGATATCTCGCCTGTAGCATGCCATTTGTACTGTCGGGAAGAAGCACATGAGAATCGGGATATCGTAAGTTCAAAAGAACACGACTCACATTTCTACGTTGCGTGACGCCTCCAGATTGGGTGCAGTCGACTATGCAACGAATAGTATAGTTGAATGAAAATACATGTTTGATAGCGAAATCATACCGTTGTATAAGAAACTAAGAGCGGGTAAGCAATTAGACTCAACAGATAAGTAGTACATAAGGAATAGAGGACTCACTTGTTAGGGGCGTACAGATCTTGTGTGGACTCGTCATTCGACGCCGCACAAAACGCATGAGGTGCATTTCCGGCAACGGTGATAGCCCTGTATAAATTCTTATAGTAAATTTGTTCCACATTCCACAGCATGCCCCGAGATTGCCCAGTGGTACCGCCAAAATTGTTGTACACCGTGTTATAATACCTGAACAAAATTAACATCAAACATATAACAACCGAATATGGACCATGCGACTTACGTGCTTTTCCCAATGAACCCAAGGAGGGTGCCATCGCCGTATTTGTGCAATTCGATAGCCATGTCCCTTGAGCCGATTTGAGAGCTGATTCGCAATGAATTGAGAAGATGATAGATACGGCGAGGCAAGAAGACGAACCAGAGGGTAGGGGACGGAACTGCAGGCTCAAGCCGCCGGACTCGCGTCGGTGCGTACAAACGCTTCGGCGGGGCAGGGGGCAGTCCTAAGCTCATTCGCTCGGCGTTGGTCCTTCCACTGACTATGGCGCAGTTGACTTGTACGAGTAGCAACGCACTGAGGAAAGCAATGTACGCGAAGGCAGAGAAGCCGGCCATGGTTGGGTGCGGAAGAACGAACGGGGGCATAATTCCCCTTGGCATGCAGCTTTTAATTGGGCCAAAAATGTCGTCTGTCACAATGACCCCCTGGATGTCAGGGAGCAAGGGACATTAAAAACGCGTTCACACCTGTCAAAGCTTCATGTAAGTTTCCAGGCAGAAGATCCCCTGACCGTTCACTCACCGGCCTGATTTCTGTAAAACAACGAGGCGTCGAATTTTTCGCTTACGATGGACGTGGGTTCTAGAGCTTCAAACCCAACACTCCAGGAGCAAAATTTGCCGTTGCAATGCAGTGGAAGGGATACGCTCCTGTGGCTTTTGGTTCTGTGATTGGTACTTCCTTCGAGTTTCAAACATACTCCGAGTCCATCGTCCTCTGGCAGTGGAATACGAGTCCATAGTCTGATATTTCAAGGTGCCGAATTTCAAACCCATTGGAATCGAAAATCTCCTTCATTAACATTAGCTCTCGGACCCGGACGCCGTTGTTTGGACCCACAACTGTGTCTTAGTAAGCTATTTACCCCTCAAAATGAAATTGAATCATCCCCTGTTCAACCGATAATTATAACCATGATTGCTATCGCGGACGTGGTCCAGGCTTGGCCCCACGGATCTTGTTTCCGGGTTATCAACTGCAAGGAATCGATGACAGAGCAACAAAGGAAGAATAAATTATAACTCATCACACCGAAAAAATCAATATTTTGATGTAGTCGAAAATGCTTCCCAAATGCCCAGCATTTGGGAGGCCATTTGGTTTGCCTATAAAGGCGGCCATTTAGCGTCACAAAAAAGAGAAAACAAAAGCTGCCCTTTTCAAACGCCTTTCAGAGGCTGCCAAAAGATCGCCGAGAATTCTCCTATTTGTTACCCTTATCTCGGTTTCCAATAGGAGAATTCTCGGTGATCTTTTAGTAGCCTCTGAAAGGCGTTTGAAAAGCTCAGCTTTTGTCTTCTCTTTTTTGTGTCGCTAAATGGCCGCCTTTATAGATAAACCAAATGGCCTCCCAAATGCTGGGCATTTGGGGAGCGTTTTGGACCACATCAAAATTTTCCTTTTTCTGGTGTGCATCTTTATCGTTGAGTCAGCAGTTGAACTTGACCTTAGCTTCCCGGCATTTTCCGGGTCTGCCGGTGTCGGCCTCGCTGAGATATTTCGACTTTTCCTCTGCCACCTGTTTTGTTGTGAGCAATAAATTTTTCATCAGTGAGAAAGCTTACTCCCTCGCGTGTATCGTTCAAGTTCTTCCACAAAACAAGCACTGCATTTTCGGGAAGCCGAGGCAGTTGGCGAGTTCGTCGGGTGACCATGAAGAAAGACGCAGATAACACCTGAGAAGCACTTGAAACAATGCCGACGCGGAATAAGAGCAACAGGATAGTGGGTTTTCGGGTCCCATTCGGGCATGATGCGAAACATCCGTTCAGCACGCCTTAATAGCCAGTGGATGCCGCCCGAGCGTCTCGCGTAGTGCAAAATCCAGGTCGTGGAAATTCAGATAGACACGGAAATGAACGGCGTCAAGCGCGCATGGTTCTTGAACTAACTTGCCCAGTATCGAATTCCACAAGGCGTATACCGGACCGAGAGTGAGGAATCGCCACACCGGTTGAGTAGGTGCAGATCTAAATAAATAGATAGAGTTTTTCCTGAGAGAGCTTGGGAAGATGTTGCTTATCTTTATCTCGTGGTTTAATTTGTATTTGATCCAAGCTGAAATTCGGCCACATCGCGGCGTTGGTTGACCCATGATGCATGAATGAGTAAGAAAGCCGAAGATCCCGCACCCGCATACAGTGTTACTGCCTGCAATGATTCAATGAGTTGGCGAGTGGTGGGGTAAAAAGTAATCACCACTCGAAAATACTAGGCAGATGCGACACTAAACATACCGCACCGATGCCCAGAGTTATTGTATGGACCGCAGCTTCCGTACATAACGGTGAGTATTGCCAGTCAGTAGCACCGGGACGCGTGGTCCGAATCTTGAGATTGGCTTTCAACCTACTTTACGGAACAAATGGGCGAAATTGAATGCGAAATACCGGGTGTGATATCTGTGAATTTCACATTCAACGACTTCGCGCTCCGGTAATCTTCCAGGGGTCGCGTGAAGCTCTAGTCCGCATATGCGGCTTTTCTACAAAAGATCTCAGCAAGTGAGGTCCGAATATCAAAACGCCGACCTCAAAGGTGATAAGAACAAAGTTCTGCGAGCTGCTCCGACACAGACAAAACAACGTAAAGCAGGGTGGCTTCCGACCAGCTCCTCATTGATTACCGTATTCACAGCCCGAAGGACCAGTCACGTACATATATCCCGATTGCACTCGCATTTGAACCCCGCGACGCCCTGAGTGGGTGGAAGGAAGGTGCTTTACGTACACTGGGGTTTCTTCTCTGAAATATATTGCATAACTTCTGTTCAGCGATTGGCGAAATGTCAAGTCGACGGAGGGAAGATCGGGTCAAGCATGAGTGGATGTACTTGGTGGTGCAGAGATTGATTTGTGGCGTGAACGAATGATAAGAACCGGAAGGCCCATATCGAGTAGAGAGGCTTATGCGCTTGGTGGCTTTTTCGAGCGTCTGTGTGCGCAGATGGAGGATGGTGGAATCAAGGCCGAGGAGATTGCATTCCGGGGCAGGCGGAAAGAGATGAGCAAGCAGCGGCAAGACATCATGACTTGTCGCTTGGAAGGAGAGTTTTGCGCCGAGAGAAAATCGGGACTTCGACCCGATATCGGTTCAAATATAGATCCAAGCTTTGCCCACCGTTACCGTCGGGGAGTGAAACTTGTCGGAGGAGAAAGAGGTAAGGAATAAATTGGTGGAACTTGACACTGAGCCATGGTGGCGTCGAAAAGTGCGAGTTGTTCGCGTTCTGTTTCACAAAAGTTGATGATCGTGCTGCCTGTTGATGAGGCGTTGGGTATCTATTGGGCGCGGAACAGGTGAGTGTAGAAGGCACATACATGAGTCGATGGGAACTGCATCCGTTTAACTCGAACATGTGCAGCAACTCGAGGTTGATTCGGCGGATTCCGCGAGATTTGTATTTGCTGAGTTGAGCGTGATGAATTCAGCTTTCAACAGTTGCCCACGACGGAGGGATGAAAGACTGACCAAGTGGAGTCGCTTTATTCTCAACCCCATGTTCTTGTTACCGACACTTTGGCGAAATCCAGTCAGTAGATAGTGTGAAGGACCACGACGCATAGAATCAATCTAGATCGAACGGTCGAAAGAAGAATTTGAGCGGTGTCGACGTCATAATTTTACAGTTCACGAACCTCACTCAATATTCACATTATTCTTTCGAATTCGAGCGGGGGAAAATGAGCGATCCGAGTTGGGGTAGGCGTGTGTAGTAAAACCACGAGTGCACCACAGCGATTGCTTGAACTACTCAGAGAGTGTCGGTTTTGGAGGGACCTACTTGCGAATCGTCGTCGAAGATCGATATTCTGTCACTTTGAGGCGGACGTGAGGATGATTCCTGACGGCCATGGAGCGAGTGTGGGGCGGTTGGACACCGGGTAAGATGTAGGCAACCGGGGAAAGGCTTCATCATGACAGGGCTTGAGAGAGTTGTTTCGTAGAGGCAAAAGATAAGACTCAACACACGGATTAGAACTTTTGTTTGAAAGCAAAAACAGGTCGAATCTCGGCTGGAAAGAAAGTGAGAAGCTTTCAACGTGGCCGACGCGAGATAGCAGACGAACGAAGTCTCAAAGCTTGAAGGTCCGAAGGCGATCTCATCAGTGACGCAACAGAGCTAGACCTTAAGTTTTGGCGAATGTTGAATTTTCTGCCAATCGGCATTCGTCTTCGTTTGCAAATTGGGTTTGGAGATGATCGATAATTTGCCAGGTAAGGTAGGAGCGACAATGAACATCGCAGGATCAAATCTTGGAGCACTTGCAAGCGCGAGCGCTTCACCGTGGTGTTCACAGTTCTAGTGTTGTCCGGGGTCGGGTCGCCGACCCTAGACCCGACCCAAGCCCGGGCTTTTGAGCCCGACCCCGACCCGACCCGGGCCCGACTTCAAGTAGGGTCGTGGGTCGGGTCAGAGATTCTGTGCGACCCTAGACCCGGGTCGCCGACCCGGGTCGGCACCTACAAATTTCAGCGCAGTTAGGGGCATGAATGCATGTCTCCATCTCCTCATCTGATGCATTCACAGTGCTTACCATTGAATCTCTGCTCAAGAAATCATTCCTGAGAAGAGGAAGGCATATCGGGAGCATAAGCAGCAGGAATTGATCGGTAAGTCCCGCATCCCATCAGTTCCCACGACCCTAGAAAGGAAGTTTTGCAGGCGATACGGCGTATATTCGCAAATCGGGTGCGTGGAGAGTTATGGTTGTGTTCCAAGAACCTGAAACTTACCTAGGATTGATTCTGCATAGTCTTGGAAAGTGTCAACTCCCTTGGTTCGGATAGTGGTAGCTGTTTTTCGTGGTTAGTTATGTATTTATTACGTCTGAATGCAGTTTGCTGACCACTGTTGTTGGGATTCAACTTTTTCTGCTTCAAGAGGTGTTAGATATACATCTGGCATAGAAAAAGATTAATATGTGAGGTCAAATTCATTCAAAATTGTTTTCTTAACCATGCGACCCGGGTCGCGACCCTGACCCGACCCGACCCGGGCCCGACCCCGCCTTCTGGGTCGGGTCGGGCGTTGAGCATCGACCCTGACCCTTGCTGACCCGACCCAAGCCCGGGCTTTCGAGCCCGACCCGACCCTGACAACACTACACAGTTCCACGACCAAGTCACTTCAAACTTGCCAAAGGAGAAACTTTGAGAAAGAGGCTGGTGTATCGCGTTGAAGACACGCAGCCCGAAGAATGCAAGCCAGCACGTTGAGTCCGGAGTGGCGAAATCTCTCGGACGACACAGCGGACGACGAGGAGGAGGTGATCGTGACTACGGATCATTCCATTGTGGGAAACGTGACAAGTGACAAGTCACCCTTGGCTCAAACCACCACTCTCGCCAAAATCTCGAACCATTTTTTGCTCTTATGGCAAGCAGCATTCTGACCAAATCAATCTGTGATGCAATGCGACGCATCGCACCACCTGTTCTTGCGGGATCATGGGACAATGTCAGTCGGAAAGAGCCTCGAAGTCTGCTCTTTGACTCGAGGATACCGTATACACCTAGCCTGAACGCTGACTGACTGTTCAAACTGGGCCCGAAAAGATCGGGCTCATCCTAGGTTCTCTTTGCTGTTCCAGAAATCCCAGCAGAACCGCCACTCACCCCACCTGATTGTTGCCATTTGCCAGAATCGCCCGTCAAAAATGCCAGCGCAGCTGCGAATCGTGTGCTCCTCACCATTGAGTTGGTCTTTTGACGATATGCTACGGAGTCTACCGACGATTAATGCGCGAATTTGTCCCCTTAGCATCACACCCGCTGTCTTCGACGAAGCTATTGCAAGCGGCGCGTCCATGATCGTTTCTTATCACCCACCGATTTTCCGTGGCTTGAAATCCTTGACGCTGGGTAATCCGCTTCAAGGAACTTTGCTTCGCTGTGCTGCTGCTGGGATCTCGGTGTACAGTCCCCATAGCGCGCTCGATGGCGTCTTCGGGGGCATCAACGAATGGCTTACCACTTGCATCGGTGGTGATGTAGAACAATTAGTTGCCTTGAAGTGGAAAAAAGAATTCGGGTCCTTGGGTGGGGACGGACGCCGTGTGACGTT
The DNA here is from genome assembly GCA_037176885.1 of Favolaschia claudopus. Classification (NCBI taxonomy): domain Eukaryota; kingdom Fungi; phylum Basidiomycota; class Agaricomycetes; order Agaricales; family Mycenaceae; genus Favolaschia; species Favolaschia claudopus. The sequence goes on from JAWWNJ010000019.1 coordinate 2,061,414, forward strand.
TGACCCGCCCATCTCGATGGAGGTGCTTGTGGGCCGAATCAAGAAAAATCTTAGTCTGTCGCAAGGTTCGTCCGCCGGGTGTTGCCGGCTGATGTGACTTGGTTTTTAATTCAATTCATTCACTCGGTTCACAGTTCAGGTGGGGTATTCGCCCGTTAAACCGGATCGCCTCGTAAGCAGCGTGGCTATCTGTGCGGGTTCTGGAGGGTCTGTGTTCAGCGAGATGGACAAGCCAGCTGATGTCTGGTTTACGGGCGAGTTATCTCATGTACGTTGCGTCTCCCGAGTCATTACGAATTCTCAAAGAATCATTTTTTCTCCCTTACAGCACGAGATTCTCGCGGCTGTGGCCGCTGGGACGCACGTCATTCTGTGTAAGCTATCCTTTTTTTGGTCTAGATTATATATATACGACAGCTGAGCGGGAACGCGTTCGCAGGCGGGCACACGAACACCGAGCGTGGATACCTCCCGACCCTTGCGACCAAATTGAAGGAAGAGCTAGCGGCGGCGGCCGAAAGCGATCTGGGGAATGTCGATATTGTAATCAGTCAGAGCGATGCTCATCCCCTGGAGTTTGCCTAGAGCTGTGTCTTGTTCCTCTGTCCTACGTATCTTGCACTTACTCAATTTACCTCGCTGCCCCTGCCTGTGTTTCGAAAGAGGCAATGTGATCCGCCTCTTGTCATGCTGCAAAATCATGTTGAAAGTTGGAATTCAGCGTACTCATCGGATCCATACGCATAGAATTTGAACACACCTCAAAGCCAGCTCGTCCGCAGTTCTGCCTCAGGATGTATTCTTCCCGATCAGCACCCAGGCTTTTCCCGACCTTCGAAACTCTAAGCTTCTTCGACCCCACAATACCCCAGCAGCGGTATTCACCCGCATGCTATACTCTACAGTATGCTATTAGCTTTCTCATCAAGCTAACGCATGCGCCTCCCGCGAATGCTTCCGGTTCCAAGTTTATTCGCTGATTATAATTTATGTAAAGTCGTACCTACTACGCCCGCCACACACCTCGAAGACAGGAACGAAGGGGAAAAAAGAATTTGAAAGACTACTGCGCTGTTCTGTCAGCCTTCGGCATCTGCCCTTTCTCAATTCAATGCAGGAAAATGCCGAATTTTGCTTGGATTTATCAGCGGACTTCGGGTTTCTCGATAGCCGGTGTCAAGTCCACAGGTGTTTAAGGTGTTATTGAGTAAGTTAGGTACATAGTCCCGATCTTGAGCGCGCGAGAAGAAATCGGCCGGGAAGGGAGATGGGGTGTATCGAGATTTCAGTTTGGACAAGTTGGTAATTTGTGTCAAGGCGTGTAATCTGTTTCGAGGTTTACCGGAGTATTCCGAACAGCGCGCAGCAGAAAAAGAAAACGCGCTGCAAAAGAAAACGCCCTGCAAAAGAAAACGCGCTGCGATACATTGCGAGTAGGAATAGCATCGCACAATCCGTTCCATGAGTTGGCTCAGTTGAGCAGATATCAGCTAGGCTCTAGCGCTGTGACGCGATGTGGACTCGGATTCAACTGGGGATCCAAGACTAAAAAAAACATGTTCTACGTGATAGATGCCGGCGGCCGAATTCAAAGATGAGCTCTACTAGGCGGTATTCCTGGCTCGCCTTTTATCTTGTTTCCACCACTGTCTGCAAACTGTTTGTTTATTTACCACGTGCTCTCGTGAGAAAAAATGGGTGACAATGCCACGTGATGTTGGCCAACGCGCATGTCACAGTGACTCCGTCACTCTTCTCCCTCATCATCTGCGAGCGCTTTGCTTCGAATCCGGCCAAGTTCGTTCTGATAGAACCCAAAACAATACTTCCCACTCATTCTACTTCACAAAGCTCTACTTTTGACTACCATGCCCGGCTCAGACCTCAGTTTGCGCCATCTACCAGACCTATCCGACGTGTCGTTTTCCTTCCAAATCCCAGCCGATTCTGGCGACGATCTACTTCATGGCGACTCCGCCGACTTTTTTGGTGGTGCAACCTCTATGATGGTCTCTCCTATGGCTCCACGTAGCATGGTTGACGCGCCACCGACTCTGGGGGATCCGCAGGCGACATCGGTAGTTTCAATGCCACTGGCGGCCGCAGGGACTCGAAGAACTGCGAAATCCCTTCTACCGACCACGCGATCCAATATACAGGCCCCCAGCGCCACCCAGATAGCCTCGAAAATGCTAAAAGCAATCCCTGCCTCCGAGATGAATCCAGGACCCTTTCATGGCGCTGCCACGCCTCGTGTCGGTGCATTAATCGATAGCGAGTCAAACGATGCTCAGGAATCGACACCTCGCTCTAAATCGTGTATTGACACGTCGAAACCAAAATCACATCCGAATTTATCACCAGACGAGTTATTTTCGCATCTACCGAATGACTCTCCCATCGATGGCGTGTCTTCGAAAGATGCGGAGCGTGTCAGCGCGGACCCATCTGCAGAGGAGAAGAATTCCTCCTTGCCCGAATTGGCCAAAGCAGGGAGATTGCCACCACCAAAGTCCAAAAAGGTGAGTTGAACGCTGATCGTTGGATGATGTTGACATTGATTTTCAGACTGCCACCAACCTGAATCAAAAATCATCGACTACGACGACATCGAATCCTGTCAGACCCAAGCCGACATCCACCTTCACAACGACAAAACCTCGCGGTAATCCCGTCCCCGCAAAAACCGCTCATACCAATGTGGAGCCCCACCCAAGAAAGCAAGATGTTGAACCGGATTCGGGAATCGCTGGACGACTGTTGATGTACGGAGCTCAAATGATAACATCTTTTCCGTTCGTCTTCATCCTCGTTCACTGCCGCTTTGACCTGATCGAGAAATATTCAGTCAATCCGATAACGACGAGGAGAGGACGTTGTTGCACAATTCTCCTAGCAGTGCTGCTGAAGGAGATGTTGCGATGACCGATAACATTTTACCTGCCGGGCCGGAGGTGGTGGAAGCAATTTCGCCTAGTCATATCTTTCCCCATCGCAGTGAGCCAAGCCCTGCTCATAATCGGATGGAAGTCGCCGACTCGAAGCCACGCGTCTCGGTAGTGCTCGACTCGGAGGCCGGAATGGTCGATAGTTCCGTTCCGCAGACTGACCCGTTGATGTCAAACTCACGCGACGACCCGTTGACATTATCACAGCTTTCGCCAAGGAAAATCGAGCAACCTGTGCAGGAGAGCGGGGACATAGGCGGGGACTCGGGGAAGCGGGCGGTTTCGCCTATGCGACCGGCAGCTAAACGTCTGTCTTCAGCGGCGTCCGCAGAAGACAACGAGGGACGGAGGAAGAAGCGCGTCGTCGGCGTTGGTATCCCGTCTGCTGCGGCGATTCCTGCCCGTCCTAGCACGCGCGCTGTTCGGGGACGTGGTGGCGTTCGAACTGTCTCTGCGCCGGCGCATGTCCGCACGCAACCAGCGAGGAAATCTTCGGACGCCCTGGGCAAACCCGTTCGCATTATTCAGCGAACGGCCTCGTCCGCAAGTTCGACATCGACATTGCCTCGGAATGCCGTGGTCAGCGCCGCCCCGAAAATCAAGAAGCTACCGGGTATATCCAGCGCGAGTTCTTCGTCGGCCGCAAATAGTGTAAGGATTCATTTAGCTCTCGTTCATGGCCTCGTTCTTACTGAACTCGTCTCGTTTCTTATTTAGACTAGCGCGACGCGCAAAGTGCCGACCCCTGGGGAGTCCAGTACGTCGTCGTCGGGAAGTAGCCGAGACGCAGTAACGACACGTCATCGGAGGGAACACGCTGAAGAATCCACGGAATCGCAGCAGCCTCGGCCAAAGCCGTATAAGATTCCCGACTTCAAATCCATGCACGCTTCGTTGGCCGCACAAGGCGCGCTTCGTCGTTCGCAAATGGCGCCGACAGTTCCAGTTCCGCTTGCGTTTAGTACGGATATACGCGCCAGGGAACGGGAGTTATTCGATGAGAAGGTGCGGGAGAAGGAGAGAGAGCTGGAGGCTGCGAGGGAGTTGCAGCGGCGCGAACGCGAGGAGGAGCAGGCGAAGGAGATTAGGGAGATGCGGAGACGCGCTGTGCCTAAGGCCCATGAGGTCCCGGATTGGTACAAAGAGGCGCCGAAGAAAAACCAAGAGCCTGGTCAGTGACGGAATGGCTTCGTGGCCGGGTTAGAGGGCATGGTGGGCTGTGAATCTGAACTCGAGGCAAATTTGCTGATGCGTATTCTTTAGATTCAACCACTTTTTTCTTTGTTACTGTATGACGGAAATGAACTTTAATTGCGTATTCTTCATTCTGCGAGCCTCGTCGAAACCTCGTTGCCGCTACCTGTTGCCGTCGAACCAAAACACGCGTCGGCTCTACAGCACTGAGATAACAATAAGTTTTTTTGTCTTTGTCTATCGTCTATCTCTGTGAATAGCTCCATTCACGCTCGGCTGTGCATCATTTGATACACGTTTTTTTCCTCTCTTGGATCGTGTACAGACTTGCACCAGGTGCAGCTCAACGCACTGTCCTAGGAGGCTGACCTCGGTGGAACTCCGTACTGACCGATTCGAATTTGTGGGTCCTCGTGGATTGACATTCTATCTGATCGACCGATCGAACGAACGAATTCAACTTCTTCAGCTTGTCATTTTTATCTCTTTCTCAGTCCTTTCAAGTTTCTGATTCCCAGAACACGCACAGGCCTCGTGACAGACCCTGGGTTCCGATGGTCTCCGGAATCCAGACGACAGCTGATGCGCAGCTCACCTGGTCTACTGTATCATCTCACAGCCCAACATCGTTTTCAACAAATCGTTACAGCGATTTGGTTCCGTTGTGTCTTTTCGGTAAGTGCTTCTGTTTAGTCGACGGGAGATCTTTAACTCACGTCGATTTGGTTAGTCCACAGTTATCGGTGCCTTGAAAGATGCCGGTCGTGTCGCCTAATTTGGGCTTACAGCAACGCTTCAACATCATAGCCGGAGCTTGGGACCGTGATTACGGTACAGGTCAGTCCCATCGATCGAGTAGATCTGTGCCGGAATTGTGTGCCGTATACCCCATTGAACAGATAAAAGGGAAGACAAATTGTCTTGTCGGATAACCCACTCCTCCAACTCACTCTTCAACTACCACTTGCCTCTCCTCCCAATCTTCCTCTTGCATCATGCAGTCTACCACTTCCATCCCCGTCGTTCAGCGCACTGCTGAGGCCTCAACCACCGTCGTCGACCGCAATTCTACAGAGGTCAAGGCCGTTCCTCAGAACGCCAATGGACCCCAGTGCGCACACTGCGGCTGGCGTGGCGGAGAGCATGCGTGCGTCGTTCTCTTACCATACTCTTTCATTAAAACTGATCAACTTGTAGTTCGAACTGCCCTTTCAGTGCGCTCCTCATCCTTTGTACATCGGATTCATTGTCTCATCTCTTCCCCTTTCGCAGAGTAAACTCCCTGTATCAATAACCTTCGCATCCCAGCATCAAACTATACATCTCATGTACGCCCTCATCCATCCGCAGTCCTAGTCTCGTTGACCAAACTCAATTTCCTTCCTTCCCCAGATCATTGCTTTCAACTTTGCTACAACTCGTTTTAACATGCTCTCGCCTGCACCTAATAGTCTTTGTTCTGTATACTGTACCAGTAGGAAGTCGGCAAATTGTACGAAGGGGGTGTATGTAATACTCGAATGAAGTCATGTTTATCACTCTCGTGAACCCTGACAACGGTCGCCTTGTTCACATCTTGCCCGGATCTCCCTTGTTCATGGGAAGATGCCAATAAGATAAGGAAGGAGTCCAATTGGAGCCAGAGAACAGACGTTCTGCCTGTCAGGTTCTGTCTCGTCTCGTCTGTCTCGAGATCTATTCTTCTCTCGTCTGACTGTTCCGGGACCTGTGGGCAGTTCACCAGGCTTGTTCCTGACTTGACACGAAGACTTCGCGCCGTGATATCATTCTGTGATTCTATATTTCTCGGGGCATGCGCTGTGTCACCAGACTTTCAAGAGCCACGTTTTGTGGAGAATCGTGAATGCTGTGTCTGCCGTTGTTCGGATTCTCGTCGGGTTTAATCCAAGGGACCGGTCGCGCGCGGGAGGTCTCGAAGACAAAATATTCTGGAATCTCGGCCAGTGCACTGGGGCAACTGTTTACTGTGGAGCAGGCTCAAACATGACAGAGTTTCACGTACAGTACGTTATTGAACACCCTTAAATTCCATACTTACCAACTCCATCTATTTTTCCATGCAGATATCAGTATTTGGTAATTGGTTGTCGTGGAGGAATTTACCAGTCGTTTACCAGGGAAGCCGGGCAGCCGAATGACCCACTACTGGTCAGTCTTTTAATTTGGCTTGGATATTTCTGTGTCTGCGAAACATCGGCCACTGCACTCCAGCCCCTTTGATTGTTGACGAATCATGATCAATTCTGGAATTTCTAGCGAGGAAGGCGACAAGAAAGCGTACTGACAGCCTGTGGATGCCTGTGTCGGCCAGATAATAGGTTCGTGCAAGCCTTTCTCGGCTAGGACTGAGCTAAATTTGCTTCCCACCACGTAACACTTCCAACTCAGCGATTGTTGAATCTGTGACGGTGCCTCTGGAAAATTAGATCTGAAACCGACGTACTCACCCCATGCATGACGGTGGCAACAATACATTGTGCATGTTCAAATTCCTGGCTACCGCAATAGCACGAAATACGTGTGAGCGTCAGCGTGTGCTGTATGGGCGAGGCGGACTGGCGCGAGCTGTGCATCACTGAGAAGATCGAAGTTGTAAAATCTTCCCGATGTTGTTCTGTTCTTTATCCGAAAAGAATTAGTCTACTGATAGATGGGTAGGTGGACGTCGGCGTCGTGCACCTACATAGAATGTCCGAGTCCGACTGACAGTCCTTCCATTCGGAAGAGCTGTTACAGAATCTCCCGACGGACCATGTCAAGTTGAGCATCGGCTTGCCACGGCGCAGCAACAAATGCGTGAAATTCCCTGTACTCGTGAGGAATTTAATTACGCGCTAGATAAGAAGGAGCATACCGCGGCAGCGCTTCTAGCGCGCCGAGCGGGATGCCGGGCGGGAATTTGTTACGGTGTCGTCAACAACGCCTGATGATGAATGCGATTGCCGACGCGACTGCGAATATTTGCCCCGATGGAGATGTCCCTTGGCTGTTCAGTCCTATTGGCCAAGCTGGGACGTGTTCATGGCCTTGGGTATGAGTGGATATCACTGAATGTATTTCCAAACAACGAACTGATTCTTTCCCCGTCATTACTTACTTTTTGGGGCTTCATCTATATAGATTGTAATTTGAGAAATCGGGTTTGTCAGTGGTGCATTATTGCTTATTGCAGAATAGCATCTGATCCAGCTCTGACTCCTCACCGAAAGGTCTGTAGCGACGATGAATTAGGCGAAATATCGAGCAAGCTGGAATCCAGAAACTTCGCACCAAAAGTTGTATTATTTAACCGGGTCTAACGGCATCAGCTTCTTGGCCATTCGATGCATTCACTATTTTCTTGGCTACCGAACGAGAATCTTGGAAGGTGCTGCAGGATACGCAACCCGTTGATATGTTGTGCACATCAGTTCGGCGTTTTCCGGTTCGGTGATGGCCCACCACTGGACCAAGTCATGCTTCCAGTAATATACTGAATCACATCTCATCCGACTCGGGCTTGAAGCCCAGTGAGAATCCCTTCTGGGCTGGTCTGCCCGGATACGCTGCAATCTGTGCACTTTCGGATCGCAGATTTGAGCATCTCAGCCCATCCGTCAACACCTCAGAACAGAAAATATAGACTTTTTTTCTGGGCCGGCATGCTCCAATATGCTCAGCTATGCTATGCTCTGCGCTGGTCTGTCCTATGTGAATCCACTCAATTCATTGAATATAATTGAATGTAATCCAATATTTTTCAATTCCACTACCTAATACACGATTCGAGAAATAGGAAAAAGACGCCAAGTCCCACCGTCCGCTACAAAGTCCAATCTCCTGCGTCCTCTACCCTCTCCCGCCAGAATAAAGTCCTGTTACCAGAGGGCAAGATCAGCGGCAGTAAAACTTCTGGCAGACAGGCAAGCTTACCCTGTCAACCAGCTTATTTCCGTCGGCCGATTTCTCGCGTCCGTTCATTGTCAAAGATAAGACTCGTCTTGCTATAAGACGGTGTTAGCGCAGGTATACCAAGCACGAAAACCACCCTTACCTGCAGAATCATAGCAACCGGCAGCCCACAAACCATCCAAGGGCACGCCCATGTATGAAGCTAAAGAACAGCGTAAACATGGGGTGATGCCGATAAAGAGACGGCTTACCTCTTCTAGCCCCAGGCGACAACACAATTCAAAGCATAGTACGATGCGATATCTGACCTCCAGGGGCCGCATCCTCGACGAATGCTACGGTATGTGAGAGCGATATAATTAACGACGCACTCATGATCATGGAAATTGCATTACTCACAGCTACCGTTTCCAGAAGTTGAGGCGAAAATGGCAAGCCAAAAATTAATACAAGCCGCATACCGTCAGTAAATCAAGCTAATAATTTCGGCAGTGAAGCTATCGTCTTTCGGTCGACGGTGACGCTATAAACAACAGATCAGTGACTCGGAGGGGAAGGGAGCCGGTACCATTACCAACTCACACGAAGCGTGGCGCCGTAAGACTAGATTATTGGAGTCCCCGCCGGCGCGAATGGAGAGCATAGCGCTTCAGAATGAAATAGTACCTATGAGGTGTTAGCTGTCAGCATAAGTGGTGGAAGAAGAAATGGCACCGAATACGAAACAAAAGGAAGCAGAACTATAGGCATCTGCCGCGCCTGAAGAGTATCAGTACGGTTTTTACAGCAAAGGAAGACGAGGTGAAGAACCAGGTAACGTACAAGCGAAGTGATATGGTGGGAGAAGGAAGAGACCGAGGTTCAAAGAACAAGACGGAAAGAACGATATATGTTCAGCCAACACCTCGAAGGAGGCGACGGCAGGCTGGCGGAAGGCGCACCGACGGTGATTAGATAGAGCGAAAGAGAGAGGAAAATCAAGAAAGAATGAGGCCGCACCTTTTCCGTTGCCAATGTTCGTCTGTCTCGTGGCCGCCGCTAAAGAGTGCGTGAATCGCGCTAGGAACAGTGTCACCGCCGTGGTATTCTTGACGAAGAATTGACTTTGCAGTATCCTATGGTGGGCCGCGTCACAAGTCAGCGGCGAGATGAAGTGCGAACGACAAAGATTTACCAATACGACATGGCGCGGGAGAGCTTGAATTGTGCAGGGAGCAGGCTTCGCAGGTGGGGGCGCCGGGCAGCTTGCTGTCGGGAGTATCAAAGGCGAACGTAGGGAAGAAAGCGAACAGACAACGCGGACGGACAACGGACTACAGTGCGGCACTCGGGAGAGGACTTGGAGATGGTGGTGGTACGGGAACAAGATGCATTTCAAACTCCGACCGTCTCCCGGCGCGTCTTGGACGTGTTCCCACGCTGCGTTGGGCCGTCGAAAGCGCACTGAAAGCGCATTCGGAAGTCTCCGAAGTCGGGTGCAAGTCGGTTGCCAAGACTTTCATTCAGAAATGGTCAGTTTCTTGGGATAAATATAGAATTCTTGGATATTCTGATATGCTGTTCAGCAGATTTCAGCAGATGCAGCGGATCTGCCCATGTTTGAGCATACCCGCCCAGACGGGATTTTCACTGGGCTTGAAGCTTGAAGAAGAAGACAGTTCTTGAGCGCTGAGTGAGTCTGCGAGCTAGAAGCATGCTGTGCGGCTTAACCAATCAGATCAAGATGTTGCACTAGAGGATACTTATACCGAATCAGAGGATGGATATATATCAAAGAAGCAGACCGACTCGCTGAGTGAGACGGGAGTTATCTTTCCATATTCAACCCTTCGACACGGAATCGAAATCGAAGCGTGGTTGAAATACAGTACCTGTGAACCAATGTTGCGCAATGAATCACAGTAATGTACAACACATTACACTTACAAATTATTACCGACGAGTAACAATGTGATTTTACCGGAGTCGGAAGGAATCATCGGGAGTCCGTTCTTCTTGGAAGTGAACGGGCGTCTATTGCCGAGGAAATGGAACAAACCAAGAAAATAGCATCCTTGCGGCAAAGCGATAACTATGGCTTGATTTGAAGCGGTGTATCCGGTCGACAGCAGGGCTGGTACGCTGCTACTCCGCACCCCGGAATTCATCAGAGGTACTACAGCAGTAGAAAAGAAGTTCGTCTAGCCTCGGATGTTGCCGAGTTGGACTCAGCAGCCCGAAAATTCGATATTGAAAAAAACAATTGACGGCAGATCTTGGAACTATCTTGGAGCTGAAATACCAATGAGAGATGTATTAATATCACTTACGGATCCTTCTCTTCCCACCCACAAGACTTGCCGCCCAGCGGTAAGAACCTAGAAGACCAGCACTTGATGTCAGTCACTCAGTTCGCAGCGCACCTTACGCGGCGGAACTTATCGCCGAGCTCAAGTACGGGCTTTACTTTTCGAGCATGGTCAGTTGCTTGCTGGGTAAATACGACGTGTCAATTTCGACCGTCTAGCGTGAGATTGGTTGTTGAACAGAGACCTTTGATCATGACTTTTCACGCCATTCGTAGGATATTCTTGCCAGAGAGGGCTTGTTCACATCAATCTGAAATTGTTCGCTGGGATGTGGCGGTTCAAGGGCCAGAGTTCAACCATAGCACGATCATAACGCCGTTGCGATTTGCTATTCCGAGCGTCTCGGGTTTTGGGGACGAATTTCCCGATCGAAGACTGAGTGAACTGTCAGCGCGTCGACCTCGGAGGAGAACTGAGGTTGACATTACGAGGAGCGAGTACATTTGGCAAATCATGTCGGCGGACATAACTTAAGGATAGAGTTCCTCTCTACTTGACAAGAAGGATAGAGTTTGGATAAGATAATTAGCGGACAGAATCATGACAGATTGACGGAGTCAAACACGCTTCAACGAGACTCCGGTGCCTTACAGGTTGAACCAATATTGTACAGTGCCCTATTTTGTGGTGTGGGTAGATAGATCACTTGGCAACGCCGTTGATGACGCAGAATATCCAAAGCGCCGATCAGCATCCTGCACTGCTTATGAGGACGAGTAACGAGCCATGCATAGAAATGAGCATACATACCTGAATGACAGCGGTGACCGGCGTATCGAGTATGAATAGACCAACCGCCCCGAGTGCCGGAACGGCGTCGATCGTTGCGAATTAACCGTTCTTTAACGAGATGGCGAGTCGGCGGTGCAACATCCCCTTTCGTTCATCCTAATTCTCCTTTGCTCTCTTCCAGTGGCCATTTTGCCATCGCAAAACAATCGACTGCATTCACTGTGCTGTAGAGCGTGAGATTTCTGCAACACTTCTCCTCCTGAGTCCTGAGCTGGCCGAAGCTGGAATTAATTTCCGCTTCATTGCTGTAAACTGCGATACTGTGCATCAATATTTACTGCGGCGAATTTTCTTATATGTGGCCCACTGGATCATCCCCGACGACTGCTCGCCCTCATACCACGTCACTCTGTCTCCATGATTCTGCGCCGCTTTCCTACACTCGCCTTTTTTCTTTCGAACTTCAAACCTGAATTTTACCGGCTCGATCTCGCTCCCAGAGTCGCAATCATTTTTTTTCCATATTCTGGGCCGATGTCTAGGGGTTTCTTTTCCGCCATGCGCTGCCGGAGCGAAGCGGAGGCATGTCTTGTTTTAATAAAATTTCTTGACGGAAAGGCTGTCCAACCGGTGAGCCAAGTATAAGTAATGCCATTCGGGTGCGGTCCGGGTTTCCAGCACTTGAACGAGAAGATGAGAGAGAGAGGAATTTCAGGAGGAAGGTCAGATTCTGAATCGAGAGCAGTACATACTTGTTGCGTGCGTGGACATCTCAAGCAGACTTGTTTTTGCCCAGGATGATCGACAAGGACCAGCAAGACAAGACAAGACATTTCGTTACATCGGGCAACCCCCGCCGGGCAAGCGCTGATTATGAATTTGGACGAGAACCACAGAGAACAGCCTGAAATTGGAACACAGCAACTCCGTCTCAACCTCAACATAAGTAACAAATCGGAAATGACGAAGCGGTCCGATTCGAGACGAACAGATCAATACTGTACAGCCCACCGAAATCCGCTGCGGTGTTACGATTAGAATACGGCGCTATTATTGACCATAGATTTTGGGACAGATGCACCGCCGACGCTGTATTATAATTGGACCAGATCCTTCGAGCATGCTCCAGTACTATGAGTCAGTGACTGACGATTGATGTTTCTGGGCGAAGTACTTGACGAGACAACAGCAGTTGAGAGAGTCAGTGGTATCAAAGAGAGATTGGATGCCACGAATGTTCAAGGAGGAAGAGCACTCTGAACGCCGAGTCGACTCGGCGGCGACGGGTTTTCTTGAAGGCTTTCGACGTCAGTGGTGTTGCGTTGGACTTGGTGCGATAGAATTGCAGCTCCTGTAATGCTTGCGTACTGAGCGTCCAAGATTGTCTGAGCGTTTGTGGCTTTATTTTTGGTCCTGTATCGCGGAACGTCGTCTGTAAAGCAAGGGAGGTGGACTTCAGGACAGTGGCGGAAGGAAAGGATCGCAAGGCACGTGAGTGTGGAAACCGATCAGTGATCCCAATAGCGCCGGCAATAGCCGGCAACCGTCAAATTGCTGCCACAGAGACAATTTTCAAGTTTGCGCCTTTCTCTCGGAGTGCGCTCACAATTTCACCGGAAGGGGCTTCGGCCGCAGTTGTACGGACTTCTCCTCCCAGCTCCTTCCAAAACGGCCATCGACCAACTCTTTTTTCCTGATTTTCTCAACAGTGCTCATCCAGAGACTGGGTCATGTCACTCGATTCTCTAAGCGTTCCGTCTATAGATCTCAGAGATACTCTGTAACACTGATGAACAATTAAACTTCCGAATAGCTCGCTCGGCCTCGTTGTCGTTGATCTCGTCGGACTACCGTCTACTGCCGTCCACCCTGAATCTCGGACGCCGACGTCCAGAAATCTGCCACATATCTGGAGAACTTTCAAGAGGACATATGTACATTCCTTGCTCACCATACTCAATGCAGTATAAAAGACTTGGATCACTGGATGTTATCCTTAACAAACATCGTGTCGCCTGTCTACCTGTCGTTTCCGCTCCACGACAGTCTAGCATTTCGGGCCCGACAGTCGGGTTCTACTTTTACTTTGCCTCCGATGTTCGCCGATGTATGATATATCAGTGCGTCAAGCATTTTTCGTTCCATCGAATTTAACCTTCGGTAGGAATTAGTACTAATTCTGAGGTTTACAGGCGACGAAGAGCAGTCCCAGATTTCGAAGTCGTCGTTCTAAGTACTTATCTCAGAATCAGGACTTCGGCGCAGCCTGATGTCCGCGGGAGTCCCTACACGGATCCCACTCATGTTCATTTTGCAGCCTTTTCTGATTACTGAAAGCACGCACAGAACATGAGGCTCTTACGTGCACCGTCTCCGAATTCGAAGCGGAGATTCGATCCTCCTTCGTCATGATTTTCCTCGCTTCCCTTCGATAGCCTTCGATCTCCCTTCTCGTTTTCCGGATCCGCGGGGTACAGGAAAGGTTGTGGGTGAATCGTTGAAGCATGGGCCGCGGAATGCTCGAAGTGTACCCCACAAGTCTGGTAATTGTCTCCACAAAATCGCTACTGGGGCCGGTTGTCAGTGCAGGTGACAAGCAAGCTCTTTCTTGAATCGCTAGATGTGGTACTTATTGTCTCGATTCTACAACGATTCAATTCGGATACCTCGTGGTCTGTGCGTTCCTTGATAAGTGTTTCTGTTGAAACTGATATATACAAGCTTTATATCTTGCCTGATTTTTCCTGTGCAGCCTGAGTAACAAGTCAGCTACTTATCTTTCCGGGAGACATTTATGCCGCCACTTCCATTCCGTGTGTAAGCCGCCTAGCCCAGATCGCAACCATTGGCATTCTATGTTAACTATCGTTTCATCAGCTTCAGTATACTGACAGTCTTACACAAAGGCCGAAGGGACTGCGGCGCAAAGAAAACCCGGTTGTTATACTTTTGGAGCTAAGGGCCGCCCACGAAGTTGAACCTTCTTTAAACTGACGTTCACAACTTTTTTGGCCGCGGCGAAGATTATGCTGGTTTCGAGCATCGTCTTGCTTTGAATGGTTGAAGAAGATTGGCGGCACAAGAACGATGAGGAGTATCAGTTTGGAAGTTAAACTGATCACGAAGTCCGTGGCCGTTCGGTGAACGAATAGCACCGAGGCAAAGTTAGTCAGAGCGCTGATTTGAAGTTGTACTTACTTCGGTAAAAGGACGATAACGAGTAAGAACGCTTCTTATGTATCCCATGAAACTCAAGCTGATTCGGAATCCGCAGGCTCAACGCAACCCATTCGGTGGATGAACAACACCGAGGCAAAACTTAGTCAATGCGGTGATAGGTCTTGTTCTTTGCTTTGCGCCACCATGTGGTGGGCGCTGGCCGGCATCTGCTGGCACACACGGGGAAATTAACGCCGTATCGAGCGTGAGGCTTCATGATTCCCCCATAGGTCAGAAGAGGAATATAATCTTCCCGCAAAAGGTTTAGTTTAGTCGACTTTTGCTTGGGAAGGTTGAAGGTAGAACTATTGATACAAGAATTAGCTTGTGATTATTGCATATTCCGTCTTGAATAGATGCCTGCAGTGGCCGTTCTTCATCTTCGGAACTATGCAAGTTCGAAAGAACTGCGTCTCGGGAAAGGTATAATTCGTCAGGATTCCACTGTGATTACAGAATAAGTAGGAAAAAAATAAGCTCACATATAGACAGACAGGGATTAGACTGATTCGAGCGACCGCTACTTCCTCGTTTGAAACACTTTTCTCCACCAGACAAATTATTTCGGACGGCAGGAGGCTCGAATCAAAATCCAAAATCCAAACCGGTTCATCTCAAGGCCCTCTCGACCTCCTGGTCTTCATGAGGCAATCAGGAGTGCTTGCTCTGAATGAAGCCGAAATATTGCAACTCAATCTCCAGGACCGTTTTGTCATGCTAGTTGGGTTCAACTCGGAACAAGCCGGAGCGGCGAATGCCGTGAGAAAACCTCAGTTTTTGCTTGTTTGTTTTCAAAGCTTTTTTTGCTCTTTCACCATGACCACGGCCGCAAGGTCGCAATGCTCGTTCCGCACAGGACTCACCGTCCGTACTCGAGCGGGAAGGTCTGAGCTCTCTAGTCCCCTCGATCCGTCCTCGCTGGACGCGGCTCATAAGTACTAGCCAAGGGACGCACAAGAAATCCCCTTCGCCATCGCGGAGCCCAAAGATCTCGCATGAAGGAGGGACAAGAGCAGTGGCGGCAGTTGAGAGCGTCTCGGGACATGGGAGATACGTATTCCTTTGACACATCATCTTCTTCTTCCTCGCGTTATCGGCGCCAGACTAATCGGTCCTTGTTTCGAAGACAAAGGCCGAACGGGGCGTCGTGTCCGTGGCCAAGGGCGTTGCGCCGTGGCCCACGACGGCGTCCCGGAGTCGGCTCTCATGCATGTGAGACCCCCACCCTGCGTCCTCAGCTCATTTTTTGCACAAGTCGCAAGACAAGTGTCACCCCCCATAGTGTCCAAGTGTCATGCGACTTGGCTCTGTTCGCGTCCCGATCTAAGGATCTCATTCTGGCCGTCGCTGACAGCGCGCAGAGGACACCAGCAATGGCCCACACGCTTTTGCTGCGTGTTGCAAAAAAATCTGCTGTGTGCTGCGGGGTGCGGCGTACGAGGCGCGTTGATGGTTGTTGTCATTGTGGGCGTGTTCTTTCCTTTAGCGCACTTTGCGGCGCACGGCTACTTTGGCCAGGGTTGTCGTGCAACTCGATTCAGACTACTCTGTGGCCGTGGTCATGAAACAAGTTTTCGTTCTTTTTTATCTCTTCGTGAGATCTTCGGCTTTTCGCCATACGTGTCTCTTCGCAGACGGACCTTCTGTCGTTGTGATTGTCTTGGGTGAGTACTCGTCGAGCGTCAGATCTAGCTTCGGACACTAAGTCATTCTGTATTCTAGATGTTTTTGGTGGAGTGTGTCGCCGCTCCGGATTCATGAGGCAGATTTGCCTGTGGCCCCGGTTCCCCCTCTCTGTGACCAAGGTTCTGCTTTCTGCATATACTTCGTTACTATATTGCTGTACGCTATAGGTACTATACAGATAACATGTATCCGTATCATCTTTCCAATATGTCGTACTCCTCAAGTTACCTTTGAGCCACCGATTAAGCACGCCTCCGACCTACCAAGTATTCTGGTACTTGATCCTCGACGAGGAGTTGTTGACTTTAGTGACGACATCCAGACCAGCAGGGATGGCAAGGTCTTCGAACGATACTCGACTCCCCCGAACCTCATATAGCTTTGACGGCAATTATCATGCGCAAACCCTCCGCCAAATAATCATATGCTTGGTAAGGACTCGTTCAAAAATCCACCGAAAAACTCATCGCATTTACCGATGACCGGGAACC
This sequence comes from Favolaschia claudopus, assembly GCA_037176885.1. Taxonomy (NCBI): domain Eukaryota; kingdom Fungi; phylum Basidiomycota; class Agaricomycetes; order Agaricales; family Mycenaceae; genus Favolaschia; species Favolaschia claudopus. The sequence goes on from JAWWNJ010000019.1 coordinate 2,077,944, forward strand.
TCCCTTGAATGTTCTCACTAAACCAGCGAAGGCTTGGTAACGCGCTCCGACGTCCAGCAGGCTCGTGTTACGCGTCGCAGCGAGTTTAAATATGCATATGCAGGAAACGAAGCATAACTTTTTTCAATCTCATTCTCTCCTCTGATGTTTCTCGGCGGTGTCGCTCCGCTACTAGTACTCCTTCCCTTCACCTCTCTCATTCTTCTTGTCGCTGCTATGGCCGAACACTCCAACAACAAATTCAACCTCAAACCCTTCCACATTAATCTCTCCACGCCATTCTCGCACCTCAAAACCCTCGTCCAGCAAACCCGCCTTCCGGAGAAAGCTTTATATGATGTGGGCCCGGAGAAGGGCATGCAGCTCGATGTTCTGAAAGAGCTGAAAAACGAATGGGTTGGCTCGTATGATTGGGCGAAGGAAGAAGGGGAGTTGAATAGGTGTGTTTCGATCCGACAAAATTTTCGTGTTTGAGAAAGACTCACGCTGGACATCGTCAGTGTGAACCATTTCACCGCGGAAGTCGAGAACATCACGGTGCATTTCGTGCACGAAAAGTCCAAAGACGCGAACGCGATTCCGGTTATTTTGCTCCACGGCTGGCCAGGCGAGTACATATTTCTCAAGTCGAAACCTCCACTGGATTTCAAAACTCAATTCATTTCCATATATAATATACAGGCTCCTTCCACGAATACCTCCCCGTCGTGAAACCATTGACTGAGACATCGTCCACGGGTGTATCGTATCACGTCGTCGTCCCTTCCCTCCCGGGTTTCTCGTTCTCCTCAGCACCTCCGCTTACCTGGACCATCAACGACACCGGTAGGATATTCAACACGCTTATGACGAAGGTGCTGGGGTATGAGCGGTATGCTTTGCATGGTTCGGATTGGGTGGGTTCATTGTTCTATCCCGTCAGATTACATGTATCATCGCTAACCGATGATTATTTTCTCTATCAATCTGGATAGGGCTCTGGCGTAGGCTACTCCATGTACAACTCCTTCAACGCCTCCGTCCGTGCGGCGCACTTTGTCTTCCTGCCCTTCCTACCGCCCTCGTTGGCGGAGATCAAGGAGAACAATATCACTTTGACGGACGATCAGAAGGTTACAGTTGGCAGGGTGGAGGAGTGGAATGCGAGTGATAATGGGTATTTCGTTGTGCAGGCTACGAAGGTGAGTGGCCTTGATATCTATGGGGAAACCTGGCTTATTAGTACATTCAACGCGTATGCAGCCCAACGACATCGGGTTGGCGTTGTACGACAATCCCATTGGAATTTTGGCTTATGTCGGCGCGGAAGTTCTACGCTGTACGTTCTTCTCCTCTTGCCTGACTTAGACTCACTCAACGCGCAGGGTCCGACCCCCGCGCAGGCACCCCTCCCTCCCTTCTCAACTCCACCAACCTCCTCACCCTCGTATCCCTTTACCACCTCACCCACACCTTCCTCTCCTCCGTCTGGATCTACGCGCAAAACGCCAACGCCCTCGGCACCACATACACGAAAGCTGCCACAGACGCACCGATGCTGTTTACGCAGTATAAGTATAATGTGGGATTTTGGCCGGAGGTGTATGTGGAGAAGGTTGGGAACCTCGTAGCGTATAATGGTGCGTCTTTGATTCGACTTTGTCTGCGCTTGGGATGGAATTTGATTGCTCTTTGAAGCACACGATTTTGGAGGGCACTTCCCCGGGCTGGATAACCCGCCTGCGTTGATTGAAGATATAAGGAGCATGGCGAAATATTTCAAAGCATGATGGGAGGAGTAGCGTATCCACCCGAAATCGCGTCTATAGATTGCTTTCCTTGATCTGGTATAGAGTTTAATTATTCGTTGAAAAGATTATTGACTCTGCCTGCTTGTCGCATCTGCTCGAGGAGCCGTTTCGTTAGAGTACGAGTGATCATTGACGGCTCGTTAATGGTGAGACGTTCTAGAATCAATGCTTCGATATGACTCAACTCTGACCATTATAAATGTACTTAGAAATGCTCCGCAAAAGAGCTTGGTAAGGAGTCTTTCAAAACAACCCAGAGATCATCTAATTCCCGATAACCCGGAACATCTCGGCTCTCAATTGAATTCAACCTTCTCACCACTAGCAAACCAGTGAACGTTTGGTAACGCGCGAGACTTGAAGCGGTCGCGTACACGACCCTACGCGTTTAAATAGTGAAGAAGGTCGGAAAAAGTTTCGAACAATTATCCTCCATTCATATTCTCTCCTTCAATGTTCCTCAACACACGCCTTCGGCTCCTACTTTCCCTTACCACTCTTAATCTACTTGCCAGCGCTACAGCGGAATTGCGCGATGACGGTAAATTCAACGTCGTACCCTTCCACATAGACCTATCCCCACAACTTCCGCACCTCAAGAGTCTAGTTCAACAAACACAGCTGCCGGAAAAAGCTCTGTACGCGGTGGGCCCGGAGAAGGGTATGCAGTTGGATGTGCTCAAGGAGCTCAAGAGCGAATGGGTTGGCTCGTATGAGTGGGAAAAAGAGCAGGAAAAGTTGAATAGGTGCGCTGCAGGCCCGGCACGCTACTGTCATGTAGTATTCTGACCAGATTTCGTTCTGCGCCATATTTCAGCGTGTCGCACTTCACTGCGCAGATAGAGAACATTACTGTGCATTTTGTGCACGAGAAATCCGAAAACCCGAACGCGATTCCGGTCGTTCTGCTTCACGGCTGGCCAGGTAGTTTCTATCCTCAATTTCTAACGTGTTGTTCCGATGAAAAATGATACAGGGTCGTTCCACGAATACCTCCCGGTCGTAAAACCATTGACCGAGACATCGTCCACGGGTATATCGTATCACGTCGTAGTCCCCTCGCTCCCCGGCTTCTCGTTCTCCTCACCGCCGCCGCTTAATTGGACCATCGACGATACGGCTCGAATATACAATACTCTTATGACACAGGTGCTTGGGTATGAGAAATATGCTCTGCATGGTTCAGACTGGGTACGTTGAATTCCATCAATTCCATTGTTGGCTTATTCTCGCGTGCTTCTTACACAGGGCTCGGGCGTAGGTTACTCCATGTACAACTCGTTCAACACCTCTGTCCGTGCATCTCACTTTATATTCCTGCCCTTCCTCCCGCCGACGTCGACTGAGATCGAGGCGAATAATATTACGCTGACTGATGATGAGAAGTTTTCGGTGGCAAGGACGGAGGAGTGGTGGACCAACGATCACGGATATTTTTTGATACAGGGTACAAAGGTGAGCCTCACTTCACAATCGATCACCCACAATATCGACGGTTTCAAATAATGCGCAGCCGAACGACATCGGGTTGGCGTTGTACGACAATCCAGTCGGGATCCTAGCGTATGTCGGAGCCGAGGTCAAACGTTGTAAGTAGCCAGTCAGTCCTCGTACCTGAACCCTGATGATGTCTGACTGCGCACAATCAAGGGTCCGACCCGCGTGCCGGCACCCCTCCCTCTCTTCTCAATTCCACCAACCTTCTCACCCTCGTATCCCTCTACCACCTCACTCACACCTTTCTCTCCTCTGTCTGGATCTACGCGCAGAACGCCAACGTCCTCAGCACAGTGTATACCAAAGCCTTGACAGACGCACCGATGCTGTATACGCAGTACAAATATAATCTCCAATTTTGGCCGGAAGAGTATGTGGCAAAGGTCGGGAATCTCGTTGCGTATAATGGTGCGTGTTTTATCCCGCATGACACTTTTCGAGGAATGCTGACGTTGGATGCATAGCACACGATTTCGGAGGGCATTTTCCTGGACTTGACAATCCACCTGCTTTGATTGAGGATATCAGGAGCATGGCCAAATATTTCGAAGCCTGATTGAAAGAGCAGCACATTCATTCAAAATTGCGTCCAACGATAGTATTTTCGATCAGTTACATACTTTGATTACTTTTAATGAATTGCGAGATTCGTCAGTGCTTTTAGAAATCCCAGCTCAGAAATGGACGCGGATAGAGATAAAAATTGAGAGAACACTCACGGTAATCACCGATGGGACGACGAACGATCGACACCGGCCACCAGATTCGCAACAACAGCCTGCGCGCTATCTTGTCCGCGCTTCAACTGTTCGTATAGCACCTGCACGGCACGCGTCGTTTGCGCCATTAGCTGTTCCTCGGTGGGCATGGCAGGCGGTTCACTTGGGTCTGTAACTGGCAGCAGGGGCAAGCCACCGACACCTGTTTGCCGCATCTGCTCGCATACCATTTGAAGGGTCTGGTTTAGAGTAGCGAGATCCGCTAGCGGAAAGTGTCAGTCGAATATACCGAGTAGATAGATGCAGTGAGCGGAAATTAAATACCTTCGGTCTGTGTTGGGGTGTGACCTATACGATATGCGTTCTGACTTGGAACGGAAGAAGAAGAAAATCGATAAGGATGGAATGAAAAAATAACGAGCAGCATGATACGACTTACATCCCATCCAATGCGCGTTTCGCCGCCTCCTGCAGTTGTAGCACACTTTGTTGGACGAGCTGCATATTCTGCTGGAACAGCTCAGGCGAATTGGGGTCGGTCCCGCCCTGATGAAGGGAATGTTCTTGGCTCGACGATGGGGGAAGAAAGGCGGAGTTGGGGTTGAATTGCGGAACACCATTGAAGTTGGGTTGTAGAGGAGGATATCCCGTCATGGAATGACTCGCCATGGGGTATGTGTTGGATGAAACGGGTGTTGGGATCATGGTGGCAGGAAGCAGGAGAGGTGTCACACGGAAGCAGTGTCACAGGGTGACAGGCTGATGTGAGATCGAAAATTGGGTTTTGTTCGAAAAATTCCTTGGATGGATTGTGTTCGTTTCGAGTGTCGGAGGCAAGCCGACAAATATCATACACAACTGATTTCGAGATCGACCAGTAAAATCGGCGATCAAGAGAGACCAACGTGCATTGCTCAATCCGTCAACTACCTAACCGCGAGAAGACAAATCCGCAGTCAAAATAGTTTACATACTCGAGGAAAAGCTTCGAGACTGCAGGCTGAATCTAGTTGAGCCTCGCGCGACTCGACCTGGCGTCGTCAGACAATCCGGATAAACTCATACCAATCAAACAACGCTCTTAACCAACAACATATAACTAGTACAAGATTGATTGAAACCGGATTGAAGACACTGCTCGTCGACCCCAAGAACAGATTCTGCCGGGATCCAATCAGCAGAGGCAAAGAAAAAGTAAGACGCAGAACAACACACCTCAAGACATCCCTATACGTTATACATCATATGAATGCCATGTCGGACTCAAGGATGAGCTCCTGGCCCCGTCGGGTGCGTAATCGTCGTTGTCGGACCCGCGGTCCAGGTGACAGTCGTCGTCGCTTCGATAATGTAGGGGAACTCGTCCGTGATGGTCTTGTAGACGCGCGTCGCGGTGAAGGTTTTCGGGCCTCCTGGGGGGCCATCTGCTTCGACGTCGTGGGGCTAAATATGCGAAGAAAGAAAGAAAGAGAGTCGTATGTGAGGTTCACGATACACAATATAATGGAGTGGGAGACGCACGATAGCTGCTGCCTGAACGGACACAGCAGCAGCGAAGACGAGGAACAGGGACTTGAAGAACATCATGGTGCTGATTCGATGCAACAGTAACTTGTAGTTCAAGATGGCGGTTGCCCGAGAGCGCTACCTAGCATGACACAGGGTTTTATACAAAACTTGGGTGCACATCTTCTTCCCCATTGGGACCGGTAGGCTAGCGTCGGGTGAACGCTGATATGCGCAACACAACAATGCGGGTCCGAGTGCGTGTGGATGATGACGAGTAAGAATGGAACCTTAGTACTTGTAGGCGATTTGGTCTCGCATTCGCGAGCCTTTAAGACAAATCTTCTCCCGATAGGTCGCAGTTCTTGAGGACAAAGCTAGAATTATCGAGGGATCCCCAACCTTGAGGCCTTTCCTATCCTATTCTTGAATGCGGGGGATCGCACCTGCATTACATACAGAGACTATCAGCACAATTCAAAGCACGTTGCTGCGCAGCACAAGTGGCTCACGCAAAAGCACCTCATGATGAGGCGTTATCCGGAGGTAGGCGACGCGGTTAGCGGTCGGGGCGATCATCGGAGGATCTTCTCGTCAAGTGAGGGTCCGACTTCAAGGAGAATTGTTGATGTTGAAATTGAAATTGAATATGCAACCCAGAAGATCGTTGCTCGAGATAAGAAGGATGAGGGTCGGCGTCGAGGGAGCGCAAGGTAAACACATATGTTTCTGTGAATCTCCATGCGCATCGTCGGCATGAGGAGCAATGGTGAGCCCACGAGACGGGTGAGATGTGGTTGCTTGAAAATCAACCAGCAGCTTGAGTCAAAACGATTATGCAGCATGATAAATGAAAGTCGGCGTTCCGTGTGGGGAGGAAGAAGAAGAGTTGTCTTGTTTGCCTGATGCGTGCCTGGCTTTCGGCAATCCCCGCCTCCGGTGATCTCCGAAGAATTCTCGTTCAAACTGAAGTTCAAATTTTGCGGTGCTGGTTTCGAATGTTACTGAGTTCCTTCAGCTCCGAGCAGGCGCTTCTCAGACCTCAAAGGCCTAATTGCGCAAAATTATGCATTTGCTTGAATCGAGGTCATTTTATCATGTCGAAATCCATCTTTTTCAACCAACAGTTCAACCACGAGTCTGCGAACACTCACAACGATTTCGCAGAATGAAAGTGAATCGATTGCGAGAGGGGGTACCTCCCTGCGTTCCGTGCCTCCAGGGTGAGATTCATAAACGACCTAACTACGCGCAATTACAAACGAAAAAAAAAATACAACTTGAATTTGAACTCTCGTCACGAAAATTGATATCTCTCTAAGTATGGTATCGTATGCCAACCCGTCCGCGGCAGAAGTAAACTGCGACGAAGAACAAGATTAGATAAACATTTCAAATCCAAGAAAGAGCACGAACGAACATACCTGGGCTAAGTGAAAGAGACCGAGTCGAAAATCGACATCACCTTACTTCCCGCCCTTTCCCTTGTTCTGTGCGCCTTGTTGGAAGCCGCCTTGTTGAAAGCCACCGTTTTTACCCTTTGCAGCGGTTGCTGGGGCAGCAGCAGCGGGTGCGGCAGCTCCCTTGGCGGCAGCAGCAGTTGCGGCAGCGCCTTTAGCGCCGGCTGCGGTGGCAGCGGCTCCCTTGGCACCGGCAGCGGTAGCGGCGGCTCCTTTAGCACCAGCGGCGGCAGCAGCAGCTCCTTTAGCACCTGCGGCGGTAGCAGCAGCCCCTTTGGCTCCCGCTGCGGTAGCGGCATTAGCTCCAGCGGCCCCAGCAGCACCCGCAGCAGTGGCAGCATTGGCCCCGGCAGCGCCAGCAGCTCCTGCAGCAGTGGCAGCGTTGGCTCCAGCGGCTCCGGCAGCGCCCGCAGCTCCAGCAGCAGCACCGGCGGCACCCGCAGCGCCCGCAGCAGCACCAGCGGCCCCAGCAGCACCCGCAGCCCCGGCGGCACCTGCAGCACCAGCGGCCCCTGCGCCTCCCGCCTGAGCAGTGAACTAAGACATCGATCAGCACTAGTCTCATCAACCAAAACCAAAGGAAAACCACGCACATAAACACAATCGTCCAAACTCCCATGCTGCGCAACCGGCACAATAGCAGGCTGATGCGTCGCCGAGCTCACAATCGTGCACATCCGATAAACACCCGGGGTGACGCCGCCCGTAACATCCACCTTAACGTTCCCCTGGCCATCTTGCGGGTCATTCACGCCCTTGAAGAAGAAGAACGTCTTGGGGTCGGTGAGGGTGGTGCTGGAGAGCGAGTCGATGGCCTCCATGACGATGTGCGTGTGCCCGATGATGGCGCCTTGCGCGTTGAGCTTCTGCGGGTTGGCGAAGTAGGTTTTTTGCGCGTTGGTGAAGGTGCCGAGTTGGATGTTCTTTGTGGCGAGGGTGATGGTGAAGGTTTGGCCGGAGGCGATGACGTCGAGGTTCTTGGGAGATTCTAAGCGGATTTAAATGAATGAAATTCAGGTGGATGAGTGGAAGGAAGGCGGCGGACGCACGGAATTTGGAACTCGGCATGCTATCAGTGCTCGGAATGTTACCGATCGGGATGGGGTTGCACGACCCAGTGGTGATTTGCAGGCCGTTCGTCAAAGGCGTTGCGGGCAGTCCCAAAGCGCAGAAGTTGGCAAAGTTGTTCTTCGACGTGTCGGCGGCGCTTTGGCCGTCCACGGGCGGGTTCTGCCCTGAAAATAAAATTAGATTGATTGATTCGGGGTTTATATTTAGAAAACAAGGCGCACCATCGTCGGTGGTCTGAATGACGGAGGGGTCGACAGTGAGAGAAGATTGCAGCGCTTGGGGGTTAGCGGCTGTGGCAGCGGCAGCAACAGCAGCTCGTCGGGCGGGGGCGGCGGCGGCGGATAGTGCGAGAGCGATCGTGACGAGGGTGGAGAGATACGTCGAGAGCATTGTATTTATTTATTCGGAATTTGGGGCTTGGTATTTAGGTAGGACGAATGGGAGAAAGACACCAGGTCGTCGAGGGAGTGCTGAGCGAGCGACAAAAACGAAGGAAGGCGGCCGGCGGGAGGACGAGAGAGACAGACAGACGATCCCAGATCGCGGGGAAGGGAAAGGGGAGGGAGGGAAAGAAGGGTACGGGAAAATAGACGGCGTCTCGTTAAGTATGGTGGGGATCGAGTTATTTATATGGGACCCAATCGCACGCCGCAGCGTGAGGGATGCCGGACGTCTGCATCGAAAAGCTAAATTAAAGCAGGGTGTAATCATCGGGGTTGTCAGGGTGGTCGCTTCGGCGGGGGCCGGCAGCAGATGTAGATAAAAGTAGGTGAGCCAGAGGGAGGGTAAGGACGAGGTGAGGGGAGGAGATGGGGTTGTGACCGAGAGACCCGGGGGATAGAAGGTCTAGACCGGTGTGGATGACGCGACAGGGGGCGCGCGCAGGGTAGGGATCCATTTGTGACTTGGAGGCGAAAATAGCTGATGGTATGTTCGTTGGTTTATTTTGAGTCGTACCCCGAACAATGAAAGAATTTGGAGGGGAGTTGCTGTACTCGAGTTGTTGGTCATAGCAAGTGATATGAAGGCTGAGGAATCAGGATGTCCGATAACTCGTGTTGGAGGTGCGGACGAGAACAATGATACTTTGGTGGGACGGTGCGCAGCGATGTGTAGATGGTAACACAACACGACGTGTACGTGGAGCGGATGTCTACAACTGGCATGGCGTCCTCTTGATGGCGTCCAATGATCAAGAAACGACGATACAAAATCAGAGTGATTTTTACTTACCGTTCACGCGGGATGGGCCGATGTTGTTAGTTCGCTCCCGAAGAGCGAGAATTGTGTTTCGCCTGGAGCAAGCAGTAAGTACTGGAAGTTCTTTGGATGGGAGGGTGAAACTAAGGCCTACGGTGCCTGATTCCGGGTTCGGTGGGAATAACGGTTGCGTTGCCAGATGTCCGGGACTTTTTGTCGTTGTGGTCGTGGTTCATTTTTAGGCGACCAATGGCTATGAATAGGCGCTGAGAGATAAATATAGCGCTTGGAAATTGAATTTGAGCGAAATGAGCGAAATGAGCGAGAGGTGGGTTGGGAGCGTGATGCGACTCACAGTTATTTATCGCTTGGGCCGAATAATGTAGCGTACATATCAGATGCGTTGGAAAGACGACCAGACCACCATCTGCGAATTTTTGGGTACTATATTTCATCGCATTCTTGCGTGTCCCGAAATTCGGTAAGTCACGAGTGGTTAGGCCAGCGGGGAAAGAGGTTTGACGCGAGCGGAGTACAGGTCCGCTGGCCATGGGAGATATTCGTTTCCGAGTCGTGATCTGTTTGGAGGGAATCAGGTTAGTATGTCATCAACAGCTTGCTGTGCGAAGGGCGTACCATCCGTCAAAAAAGCGCAATCTGCAAAGATCCGTAATTGAACCATGCGCTGAGCGGCGAGTAATCTGAATCTGAAGAGAATGGTATTTTAGATACGTTGAGAAGGGTCGCGAGTTCGTGAGTGTACTAGCGCCTCAGCGAGTCGGTCGGTTGGTCACCAGCGGAAAGAATGGAATTTCTCGGAGTGCAACTGCGTAGTCCGGAAGAATCACAGTCCACCGTCATTCAAACTAAGTGAGTTTCAAGTTGTGAAGAGCAGGTGCCGATTCATATGGGCGCGGAATTGTTGATTGGAAAGACTCGAGTTGATATAAAGTACAGGCGAGGAGCGACGGAAGGACATTGATACAGTATTGGTCCGACAGTTTGAATGGCAAGCGGGAAGATGTTAGGATTGGAGGAAAGTTTGGATCGGGAGCTTGATGAATATATTCCCTTTCTCGAGATGCATGGGAGACCGGGGGCGTCCAATTGCGATCTATCGTGTGTAAGAGAAGGGATGTCTTAGCCGGAGCAAAGGGGTGCATTGTTGTAGAAAGAAGAACATGAGAGTTCGAAGAAAGCCTGTGGTTCAGATGAATTTGGAGGACACAGGTAAACAAACACATAATACCTCTCTCCGTCATCTCCAAGCATCTCACGTCGTCAGATGCGGCCGGGACCCTATATACTCCCCCAGACCCGACTGTCCACGAACAAGCTTATGCCCTCGGCGCGGAATTCCGAATGCCCGGCGACAAGAAATAAATGAATCGTTCTCTGAGCGGCAGACTGAGCTGTACTATGCTTGCCGTCGCCCCCTACAAGAATCTTAGGGTTGGTTGCTGGTGTCCCTGCCTGCGTGTAGAAGCGAGATTCGCAGTCCATGGTACGTCGTATTCAAATCTTAACACAGAAACAGCCTTTCTCAGAAACAAGCAGAGAGTGATGCTTCGATCCTCAGCGAAACGTAGAACTTTTGCCATGTCGATAGAGTTTCGCGCTAGTGCGGAAGACAGAATTCACAAGGTGTGTAGGATGTAATCGACCCATCTTTCGTCCCTTACTCACCGGCCGTTTAGGTAGCCTAGCCCTCTCAGGCTCTCACCCTCCACATCACCTGCCGTGGTTTGCTGCGAGTGTAGGGAGCAAAGGTGCCATCCACCATGACATCCGCTTGACTGATATTGCGCGCAGCCCCTCCAGCTATTCTGCATTCCATCTCCCTTTCTCCTCCACCCTCATCGACAAGCAACCTCGCATTTCGACAGGCTGTCCGATCTGGTCTCGTCAATGTCATGCTTTGCGAGCATGGTATCAAGTCAGTACGTCTCCCACTTATCATAACCCTCCCGATCTCACAACATACAGATCCGAGTCCCCTCCTTGCCCCCACCCCACACCTCCATCCAATCTCTCTGCCGGCAGATACTATGGCCGAAGTAGGGTCAGCCTCCCTCCCCCAACTCACCGCAACCACTCGCACCTTCACCGCTCGTTATACGATGCAAGAACCCCACGCGCAACTGCATCTCAGGAGGTGGTGGTCGTCGAGCCCAAATCGAGGATCGGGTCATTGAGTCGTTTTTCGGAAAGTTGTACGTCGTGTCTCACGAGGAAGGGTAAGTGTGTACTGCCCTTTCTATCGCTCTTCGCTGAGCTTATGATGAATTGCAGTCTACCTACCTACTCACCAGCTCCCGCCTCCGAGTCCTCGACGACTCGGATTCGATGCATCTACGAACGAAAGCCCTTGTATTCTCAAGAAACCACACTCATCCGCCCTTACGTCGCTAGCATTGACCGACCTCGTCTTCCACCACGAAGTCACCGCACCCTCCAGCCCAGCATACACACCCGCACCCCCATCCACGCCCCGCGCCCACTTCGTCCAACCTCCACAAAAAGCCGACTCCGACATTCACCATTCGACTTTCGGAGAAGTCGATTCCGAAGACCCACCCCGCCCTTCTTCATCGACTCGTTCTCCATTTTTCGTGCTGTGCCGAAGCTGCCCCTGTCCCGGAATCCGCTGTCCGCGACGAGGAGCTTCGAGCTTTGGGCGTGCGTTGGACGAGTGCTGTGTCCTGCGGAAGAAAAGCGAGCTTGATATCGTCTCTCTCTCCTCATTGCCTTCAGCAGTTTCGTTAGACTCCTCCCGCCAATCTACACGTGCTTGGCGGGCGACGTGGCGCGATCTCAGAGTCGGTCATCCCCATGGACGGGCATTGGCATCGGGTGCTACGCTACGTCTTCGCCTTCCTTCAGCTCCCGGATCCCAGATCCCGCTGTCTCAATATGACATGTGTCTCCCGCGCCCGTCGAGCCCCACAAGCGTTTCTCCCTTGTTTCCTCAGGATTTTGTTATCGCAAGGCGGGAAGGCGGTTTCGCGCCGTTGCCTTCGAGCACTTCGTCTTCATGCGGATTGCATTTCACGCGGGACGCCACGTGTATGCTGCTGCACGGGCCTCGCGTCGTTGGGGTTGGGGTTGGGGTGTCTTTCTCAAGATTCAGAGTCGGAGTCTGAGGGGGCGATGTCGACGACGAGGAGATGAATCGTCATGGACCCCCGCCTCATGTCGCGGCTTCTACTCGCTATCAAAGCCTGACTCCGGCAAGGTCTCGTCTGTCTCCCCGTCAGCATCGCTAGCCTCCCCGCCTCTCCGCTAATCATCCGCCCCCCGCGCTCAGGCTTGACTCGGGCGACGAGAAACGACAGTCTGGGCGCTGTTTTTGCGGCTCCCGCTGTCTCGACAGGTCCATCGAGCTCGTCCGGCAGGCACACTCGTGCCTTGCTCGTTCTCTCAGCCTCGTCTCGACTTGAGCTCAGCCTTTATCGTTGCGGGACGGGAGGGCTGCCTAGCGCGCATCGAGATCGAGCACGGATCCGCACTTTAGCCTTTATCTCAGGAATCAGAGTCGGAGGAGGTCTCGGAATCGAATCCAGATTCTGCGTGGACCTCCCTTGTCGTGTCGTGTCTCCTACTGTTACCCTGGACTGGACGCGGGTGTAGCAGCTCGCTGGTGCCTTCGTCGCCGTCGCCGTTGCGCCTAGGAGATCGGGAGCGCTCGGCTGCAGCTGGAGATGTCGTTTTCTTCGTCCCCGTCTCCTTAGCATTACCATTCAAGACATGGACATAAGGCTGCCCCTCGTCACTTCAATTCTGAAGAGGATTATACCGAGCTCCAGGGCAATGCAGACTGTATGCGTATGCGTGTCGTACGGTCGCTATCACGAGTCTCGTGGTGTGGAAGCATAATGAGTCTCCACCTCCAAGATAAGACGATGCAAGGACGGTCGTTGCCATACCAGCATTCGGCGCATGCATAGGTACAATGTGTACCCCCAGCTCGTCTACCGCCATTGAGCCGTACACGTCACATACCTCGGGATCCATTTCGAATTCTCTCTTCGCGATACGCGCGCGCGTCTGCGGAGGATTCGGATTCGCCGGTGGTGATATGTGTGCGGGTGGTAATGCGAACGCAGCTTCCGTAGGTCGTCCGTTTCGGCCAAATGATACACACGCTGACTAACTTCCAGTCCTTCAGTTCGTAACTCGGTTTAGCGTTGGGGGGGGTGCTGCGGTGCCGCAGCGTTGCCAGCGGGGTGAGGTGGTAGACGAAGGGGAAGAACAAGGAGAGGTCGCCGCTGTCGTGGGGGAGCGACAACAAGCCAATCAAAGGACCCTCGTCGTTCGTCATTCCGTGTCTTGTTCTTGCGCGGACGCTGGCTGTGGGTGGCGGACGACCGTAACCTGAAACCCTCCGCACCACATACGCCTCTAGAACGGGGGACGCCTTCAAGGACGAGGAAGGTCAACATCGCATTGCACCCCTCTTCGTCCTCTTCGGCTTTGTTGCCGAGACCACTCTCCTCGTCGTTTGGGGGTCCTCTCCCTGCCCTGCCTCTCGCTGCCCACCCATACCCCTCCGCTGCCTCCCGCGGCCATAGCACGGCTTGGAATTCGCTGCATGCGCATATGACATCCTCGTCCGGATCCCCGTCACGAGTAGCCAGCCAGCGCTGGTATCTTACCGTCCTGCCCGCTGTGATGGGAGCGTTCAAGCGAGTCCTCCTCGATGCCATTGCCGCTGGAGGAAACGTCGACAGCTCGAGCATGATTAGGATCATTGTGGTCCAGGCGGCGAGTTTCTGACGTGCACGTTTGGTCGGATGACGGCGCCTTCAGCTGCGTCGCTCCTCGGTAGCAACTATACGATGACGAGGCATTCGATTCTCTTCCTTCTTTCAGACCTCCTCCCTTATTCCTTTGCTCGCGACGAGTCGGGGATGCCTCAAGTCCTCCTGTTGCTGTCAGGGAGTGGCTGATACTCATGGGGCGATTCGGATTGGGTGCTGCTAGTTGCTCCGTTCCGAGGAGGGCCGTCGCGAATGGTACATATAGCCCTTAAAAACAGGAAGCACTCTTCGTACTCGAGGCAGGATATATCTTCCACGGTGCCATGTCAGACATGCCCCCGTCCGCTTTCTGCCTGCCCCCTCCCATGTCGTGTATACGTTTACGGATCCAGGATAGCCACCACGATATCGATATCAATGTCCCCGCGCCTTCTCAGGTGTCAGTGCGGAGAGATTACGCGCGTTTACTCGCTTGCGGGTGTCGCCTTTGTGGATGCATAGTATACCTGCGGTGGAGGGTACGAATGGCGTCGATGCCGACGCCGCCTTGGACTTCGAGTAGCTGCGTTCTGCGTTCTGCGGCCTCCTCGACTCGTATGAGCTCGCGGAGGGGTGCGAGTCCGACACCGTGCTTGCGATATCTTGCTGTGCCCGCCGCACGACTCCTCGACGATGACATATGCTCTGTCTGGTCAAGGCGTCGTCGACTGTGATCATGATAAGTATACCGCGCGGTCTTGAATCTTCCGCCGCCAGAGACCCGCGTGCCGGACGCTAGGTCGTTTTCGATATCGGACACTGCTGTCGCGGAGAGGGACGCGGGTCGCAACGTGCGGGGAGCCCTTGCTTTGTCCTCGCTATAAGTACAGCTCATCGAAGACGCCAATGCGCGGTATGCTCGACACTCGCCGCCCGAAAAGGAGCATGTCAGTCGAGTAGTGGTCGGAAACGGACAGGAGATATGATATGCGCGCCGTGTCTCCCCGTCTTTGTGGAGACTTGGGGGTGAACGGCCCTAGCGTTTTTCAGCATCAAGTCTGCCCCAATCGAAGCTCGCAGCAGTTACAATTACAATACTATGGCTACACGAATCAAAATCAATTCTACTCCTCCGTCCCAAAATATTCCTCCACAAGCATACGCTTTCGCAAAGCTAGCAACGTGGCTTCGGTCTCAGCAGCCGTGGGGAGTTTCGGAGGCAAGAGCATCTCTGCCGTGAGGAATGGGACGTAGGCTGCTAATGCTGATGCTGCGGCGCGCGCATCTGCATCGCCAGAGGCAGCATCTTTTGGATCGGTGTCGGACATGACTGTGTCCTCACTCGGCTTTGCTGCGGGAGATGCAGATGGTCGGGGAAGCGCCGCGTCAGGAGCCAGGCCAAGCGTCGTTCGTAACTCAGTCGCGGCTTCTTCCCATTCTATTCTGTAGTCAGTTTCGTCGCCAAAGAAAACCATACGACATGAACGCACCAGCGTCCTGAGCCTCCTGCTCGAATGTGAGGAGAGTACCATCTTTTTCATCTGCGTCGCCGTAGTATGTCAGAGGCGGCTTCTGAAATTTTCTGTAGAATTCGAGCGCTTGATTTTCCTCGTCTTCGTCCTTTTTCCGGCTCTGGAAAAGCTCGCGGACACCGGGGAGTTCTTTGGCGCGACCGAAATACCTAAATGGTGTGAGAAAGCCAAGTCAGCATCAGACGGAGGATACGCACTTGTAACCTTTCGTCCCCGGTACCTCTTTTCCGTCATCGTCCAGCATGGCGACATTACGCCGATAATTCGCTCCTCCGAGTGCGACAATTTGATTCTCCCAATGCCGCTTTTCTCGTAGTAGCTTGTTTATCTCGTCGTTAACATCCCGCACCTCGTAATCACTAAGACCAGCTAAAAGAAATGAGAAAAAAATAATGGCGTCAAGTCAATTCATCCATTCACTGAAGTTGCTCACGCACCATCCTGAATCTTAGCGACCTTCCTACTAATCTCCCGCAGCAACTCCCCACGCCACCGCTCGCACTCTCGCAAGCTTTTGCAGGCGCTGGCCATGCGCGGTCGGCGGTCACCGCGCGTTCCCAGGCCCAGCTCCGCGGCTTGCGCCTCGCGAAAGCGATAGAGCATAGACTGCGCCTTCTCTTGATTACGCGCCTACGACGAGCAGTGAGTAGCGAGGTCATCGCGTCGGACGACGAGCTCACCATGATGGGACGGAAGAGGAAGGATGTTGATCGTTACAGTCACACCGTGACCAACTTCCTTCTGACGTCCATCTCTTCGAGTCTTGCGCATCTCGCTGAGGAGCGGCTGAATGCCATTCAAACTACCCGAGGTAGCTCAGAGGGACCTCAATAGACCTTTACCTGCAGACGCAGAAGAGCAAGCGATTTCTGTCAGTCAAATTCTATCGCACTTTCAGGTCAAAACCACTAAAAGTCCTTGAAAATCCCAGTCTGCTCGACGAGATGCCATATTCGCGGGCATGTCCGCCGCGCTTGCTTCAGGTGCTTCCCTTCTTCAGTTTCCTTGTGCTTTGATTTTTTTTTACACCAAGTAGCGGTCATAGGTTCGAGATTCATGGGCTTCGGCCGAACCCAGATGCTGTTCAGTGGTTTGGGTACGATTAACCATTGTGCCATTTGCTCTTGTATAGTATAATACCACTTACACAGTATAACAGGATCTGGCGTTCTCTCGGGATATTATTTCAACAAAGTTTGTCCCAGCAAAAAATATTATCAACCGATCTTGATATTGCTTATAGGCGTTTGTTGCGGCGAATATGAAGGAGGTGGAGAAAGAGCAGGGGCGGTTGAAGGAATTAGGTATCACCTCTGAATCCTCCGTGGATTTTACACCGAAACAATCGTAAAACAAACAAATCCAGTGCCCGGATTTTCGCCTGGTTCATTAGACGCCGCGCGCTTCCGTCGAAAGACAAACCGACTTGGAATTTGCTGTATATGTGCAGTCTGGTAACTATGATCATCCTAGCACTGACCTGATATTCGGGGCCATGAAATCTGCGAGGAAGGATCAACATCGCAACGTCAATTTGGCAGACTCCCGCGGCCGCCTTCCCTTGTCTATCCAATGTCGTGGCGTTTTCTCTCTGGCATGTAGTATGGCTGTGGAGCGGTTGGCTGTTGTGACTGTTGTTCCTATTCCCTTGTTTCCGCTGAGCAAATACAGTCCCATGATCTCAAGGTTTCGGATAAGTAAGTGCACAATTTCTCACCTATGTTGTGTACCTGAATCGTGACTGAATATCTGGTTTTGATTATCAGGTTCTTGCTGCCAGGATATGGTTCAGTTCACCAGATAGCCCCGAGTACATTCGAGCTACTCGGCACCGAAGGTCTAGCGTCTTTTAATTGAGCTATAGACTCCTCGAACGTATCTCAAGGGAAAAGAAAAAATGACAAACGGCAATGCGCTCCTGCAATGAGCTCAAAGGCAAGCCCACACGATTTCTGCCCGAATCCCCGACCAGCTAAATTGCACCAAGGGAAGGAAGTTGCACAAATACGACAAATACAACAAATATCTGATTCATCGGAAGTGATTCTGTAAATGTAAATGAAAGACAGCTTGCTTACTTACATGCCGCCCGACTCCCGAGGAATTCATGCTGACGGAGCGGGAAGAATAGAAGGTTTACGTCGGATATGAACAAACCAAGCGAGAAGATATATACTGTAATCGTCGATTCGGTAAGTGATAATCTTTTCACAAACGCCGTGCAGTGTCTGATGCAATGCTCATACATATATCCCAGGAAGACGCCTCGCATCTTTCTCTGCGGCTCCGACGAGCCCAGAGACAGCCCTTGTCAGATATTCCGTGCAGTGCTCCTGTTTGGGAGATTAATTTCTCCTCCAGATCCTTTTGTTTAAGGCAGCCAACTTAGTCCCGTCCCGCTGGGATCCATCCTTCCTGGATTCTGTCCGCCAAATACCACGCGTATTCATGCATGCATGCATCACATCGGAAGCGGACGCGGAAACGGAAAATTATGGCGCGATGTACATTCGCATCCGTGCTTGCCGGAGAACCCTCACTATACATAGACCTTAGAGGGGCCCCGATGCATCGATCGCGATATCCACATAAGATAGGTCGGTTCGCCGAGATTTACGGTATTTATTTCGGGATTAATTGTTTGCTTGGTATAGGTGAGACACTCTGTCCAGCTCGAGCTGTTCAAGTTCCAGCGTAGACGTGGGTGTTGAGATAAACCTCTGCATCCAACTCACCTTTCTCGGACCTTCCGCTTCATCCACGCCGCGGCCGACTCTGCACCAGGAGGATGGATGTACAGGACGAAGGATGAGATCGTCTGTATCCACCGTTTTCTGATCAAACAAACGATTAACCTAGGGTCTACAGCGACTTCTATGTGTACATATATTTTAGCGACGTCTACCTGTCTGTCTGACCACGGTCAAAACACGGGCAGATCGTTTTCTGTTAGGTAGATCCAGGTAAATACTTATGATGTTCTCGTCCCGATGCTGTAGGCGATGGGAATCGGATTTGAAGCATCCCGCGAAGGACTCGCAAGGTGTATTTTTGAAAGTGAGCGATCTTGTACTTCGGTATACGGTCCACTTCATCCGTTATACGAGTATCTGATCTATGAGCTGGATATTTTCTCAGGTAGAATTGGAGTTCCACCGACGTCGATTCTTTTAGGCATTTCAGCAAGCCCGAGACATTTGTTGATAACACAGGACTTACACTTTTTATTGACATGCCTGGCCCGGTTTGACCGTGCACGAACCTCAACCGTGGTCCTAGCATACATCTTATTACAGTCCCGTGATGTCAGGGTGAGAATACCCATTGCTCTTCTCCTTCGCTTCACAACTCGGCGCAGGACACGAGTATCGTCGGCCCGTCTCCCTGTGATAGCATTCACGGTGGGGGTCCACTCAGTGCATGTACAACAGCTGCCAAAACGGCAGCAATCACCATGATCATCATCATTTCCAGTCAATACCTGTACTCGGATTCTGCTCTCATACCCCCCCTTTTTGCCCCGGGCCAACAATGCCGTATCCGGCACCGCACTTAGCTTCCAGATTTCCTTGTCTTTCCCGTATCATGCGCGAAAGTACACGGCGGCTTTCTGTATATGGGTCCACCCGCTGTCGGATCCTTTCTTCGTGGCCGGTATATAGCCTCTCTAATTATCTCGCGATGTGCCTATCATAGCCAACATCCACTGGCATGCCCTCGCCGACGACGTCGATGCCAAGCCCGCCGCCTGAAATTTGGAGGCTGATTTTTCGGTTTGCGACGACATCGCAAGCTGCGTACGCCATCGACTACCTACCGTTCCAGCCGGTCCAGGAGTACCAGGAGACGAATTCATCGCTGGAGGAGGAAGCGCTGCGGCTGCAGACGTGTCTGGCTTTGGTGCTCGTCTCACGCAGCTTCCGCGACGTTGCGGTGGAGTTTCTGTACGAGGACGTCAAGATATACGATGCGCGGGGTCTAGCGAGCTTCATGTCGGGGCTCTCCCGATCAGCTGCAGATGCGAGCAGCGCTGAGGGGTCAAGCAGCTATGGCTCATACGTCAGACGTCTGGAGGTCCCTCACCGCCGCTCTACCTTCTCCTCCACCGACCCGCACCAACATCACTCCCCCTTTCCGACGCACCCCATCCCTTGCGATCCCAGCACACCCTCGCTATCTGACATCCTCCTTCTATGCCCCCGCCTCCAGATCCTCGTCCGCCCCTGCCTCCGCCTCGACGCCGAGAGCATAGCATTCTGGGCGTCCCTCGTCAGGACACCGGTCGTCGCGCCGCTCACACACCTCATGCGCTTGGAATGGCACGAGAGCGAATTGGATTCGCGTTTCTACGGCTTCAACAATACACTACGTCTACGCGAACTCGTCTCTCGAGCCCCCAACCTGCGCTACCTCTTCCTCTCCTCCGACCGCCAAAACTCCCTCGCAGACCTTTGCCTCCCCTCTTCCCTCCGTACCCTCCGCATCAACCGCTCGCACTTCCACTCCACTCCACCCTCTTCTTCCGCATCCAGAAAACCCCTCCTCAAATCCCGTTGCCACGCCCCCACCCTTGGCTCCATCCCCAACTTCCGCAACCTCGTCCTCCACACCACCCTCCCCGCCTCCCTCCTCTCCTTCGTCTCCGCCGTCGGGCAACACCTCCGCGTCCTCGAGCTCGCATTCGCCCCCCAGATGATCTTCTCCTCCAATCAAATGCAGCGCCTCCTCGCATCCTGCCCCGTCCTCGAAGAACTCGTCTATGCGCTCGGGGCGCCGGAGATTTCTCCGCTCCCGCTTGACGTCCCGTCGTCAGTCAAACGCGTTAGGCTGAAGATAAACCCGGACGAATGGAACCCCTGTAAACCCGTTCTGCGAGCGCAGCTCGAGGTCCTCGAGGGCCCGAGCTTCCCCGAGCTGAGGGAGGTGATATTACATGATTCGAGTCGGTGGTTGATGCGGAGGGAGGTGGGGAGGGAGGCGGTGGAGAGGATGGTGAGGAGGGGGTGGGTGGTGAGGTATGAACATGATGAGGGCGGGGAGAATATCGCGGCGTTGCCCGTGAACGTGCCCACATAGAAGCGAAGCAAGCTGGTGGGTAAATTAGAATTGTTATCTAGATTGTTGAAGAGGTTTCTCACGGAAGGAGACAGGTAGTTCGTTCGTTCGTTCGTTGATGTTCTCATGTCCCTGCTTTTCTCATGCTTTGGATCACGTTCCTCTACCGTTGGGGCAGGTTTTCTTCCTATGAACCATGGTAACTGTATAAATGTATCCCAGTCGACGTATCTTGTATTGTTACATTCGGTGAAATTTGCGCGCCGCTCGTATGTATGCCGTCCGAGGAGGTGTCGCTGGCGCAATCCCCTGTCAATGTGTGTAAGAAAATTCGGAAACCCGCTCGAGTCGTGAGCCCTCGCTTCTTCAAAGGAGGTCGTTTGCTGTCTTCTGAGTCCTATCGGTGGAGTACCACATCTAGAAAATTAAATTGAAATCCTCGGCCGTCCATTCCGACTCCGTCACCGTTCTGGTTGCAAACCGACTTATAACTGATTCGACCGTTGATACACAGACTACTGTATGGAAGAATTCAATATCTACGTCTCGATTAGAATTCTATGGAATTCACGTCGAGTGATAACATGCCTTTATAGCAGTCACGACAATCAAGCTCCTACTACACCCAGAAGCAAAGAAACTCCCAGAACAATCACCGCCGCATTCCACCCTACAATTCGATCTGCCCCTGATGTAGGCAACGCGTCAGCACATCCTCCGTCGTAACTATAGTTGCGGATGCATGCAGCGAAATTTTGAATGCCCGCCTCAGTCTCTGCGAAGGCCGGAGGGTTGTACGGACATCCACACGTGCCGTTGAGAAAGCCCGGCGTGCTTCCGACGCTGCTGCAGCATATTTGGAGGACCGTGGCGTTGCCAACTACGCATCCTATGAAGAGCATCGAAATGAAACGAATCAGAGATAGCATTTAATACAACTCAAGTAAAATCGTTAAGGAGGATGTGAGAACCTACCATAAAAGCCTGTGGAAAAGGTCGTGCCGTGGAGATGTCCGCACCCTGTGGGAAGAGGCGGAAAAGCAGAAGACGACGTGGACGAGGCCGAGGCGTGGGTTGCGGAACCTGAAGAGACTGATCTGCTGGTGGATGATGAAGCGATTAACGACGATGAAGAATTCATTCCGAGTGTCGGGTGATGATGATCTAAGTAACAATTGGATGCGCGTTAACTTCAAATGATGAGGCGAACTGGGTGACGAGCCTACCAGTCGCTTGCGATGCGCAATGTGGGTCGAAAGCCTCAGAGAAGGCATCTACGCACAACACAAGTGCGTGAGGTATATAAACTGAGGCTGTCTAAATAGCTGTAATGAAGTCGGTGCCTGATGTCACCCGAGACTCCAGCAGCGGAGTTTGGGCGACTGAGTCAACAGCTTGTTCTGGGACGTACGTCCGAACTTGAAGGATCGATAGCCTGGGTCGATTTGTGTCCGGAATCCGGATCGATTTTGGGTCCCTACCGTCGATTTTTGTCCGAACCGGAAGTACCCTTCCCAATAAGAAATGGGATTTTGCGTATCAGGGGTAGCTATACGCGCTCGCCGCTGAGGCCCGAGGTGCCATTAATGATTATCCACCGAAAGTCGATCGAAAGTCGGAATCGTAAAAGTGCTCGAAAAGCCACGGTGGAGCTAGTGAGACACTTCTACACAGTTTTGCGAGTGAAGAAAAGACAAAGGGTACACCTGGATCTCATGATGGCGAAGGGACCTTAGGGAGTTGTGAAAAAGTCGTGAATGGTGAAAGAGAGAACAAGTCATTCAATCTCCGACTGATGGTCATTACGATATGGTGATATGCCAACGGGATGAAACGGCTCGTCCTTCCGACCACCACCTTCTCCACAATTCGCCCACTTTCTGCCGCAATTCGCCCACTTTCCGCCACTGCAAACGCTCTGCCCTCGTCGCGCCTGCTTCTTCGACGGATACATCAAGCCACCTCACACCAAGAACCCCCCAGGCTTCATACTTCCTCTCCTCATGCGTCGCCAAGGGCTCAAGTAAATGCCGACCCTCAGCTTGAAGATACTCCGTACGCCTCAAGACCCTCAAGCTCAAGTCGTCTTCAATACCGCAAGTTATTCAAGCGCCCACAAGGGCTCAATCCCTCACCTCCCCAAGGTCCAAGACGGTCGTCAAAGCGTGGAATTGAGTGATTGCCTTTTGCTCGCCGGCTGATAGATTCAATGCTGGGTTGGAGGTGAGCATTCATTGGCTTTCGTTCAGTCTCCTCGCCTCCCCTTCCCTTCCCGCACTCACGCAGACCGTAGGCCCCCCAATCATTGTCCTCCCCGTCCCTATGCACGGCCACGGAACCCGCATATCAAGATTTCCCTTAAGTCGTTCGACAATCTACAATCTGAATATGTATGCCAGTATCCATCGTCTTCAGTCGCCTCCCCACGCTCACGCGAGCCACAGAACGATGATACTCGTCGCATGCATCGTCCCATGTCGCCTTATACCACCTTCCTCGCCCTCCTCGCCTCCCGGTCGCTCTCATGCCGGCGCGTGCCAGCTGTCGAATGCGCAATGCGCATCAATTTCTCTCCTCTCTCCGAGCCAACGGTCACTCGCGGTGAGGTCCCATAGCAGGAGCTACTCGAGTTATATCTGAACACGTTGTAATTATGAGTAATACATTCCATTCGACCTATCTTTCTGCCGGAGTCTGCGTCTCTAGTCCTGAAAAAATGCACTATGTCTCTGAGGTCTGGGTCAAGATAGATGTCCTATCTACTGTCCCATGTAAGACAAACGAATCTACTGAGCGAGAGAGTCCGTATTGCTCAAAACGTCCTAGAAATGCGACGCTTCGAGTCTGAGTTCAAGAGTCTCGGCGTGCTGAGATGAAAGAACTCCACGTCCAATAAGAAAATCTGATTATTGTCGACTAAAGACTAAGTGGGACCAAAGTGGGATAAGATATAAAAAACAGTACGCTTGAATGCGACGCTCGCAGCCCGCAAATTAAATGAAGAATAACAATAATTCAACTCGCATTTATCACACCTCCGCCCCCGTCTCCCTCCTCAAACTCTCCCACCCGCCCAACCCAAACACCGCCGGCAGCCCCTCCCACACCCGTCCCCTCGCCTGCGCATACTCCTCCCTCGCCACCTTATAACACTCCGCGCAAAGCAGCGGCTCGATGGTGCGCCATATCGAGGGCACCATCACGCCGAGCGGATTCACGGTCTTGATGCCGGTGAACGCGTCGTGCGCGTGTCGCGCTTTGAGCGTGCATTGCGCGGGGGTGAGGCAGGGGGTGGAGGGGAGGACGCGCAGGGAGCGGAGGATTGTGTGGGTTTGGGAGAGGGAGAGGGCGGCGCGGGCGATGAGAAGGGTGCGCCGGAGGGGTGGGGGGAGGTGGGAGGTTGGTTGTTTTGGGGTGGTGGATGTGGAGGAGGGGGTGGTCGGAGGGGAATGCGAGTGGGAGGACGAGGAAGAGGAGCCAGACGACGATGAAGGGGAGTTCTCGTCGAACGCTATCCCGTCTAGAATCGCCTCCACGGGGAAACACGCCGCGAAGTACATGCACATTGGCAGCGCCCAGGTCACGCCCAGCTCGTTGACCAGCTTTAACAACGCGAATTCGCAATTCGGTTCATTGAATGGGTGGGCGGGCATGGAGTCAAACTCGTCTAGGTTTCGTGGGAGTGCGACGGAGAGGTGGAGCAGGGCGCGGTGTTGGAGGTATTCGACATCGTATTTTGTGCTGAGCCGAAGAACACCGGCGACGATGGGGAAGGAAGTCGGGGAGGGTGGGCGTTCGAAGAACCTTTGAGAGACGAATGAGTGCCCAAATTTTCTTTTCAAGGCACAGGCTCACCCGGAATCGAAAATTGCCCTTACAAAATACTCTGCGTCCACCGGCGAGTCATGTAGCACAACAACCGGACATCCATCTATCGTATGCTGGCTTTCCGGTTGTGGTATTGAGAGCATGTCGCGGAATACAGGAGAACGCGCCGCCAGCAATCCACCCGAGACGCGAAACAGTCGATTTCCGGCTTGCAACACCAAGTTATGGTCAGGAAACCACAGATCTTCTACCCGTATGAGATTTTGTGTCGAAGACGAGCTGCCCTCCGCCGTAGCCATCTTGTCGATGTTTTTGGTCTACGGACCAGGTCGAGAAAACGGAAATCCTGTAAAAAAAAATTGAATCAAAACTGATCACGCCAATGTAGCCATAGCAACCGTCTTGCCGTTATCACTCTCCATTGTCCTTTCACACCGGAAAAAAAGAACTTTCGGCTCAGCCGACCTACATTCCGAAACAAATCGTGCCGACTTACCAGTAGGCTGGTGCGAAACATGAGGCAATCCGCAATATTTCGACTTATCTGTCGTGCCGCTCGATAGACAGGGCGAAACAATTAAAATCGGCTTTGTTTCCTCCCAGCCGAGAGTTAGCCGAAAGAGAACTTTTCGTATTTTGTACCGTGCGCGTCGAAACATGAGCACGAAAGGTCTTGTTTTGGGTTGAGGATAGGGCCAGCCGAAACAGAACTCAACACGATAAGGATCAAGCAAGCCGTCGGCCGGCACGAATCACAAGCCGAAATACAAGGCATCGGCTTATATTTCGGGCTGTATATGCTGCGAAATACAAGTCGATGCCTGGTATTTCGGCTTATGTATCGTGCCCGCAAATTCTTAACTGACACCTGATGGGTCGAGTCTTGTTTCGGCTGGGCGTATTTTCAAAACGAAACAAACTATTTCGTAGTTGCCTTTCGATGCGCACGACAGACAAGATCAAAATTTCTCTTTCGGCTAACTTTCGGCTGGGAGGAAGCAAAGCCGATTTTAATTGTTTCGCCTTGTCTATCGAGCGGCACGACAGGTAAGTCGAAATATTGCGGATTGCCTTATGCTTCGCACCAGCCTACTGGTAAGTCGGCATGATTTGTTTCGGAATGTAGGTCGGCTGAGCCGAAAGTTCGTTTTCTTCGGTGTGTTTTCAAGGGGTCTCTGATCTCTGGATCGAGCATACCAAGAGGTGAGCGATCAAAAAGTCCGTGACACAGGGCTCCAAAAGTCGAGCGACCCGGGGGGGAGGGGGGGTACGTCATTGATGGGTTATGATAAGGCGAGATAACAATAGATAACGCTGCCAGCGGACAAGTGCCAGCACGCATCGTCGCTTCAATACTGTGCTTATTCTATGTAAATTGTTCTCATTCACCCAATACAAATACTGCTCAACCACCTCGTGGCCCTCCCCGCCTTCCCCGTTTCCCGGCCCCGCGTTGGCCACCACTCTGGCCTCTCTTCGGCACACGACTAGCATCTTCTTCTAAAACCTGGGCGACTTTGCTGAATGGCTGTGGGACTGAAGACTCCGGAATACCGAGCGCCAGCTCCTCCGCTTTCTCTATCCGTACATTCTCCCACACTTTGAATGGTAGAAGCATGCCCTCGGGCTGCAGAGGTGAGGCGTACTCGGAATGCTGGTCGAGTAGGTGCTGTGGCATGTTATATCGCCATACAGCGGGGTATGTGGGATATCGGCTCTGGGGGACCGGGCAAAGACCACAGATAATTGGGAGGTTTCTTGACGGTGTCGTAGCTGAACCTTTGTTCGCTGTCTGATACTGAAATTTGACTTCATATTTGCATTTTGTGATGATTTCGAATGACTGGCCCTTTGGTTTCATCGAAACAGCACATTCAGGGCGACCTGATCGACCACAGAACCCGCATGGATACGACTCTCCGACCTACAACAAATAAGTCACCGAACACCAGCCTGCTCAGTGACGTCCACGTACCTCGGGATATGTTTTCACTTCTCCTGTTTTTTTCCCTCTCTTCTCTCGTTCGACCTCGCCAGCATTGCGCAATTTGCGTAAGATATGTGCTCCCATATGGCCGCGCCAATTGGACGGCACCTCTGAGCAGTAGAGGCATGGGTCCTCGGCAGATTTTGCGGTGATGAACGCAGTCCCGCCGTCAGATAACAACGCTGGTATTCCTGTAAATATATATGAGGTATCTGAGAACGACGCAAGGCAGATTGAGCTGACCTGTCGCCCACGAGTACGGAAACCCCGCGAGTTCATCCTTGATATTCGGCATCTCTCGCAACCCCGTCTGTGCAGCTTCGACGCGCTTCCATAGCTCCTCCGTCAATGCTCCCAGTAGATTGTGCTCCATCGCCCACGTCGTGCCCGTGGAGTTGATGTGTTGCATGTCCTCGGTAGCAAGACGGTCGTGAGCGGTAACGGCTTTGGGATTGACAGGCTCAACAAGATGCCCTGCAACGGAGATGATGTGCGGTGTGTCTGTGGCTATCTGTGTTCCCTTGATTGTGCTCTTGGTCATCAGATACGACCCCAGCCACAACCAACTCCAAGTCGACTCGATGGGAATCTCTTCCGATGAGTCGCTGAAGACGTCGTCTTGTGTTCGGACAACAGCTTTGAGTTTGAGAATTTGACCGGACATTTTGACATTAGCCTTTGGATTCTTGATGGACGCCGCGTTCACGTCCGTAGCACGTTTGCCGTCAACAAGAATCTCCGTGCAGCGAACGAGGGCGAGGGAAACATTGGTGGATGTGCGGATGAGCGTCGTAAATGGGTCTCCGACAATGAATGAGGAGCCGGTGATACCGCCGCCTAGCCGAGTTGCGTTTGGTTTAGTGAAAGTACGGACTTTCTTGATTGCCATGCCCATTGCGCGTTCAGTGCGATTTTTCGATTTAGCGATGAACTCTTTGTTGAGAATGAGACGGCATATAGATGCCTTGTGTACGAATTTGTTGTTTTCGTCGAGGAGGTAGTCTTCGGGGCGAACACCGGGGCGCGGGTCCAACTTGAGCACAACAGGCTCCGAATCTTCGTTCTGAATATCTTCTACGAAAGGGAGGGCAGGGGTCTGCAAGTCAGGAATCAAATCATCGAACCTATCGGGGTCTTGATAGACAAGAGTCGATGATTGGATAGTAGAGACAATGGAGGACGGGGCGTCAGGAGACGAGTCAGACGTTGTCGAGGTCGTGGCCGGAGGTAGAGATCTGTCTGGTTCGTCGGAAATACCAGGATAAAGACCGCCCCCGTGAGGTCGTAGAAAATCCAAGCCGGGCGTAGACGCCAGAATGGCTGCAATGTCGAAGACACTGGAGTCAAGGTGAGAATGCGTACGAAATATTCGCATAGCCTCTACACGCCCTCTCCACCACGAAGCACCCAAGTCACAGTGCCCAACCACATAATCTCCACTGAAGTTGTACTCGTTGAGGTGGTCTTTGATCTCCTTCCGAGTGACATTTCGTCGGCGGTGCCCGGGATGAAGGCCGGGATTGCGCTCGTGTACACCTTGTATATCACAAGCCCAGCCTGTCCGTTCGACTCCCTGCTTGAAATTCATGGCGGAATTATGCCCACCAAGCTCCCGCGTGTATCCGAAATGCTGCTCTACCGGATCCGTGCCGTCATGGTATGCGTTGACTTTTCCCTCCGGATCCAACTCCTGCTGCTTCGCGACGGTGAAGACGATGTTCTTTATCATTGTTTGAGAGTCGCCGTACAGCTGATTGCTCATAAATTTGAGACGGAACGTTCGGAAGAGCACAAAGCTCATGTTGGCGTATAAACTGAGGGAATATATTTGATCGCTGAGGGATGCAGAGGGGAGGGTAAATGCGTTGAGAAGAGCTTCGAGCATGAAGCTCAGAAGGTCAATCGCATCGAGATCGGAGTTGAGATTCACCTCGGAAGCAGGCACGTCGAATTCCGCACGAGATTGACGAAGCTGGACAATGGTCTCCAAAAGCTCGATGGCCGTCGG
Organism: Favolaschia claudopus; assembly: GCA_037176885.1. Lineage (NCBI taxonomy): Eukaryota > Fungi > Basidiomycota > Agaricomycetes > Agaricales > Mycenaceae > Favolaschia > Favolaschia claudopus. The sequence continues at coordinate 2,106,336 of JAWWNJ010000019.1, forward strand.
TACGTCCTGAGGGTCATCTGGGTTGAGCAGTAGGTTTACTGATGCAGCATCTTGATCAGGGAGAAGAAGGAGGCACCGTGTCAGAGAGACAGGACCAACAACCCGGCCATTGTCTAAGGCGATTCCCAAGACATGACGAAGCAGTGTGCAATGTCCTATATGCGATTTTGTCAGGCGGGTCATCCGTGAAGTGAGTCAACACAACGTACGCTTTATAATGTGCCGCCAATCAAATGTGATGAGGATTCTGCAAGGACCAGTGAAGAGATTCAGGCCGAGAAGATTCGACAGCGTGAAATGGAGAGTGTCTTCTGGCCCGAGCTCAAACTGCATAAACACGGCATGCCCAGCTCGACGACGCAGCTGATCTCCGTCCGTAGCGAAGTTCCATATCTCTCCGATCGCTGCCTGCCCCGTCTCCTTCCAAACCTTGAGTATCATGCGAAAGAGATCAGCCATATCCTCCCATGTCTCCTGCTTGCACGTCGGAGCACATACAAGGGGGTATATGGTGGTTTCACCGCTGCATCGCGCTGCGACAAATGCCATCTCCTTGCCGAAATGAAGTGTCCCGTCATGAAGGCAGCTGACAAGACGAGTCGCCGAATCGTGGGTTTTGAGATCCAAGGGAATACCACGGGAGTGTTTCTGGCATAGTCCACCGACTTGATTCGCATGGGAGAAGTAACATGCTTGCTCCTCGATTGCACATTCATCCATCATGATAGTGACACCACGCCGACCGGTATATGGGACCTCCGCCTCGCTACGTGGAACGAGCATCACATTCTGAATATTCCGTCGAATTTCGTACTCGGAGATGGGCCCAATTGTGGGTGTCACTTTAACAAATTTTGCGGAGTTACAGATGGTGCGTAGGGAAGGGAGATTGAGGGAATGATTCATTGCATAGAGGAGAGAGCGACCACCTAATCGGTATATCAGGATACCAAGGTCTTTCTCAAAAGCCGTGAATCCTTTCGTATGTCGAAGTCCATCCACGGCTTCGGTCAGAAAATTGACCATCGTTCGTACACTGGCGCCATTGCGTCGTGCCGTCTCAATGATGGCATGGATTCGTGGGATGTCGTTCTCAGCTATTGCCACAAGAAGGCGGTCAAAGTCATCTAATTTCCGAGCGAAGCTCGCGAGGCGCCGCCCCAGATTCAATGTCTGGAATACCAGAAATGAGTCAAGAGCATGACGGAGATAGAAGAAGAATACCTGAAGCTTGAGCTTGTTCATTTCCTCGTTCCGCTCAACGAGTTGTTCACGCAGTTGATCGTGACCAAGATATTTCAAGTTAGTACCCGGCTTGGCGTCGCGCGCGATCTTGGCAAGGTCTTCAAGCCGCCCACGAATGCCTTCGCAGGCCTGACAGTGCGGGGAATGTGGCGTAGTGATTCTGCGGCACTCCTTTGACCACACATCAATGACCTTTCCACGCTCTCGAATCTCAATCTCCAAACGCAATGCACATTCGTCTGGGTCATCGCCAAGAAACGAGAGACGATGGAACGGGAAAGTGGAGCGAAAGGGAAGCTCTGGTGGCCACTCCAGCCTCAGCCCACTACACAAACCCGCTGATTCAAATTCAGGCTCATCCACCTCCATGGAAGAATGCACGGCTGCAGGTGTTTGGGGAGCAGACAAAATACGATGATGTCTGTATGAAATTAAGTGACTGTTGACTGAGCTATTCCTAAAAGGACCACGTACGACAGTCGGAAACTATCCGGTGATTCATTCACAAAAGGAAGGGCAGGGGAAGCAAGCAGAGGAGACCATGAGAGGGAGTTGGTGCTGGATGGGGCAGGTGAAAACGGCGGAAGAGACGCGAGAGAGGGAGACCGAGAAAATTGCGATGGTGATCCCTGCGACCCGGTAGATCTAACAGAGAACGACGGAGCCCGGGAGAGAGGTGCGGGGAACCCAGATTTTGGTTTACATTTCTTTCCGCGCATATGCTGCTCAAGGGTCTGAAACTGCCCACTCTGATCAAGAAAACGAGTCGTAGATATCGCAGTATTGATCCAGCTATGGCATTTGTAGCATTGCAGCTCCCAAGTCTGCACCTGCGATGTGCGGGAAGAAATCTGGCTATTATCGTAGAGCTCGCACAGTTCCAGGGAGGAGGGAGTCACTGGAAGAGGAGAAGGAGCAGATTTTTGTCCCTCATCTGCTGAGGTTGTCGAGGTTTGAGACGTGGATACTGAAGGGATGGAAGGGCTCGGTACGTTTGAGGCAAAACCGCTGGGATAACTGGGAGACTCATTGAAATTTCGTAGATTTGTGTCGAGAGGAGGAAGCAGAGGTGTTATGCGCTGAGAACCCTCAGATGCAGCTGGGCCAGCCGGAGGCATGTCGACGTCGAAGGGTCTGCCTTCCTCATGGTGAAAAGAAATTAACAAGCTGTTCGAAGGGCTTGGGGCCGCAGGCTGGGATTGAGAACGGGGACGAAAAGAGTGTAGTTGGGAATCATAGTCCTCCATGGAGGACCGACGAGCGAGGTTGCGCGCGCGCCGCCGCGTACAGACTCCAGCGACGTCGCGTCGAAGTCGCGTTTGGAAAAAATCCACGAAGTCTCGTGATGATCTTTGATTCGCCGAAGATGACCGAAAAACTCTATTTCAAGCTACATAAAACGAGCATAGACAATCGAGTAGTGTAGATGTGCACAGAATATGTACAAATGGGGGGTCTCGCAAAAAATTGGGGTTATCGGTCAATGGTTAGAGTCACAGTAAAAAGTCGAGGAATCGGACAAGGAAAAGTTGGTCGGACATATCGGATTGCCTAATTTGGGGGGGTTGTCAAAGAGCCCTGTGTCTGATCGGCCACGATCGCTCACCTCTTGGAGCATACATCAACGCTCGCGTGGCGCTTACGTTTTGATTCGGCCTGACAGCGAATCCGAAATGTCCGAGGAATCGGGTTTGTTCGGATAATTCAGCACACCTCCTACGACGCGATAGAAAAGCCCTCCTCCTCAAAAAAATTGCCAATCGGGAGAGTTATGCTCTATATTGTAGAGGCCGATGCTTTTGAGTAGGTAAACGTCGGGAATACACAGTATGAAGCCATTATTGATGGCTTTCGGACTTACTTCCCAATCTGGGGGGGGGGGGGGGGTTTCGGATCAGTATGCTCGATCCAGAGATCAGAGACCTCTTGGTCCTTTTGGTCAATCTCACTGCTCAGTGGCGTCGCGCGCCTCCGAGTTCATACCTCTTTCAATTTCAATGTTGCATACCCAGGTGAGGCCCCGGTTTTCTTTTGCAATAAGCTTCGGCTGCCTTAATTTCTTAGTCTCTCGTAGACAGACGCTCTATATAAAATTGTCTCGTACCTCACCATATATAGAGTCTGTTACTTACCCGGTACCGCGGGGGTGGAACCGGAGTGTGACCTTATTATATAATCTGTCAAAGCTCGGCAAAGCCCGAACACGGCCGTTTTGCAGGTTTAATTCGGAATCTGGCTACAAAAACTGAGCAATAGGTTCCCAATATAATAGAGATGAGTTGTGTATAGCATTGAATGTCTTCGTGGATGGTTTGGCTGGCATTGGACGATTGCTCTGAAACTCGGACTCAGCGGGTTTCGGCCGATCGGCCGAAACTGCTTATTGTGAGGTCTGAGTTTTTGCTCTCTCCTTCTGAACTATCAACAATCTACATAGATAGAACTCTAGATAATGCTTTTGAGAAAGGATGGGTTAAAAAATTCTACGAGAAACGCGTCACCTGGTGGGGAATTTCGCGACTCGAAATCCGATTATCTAAGATTATGTAATAAGAGAGCACTCCGGTCGGACCCTCGCGGTAACTATAAGACTATTAATTTCTGCACACGGGCCGAACGCGTTCACGAGCGCATTGAAAACTACTCCCTCCATCCATTGAAAAGAAAAATAAAAGAGCAACAAGCAAACAAGAAGAAAAAATGACGACAAGCCTCTTCGCATATACAAGCCGCTAATAAATCCAGATAATAATACGGGTATCACAATTCACATCAGGATATCATCCTTCACTGGTACAATTGACGTCTCTGTGGATATCGATGAGCAAGATGAATGACCGTGGGGAGAGGAAGAAGGAATAGGACGGGGGAGGAGGTGGGAGGAAGGAGGAGGAAGGGAGAAGGGAGAAGGAAGAAGAGGGACGACGTACCTTCCCCTTGCCGGACTGCTTCGATTTTGAGGCACCCTGGGCTTTTGCGGGCTGGGCCTTCGCGGGTTGTGCCTTCGCAGGTTGGGCCGTCGCGGGTTGGGCTTTCGCGGGCTGAGCCTTAGCAGGTTGAGCCTTGGCAGGTTGAGCTGTCGCAGGCTGTGCCTTTGCGGGCTGAGCAGCAGCACCCTACATCATACCACGTCGTCAGTCGAGTAGAGAGGCAGGAAGGTGGGAGGCAGGAAAGGGGAGAGGGTAGGGGGAGTAAGAACGCAAACGCACCTTGCCCTTCCCAACCTGCGCGTTATTCTTGCCCGTCTGCGCAGCCCCACCATTGTTCTTGCCCTTGCCGGCCTGAGCGTTGTTCTTCCCAGCCTGCGCAGCCGCGCCGTTGTTCTTGCCTTTACCAGCAGCAGCCCCAGCCTGCGCGCCGTTACCAGCAGCGGGCTTGCCGCCCGGGGTAGCGGTGAACTGTATGCGATGGAAGCGTTAGCATCGGGTATGAGATACGAGGAGGAGGGGAGGGAAGAGGGGCAAGCTGACGAAGCTCGTGCATATCCACATGGTGCACACGAAGCTTAAGGAGGCGCAAGGGGGAAACGACTCAAAAACTCACATAAATACAATCATCCAAACTCCCATGCTGCGCAACCGGCACAATAGCAGGCTGATGCGTCGCGGAGCTCACAATCGTGCACATCCGATACGCACCCGCCGGCGCACCCCCCGCCACCTCCACCTTCACGTTCCCCTGCCCATCCTGCGCGTCATTCACGCCCTTGAAGAAGAAGAACGCTTTTGGGTTTGTGAGGGCAGTCGAGGTGATGCTGTCGATCTTCTCCATCACGATGTGCGTGTGCCCGATGATTTGTCCCTTGGCGTTGAGCTTTTGCGGGTTGGCGAAGTAGGTCTTTTGCGCGTTGGTGAAGGTGCCGAGCTGGATGCCGCGCGTGGCGAGGGTGATGGTGAAGGTTTGGTCGGAGGGGATGGTGTCGAGGTTCTTGGGGGATTCTGGGGCGAGCGCGTATTAGCTCGAGTGCAACTTCAAAGCGAAAGAGACGAAAGAGAAGAAAAGACAAGAAGAGAGGAAGAAAGGACTCACGGAACTTGCTACTCGGCATATTATCCACGCTCGGGATATTCCCGATCGGGATCGGGTTGCACGAGCCGGTGGTGATTTGCAGGCCGTTGGTGAGAGGGACGCGGGGGAGGCCGAGGGCACAGAGGTTGGCGAAGTTGTTCTTGGAAAGTTCGGCGCCGGTTTGGCCGGCCACGGGTGGGTTTTGGCCTGTGGAGTGGGAGGGGTGAGCGGGGGGACGAGAGGGAGGAGCGGAGAAAACAAGAAGAAGAAGAACAAGGACAGACGAGGACGGGAAGGAAGAACGAAGGGATGGGAAGAGGTACGAAGGGGAAGAGGGTGAGGTGTATGGCACAGGGCGAAACAAGTCCCCCTCAAAACAAAGAAAGAAAGAAATCACCTACCATCGTCCGTACCCTGCAAACACCCCGGATCGATAGTCGTACTCGACTGCAACGCCTTCGGGTCGGCCGCCTTCGCGGGCTGCGCGGCGGCGGGCGGCTTCGTCGCGTTCTGGTTGTTGTTGCCGGCGCCAGTCTGCGTCTGGCCCTTATTCCCGCCGGTCTGCGTCTGGCCCTTGTTCCCGCCGGTCTGCGTCTGCCCCTTGTTCCCGCCGGTCTGCGTCTGTCCCTTATTCCCGCCCAATTGCGCATTCCCGGTGCCCGTCTGCGCGTTCCCACCGGTCTGCGCGTTCCCGCCCTTGTTCTGATTCTGATTCTGATTCTTCTTCCCGCCCCGTTGCGGCGGCCGTCCGAAAGGCCGCCCGCCGAAGTTGGGATGTCCGCCGTTAGGGTGGTGTCGTGCGTCAAGCTCGTTTAGCTCCGAGTCGACGAGAGGGGAGGCAGAGGCAGAGAAGGCGAGGGCGAAGGAGAGGAGGAAGGAGAGTGTTGCGGGGCGCATTATCGTTTATCGTTTGAGTTATATGTATGAGGATTGAGTGAGAGAGTGTAAGATTGGCGTCGTTTGTCGTCGTCGTTTGCTTGTAGAAGAAAGAACAGAGAACAGACACCGGGTCGGATAGATAGTATGTAGTCGTTGACTAGATAGAAAAGAATGTAGAAGCAAGCCCGCAGGACAAGCTGAACGAACGATCTCAAATCGAGAGAACGAAAGAAAGAGAAAGAAAAGTTGGGTTGGAGGAGATGGGAGGATGCGGGGGTCGGCCGGGGCAGACATATAAGCAAAGATCCGAGAGAAGGTAAGAATGGATTGGATAGATAGGGTCTTGGCGATTAAGCGTTTGGGTATGTCATTCGATCATTCGTCTCGAATGTGTTGATGCGGTGTTGATGCTATGGCAGTGGTGACCGCGTCGGCCATGAGTTTTCGGGGGCGGGGTAATGAATCATCAAGGGTTTCTGAGGTGTTTCAGAGGACGGAAGAGCCGACGGAACTGGTTGGACTAGGAACAAACCAGGTTCTCCCGCCGCGGGAGATAGCTATGTGAATCATCCTGAGCGCGGATTGCTTGCTGGTCCCATTGAATTCCATCGGCGGGAAGAGAGGGAAGGACGGACAAATGGTCAGCACGATGCATCTCGAAGATCTCGAGGATCATGCAAGCCATGTGTTGCCAACGAACAATCGTGGCTGTGTAGTTGCTTTGATCTATATCATTGATAAATGCACCGGCATGACTCGGCACATTCCGGCAGGCTTCGGCAATGATTTGCCAAGGAATTTAGAGGCAGATTCGCGGGTCTGAACAGTTCAACCTCGGGTGATTGGTATACTCCGTGCCTGTCGTGTTCAGCAGCAATTCCGTCAAGATTTTTTTTACTCTATACAATTCGGTGGGGTCTACCACTTGTTCGTGACAACGTTGTTCAATCGGCTAACCTGATGTTGAATCGATTCCAACTCTTCAAATTCGTAGTTGATCTGAACATCGTACAGCGGAAGGATCTTCCCTGGACGGGGTAAGGGATAAATAAATCTCCCTCGACGACGTCGACGCGGGCATCAGTCCACTAAATAATCGGGGACTCGGTGCTCAACATTATCCAACATCACTCATATTCGTCCGGTTGTAGGTCGTAGTGTGATACCCCACGGCCTTGCAGACTTACAAGCTAGCCTAAATCGTATCGAAATAAATCAACAGACCAACGATTTCGACTCATCAATTGGACCCAGGGAAGCAATCGGGGACTCGGGTTTCAACCGTGGTAGGTGCCATGTCAAGACAGTTTTTTAAGCTTCAACACGGCGACCCAAAGACTTTAAATAGCAAACGACTTCCTTGCTTCGCTTCAATATTCGATTCAAGCAGGTACAGCACCGGCGTTTGACGCTCTACTAGAGTATGTTGCATCAAAATAATGTATGACCGCCCGTTAACCGCCCGCCGCACCCTGCGAGTCGCCGCCATTGATACATTGATACGAATAATTTGCTACGCCGAAGTCTTAGCGTCCGACCTCCATACCAATCTACTTGCAGAGCCACGGCGATGCGGATTCCGACAACCCGAGGGACTGTCCGAAAAATCATCCAGATTCCAACATGGAGAATTCCATGCGTCGTTGAAAGACAGCAAATTTACTCGTCACTGGAACCCTGGAAGCATATATTACAGTCTATTGTTCAGTTTTCGACTCTGGGCCTGATCTACAACGGACTCTGAACAAAGGGAAATGTTCCCATCGAAGCGAAGCGGAACACGAACGAAGTCGAATTCAAGTACTTAATCAATCGATTCAGAATCACTGTGGGTATATGGGTATATATTCTCCAACTCCGTTCCTCCCTGGGTAACAAAGACAATAAAACAAGAAAGCGAAGCTAAAATAGGTCGAACCGAATCCAACTTGTAACGACTATATGTACTGTACACAATGGCCCACGACAAGACCTAAGGTATCTAGTTACATGCATTATAATTCATAGCTGTGGAATAAATAACCGAACGACGACGATGGAAAGCCACGAGCAATCACACAAATCCAGAGACAGAGAATTACTTCCCGCCCTGCTTCGATGCCGCCTTCTTCGCCGCGTCCTTCGCCTCCCCGGCCTTCTTCGCATCCGCAACCTTCTTCGCATCAGCCGCCTTCTTATCCGCCGCCGCCTTTGCATCTGCAGCTTTCTTTGCGGCAGCGGCTTTCGCGTCGGCAGCCTTCTTTGCGTCAGCGGCTTTCTGAGTACCAGCTTTAGCGGCTGCCGCAGCAGCAGCCTTGTCCGCATCTGCCTTTGCTTTGGCTGCAGCGGCGGCGGCAGCTTCTGCGTTGGCGTCTGCGGCGGATTGTTCGGGGACGCCTCCGGGGGTGGCGGAGAACTGTGGAGTTGAAGTTGGATCAGCGAGTGGAATGAAAGTAAAGGAGGAAGGGAAGAAAGGAATCGGAAAGAAAAGAAAACTCACATAAACACAATCATCCAAACTGCCATGCTGCGCTATGGGCACGATCGCAGGCTGATGCGTCGCCGAGCTCACAATGGTGCACATCCTATAAACACCCGGCTTCACACCGCCCGTCACCTCCACCTCGACATTACCGTTTCCATCCTGCGCATCGTTAACGCCTTTGAAGAAGAAAAATGTCTTCGGGTTTGTCATCTCTGTCGACGTGATCGAGTCAATGGCCTCCATGACGATATGGGTGTGTCCGATAATCTGGCCTTGCTTGTTGAGCTTTTGCGGGTTGGCAAAGTAGGTTTTTTGTGCGTTGGTGAAGGTGCCGAGCTCGATCCCTTTGGTGGCGAGGACGACGTTGAAGGTGACGCCGGAGGAGACGGTGTCGAGGTTCTTTGGAGTTTCTATGTAGATATGAAAGTAAATGAGATTCTCTACTACTAGTCAAGGAATTGCGAAATCGACGCACGGAATTTAGAACTCGGCATGTTATCGACGCTCGGGATGTTTCCGATCGGGATGGGATTGCAAGAGCCAGTGGTGATCTGCAGGCCATTCGTTATCGGAGTGGCGGGCAGTCCAAGCATACAGAGGTTGGCAAAGTTGTTCTTCGAAGTGTCGGCGGCGCTTTGACCGGTGACGGGAGGGTTTTGACCTGAATGAATAAATTCGTTAATAAATCGGATTTATTGCAAGAAACAAGACGACGAAAAACAGAAAGATAAAGAGAAACTAGAAGCTGTACTCACCATTGTCGGTATTCTGCAAGATAGACGGGTTGATGCTCAGTGACGACTGCGCAGCTTGAGGGTCGTTCGGAGCAGCGGCTGCAGGGGGAGGCGCGGCTGCGGCATTTGTCTGAGCGGGTGCAGCAGGAGCTTTACCGCCCTTATTCTGTGCGCCCTTAGCGGGAGGCGCGGCTTTGGCGGGGGGCGCGGCTTTAGCGGGGGGCGCGGCTTTGGCAGGAGGTGCAGCTTTCGCGGGAGGTGCAGCTTTGGCGGGGGCAGCCTTGTTGGTGAAGCCGCAGCCTTTTCCTCCAGGCTCGGTGGCGACGATGCGGGACTCGCATTTCCCGGCGGAGCAGCACGTCGAGGCGCAGTCGCCATCGGAGGAGCAATCACCCGTGATGAATTGGGTGCCGGCGCGTACGCGTACGTCGAAGCCCCTGCTGCGACTAATATATCGGTAAGATTCAATCAGACATCTGAGTTGATAAGGGTTGAAGACACCATACGTACCGTACGGGAGAGGCCGAGGCAGACAACGCGAGCGCGAGAGTCACGAAGGAGGTGATGAATGAAGTGTGCATGTCGTCTCAGTCGGAAGATATGATGGGTATGTGGGTGCGTGAGGCGACAAACGGCCGAGTCGTTATTCCGAAGAATTTGGAGAGACGACGACGCCGGGTCTGGGTTGTATGAAGATGAAGAAGAAAAAAAGCCAAACGATCACAGATCGTCAGAAAAGAAAGGGAGAGGAAGAAAGAAGGGGTGGAGTGGGCGGAACGAAAGGTACCGACGACATAGATGCGGAGCTTTGCGTTCTTAAATAAGTAGACGTTGAGGAATACGTATGGGCGGTCCTGGGGTAATGTTTGAAGGCGCCATCAAGTGATGCACGGCTTGAGATTATTGGATGGAGGTACTTGCCGGGGGCGCGGTTGCTCTATGCGGGATTTCCCTGATGGAAACCAATGACAGCTAGCCAATAGCTATTCGACAATGGACGGCGCCAGGAGGAATATTGGACGACCGGGAACCCGAATCAGAGCCAAACGTCCAGTAGAAACTCTTATCGTGAAGAACTTGTGAACAACGCGGCGGCAACAAACCGAGGATTAGGTATTGCATGCACCAAGATTTTGGAATCCGGCTGGGGGGTGATGAGTTTCGCGGCGATTGAGACAGAATGATATGGAGAATGGAAAACGGCGTACTGGTGAGCAGAATTACAACGAACTTTTGCCGCTGATAGCCACCGACAGACTCTGACTATTCATTTGAACCGTCAAAAACTTGCGCTGCGCCGATCCTCGAATGATGTGAGGTCTGTTCCACAAAGAAACCATACGGTAGTCGGGATACACATCTTCTTCGAAAGAAATGCTGAGGCAGGGCGAATTGAAGAGACCGCACAGCATCCCGACGGCATTCCCTTCAAGCGTCGGCGTTTGCTACGGTAGATCTTCTCATGTTGCTGGATTAACGGAGAACCTAATGAATATAAGAATGTGCTTCGCACTATCGGTGTTAGATTCAGAAACAGTGTTGCCAACTCCGAGTTCTTGGGTCGTTGACTGTAAAAACGGAGAAGCCCCGAACTACGGGATGCTTGGCAATGGCAGTCTTGAAGTTGGGGGCAATGTCGTACACGGTCCCCATTCGACGGGATTCCAAACAACAGAGAACAGTTTTAGGTGCACGCGAAGGCATCGGGGTGAAAGTTGCGTGGCACCGCCACCTTCGCTTCCACAACAGATCGTCTCGGCAATGTTTGCCGTGGCGGCCCGCCCTTCAACACTTGGGCCGCCCCCAAGCTTGCCCCAAGCCGCCCCGGTGGGCGACGGAAAAGTTGGTTCAACTCAAATCAACGAAGGTCAGAAGGCTGTGAGAGTGATGGCCCTTACATGTCGAATTCTAGGCTTGGCATTAGAGTACTGTACTGGCCAAGTACTGGCTCCTAGCCTTCAACAACCTAAACTCCGCGTACATACCACACATGCCAAGTAGTGCTCATGCCAGTGGGTCAACTTGAACTTTTCCAGTTCAAAGAATTCATATTAAATTGCGGTGACATGCTCGCCGCCCGAGTTTTACGGAAATCCGAAAGACTAATTGAGAAAGCGAAGGGGATGATTATCGAGATCGGGAATTAATATTTTGAATCACATTAATATTGAGAAGTGAAATCGTGGATGAGCTGTGATGTGTCTATCATCGCCGTAACCGTCGACGAGGGAAGGAATTGAGTTCTTCTCGTATTCACGAGGAATCGAAGTTTCGAACCAAGACGAGTCAGAACGGCGAAAAGAAATACGGACGGTTTTGGCCGGGAGAGAAGATATTGATATCTGCATCCAAAGATGATTTGAGCGAACGAAATGAGACCCATAAAGATATCCGTTACTTACCGAGATCACCAACAAGGTCTTCGTCCTTCGCATTCCACGGCCAACTAATCGTGGGCGTGATAATAGAAATATTCATCCTCCTCTCCGCTCGAAGCGCCTCCAACTGCTCCACAACGTCATGCGATGGCGGGGTGAGGTGTAGCCCCACATGAGGATGTGCCGGCCAAACGTGCAAATGCGCATGTCGAAGTTTACGGCGCCCTCGAAGCAGCTCCACCCATCCAGGATAATCTGGCTTGGCCGCCCAATCTCCAACATAGAGCACACAAAGCTGAGGAACGAGCTCGGCGTTCTCAAGGAGTACTTTGCAACGCATCATCGCATTGGAGATCTGGGTGGTCCGGACGTCGAGCTGGAGGATGCGAAGCTCGGGGACAGCAGAAAGACAGGTGGATAATGTGTCGTTTGAGATATGGACGTCTATGCCGATCGTCAGAGTGGTGAGGCGGCATTGAGAACGCGCGAGAAAATCAATGAGAGGAGTCGGTGAAGAGATCCATGCGCGAAGATGCTCGAGGGTCGGGATGATAAATAGATCGAGGGCAATGTCTTCTTCGACTAAAAGAGATCGGAGTGGCGCGACGATTCTCGACTCCTCGTGCGCAACAAGTCCATCATGAGAGAAGAGGTCCAGATCTCGGAGATCTGGAAACAGCGAAAAGATATCGCGGAGGTATGCCTCCATGGATATCCCGTCTCGTGAGACAGACAGAGCCGTCAACGAATGAGGAAGAGCAGACGCGACATCCAGCGACATAGGAGCATTGAGAAAGTCCGAGAGTTGTAGTACCTGGAGATTTGGAGATTGGCAGACCGCAGGAACATCCCTGTCGGACAAGGGTGCATGATTGTCGGTTACGTGTATGGCCAGAGTTTTGAGAAAGGGGAAAGGACCCGAAATTCGGCTGAAAACCTGGAAGTCGCACATCGGCATCGCCAACTCGACCCTACCCCACCGTGAGTGGTACACCGATAGCACATCCATTAGGTTGGGAGGCAAAGACTGCTTGCGATTACAGATCACGGAAATCGACAGCGGACGATCTGCCGCACGGCTAAACCAAAGATCTACCAGCAGAGCAGACTGATCTTCCTGGACTGGCTCATCCGAGCAGCTGAAAAGGTTTGCAATACCCTCGTAGGAATATCTGCCTGTGAAACGAAGGTGGACAGAGGCCCAGAGTTGCGGAGTCCCCAGTGCGACTGCCCGCCACTGGCGACAAACGCTGGATAGATTGAGTGGAGCGCGATTTCTGTGTGGCCGGACGCGTCGACGGAATGGAAGACATAGAGTGAATATATCAGAAATGAGCTCGAAAGGAAGCTCAAGAGCAGGGACGCGAGTTTCAGATGAGCCAGCACTTGACATGGTGGTTTGAGGGAAGCCACTAATGATTCCATTAACGTAAGACGGCTCGATCTAATCTGACCTCTTATCTCTCAAGATCTCAAGCTCACTTTCAAGGGCCAGACGAGGGGAAAGTCCACGACAGTTACAGATGGGCAGTAGTAGTACATGAAGAGCGTTTATTCAATCAATTCTGTCCGTCATTCCTTACCATTTAACGCGCGATTTAAATCCTTCATTCTGGATGATTTCGATCCAATAGTTATCGGGATCTGCGTCGCAGAGTCCAGACGTCAACCACCAGCATCTCGAGTAGGTAGATGGAAAGAAAAGGCTTACCAAGAACGAACGCGATATCCTTCATCCTCCCATCAGCGAGTCTCTTCTTCCAATTCACACCCTTCTCCTCAAAGCGGGCACACGCCGCATCAAGGTCGTCCACGCTAACACAGATATGACCAAAGCCCTGCGGTTGCTCATTACCATTGTGGTATCTGAAGTCCGCGTCGCTTTCCGTGCCGTAGTTCCAAGTCAACTCGAGGAGGCCTTCGGATTTGGAAGTGCCGTTTGGGCTGCCGTCGGACTCTGGGCCGTAGCCGAGGAAGTAAAGATTGAATTTGGCTCCGGGGTTCTCGACCGTGCGCTGGATTCGGTTCTTTTGTTAGTGCGCCTGCGCATGGACGATCGGAGACGAATACAAACCCACCTTGAGTTTCATACCCATGACGTCCTTGTAAAAAGTGAGGGATTTTTCTTGATCCTTGACTCGAATCATTGTATGGTTCTACAACCGGTAAGCCAAGACGCTTGCCAGACTATCAGGAAGATACATTACCATCCTATAGGTCTCGAGACTTGTCTCCTTAACATCGGCAGTCGCTTCAACGGAATTGTACGAGATAATCTCAACCCAATAGCTATCGGGGTCGAGGGCAAAGGCGATATTGTGCATCCTTCCGTCAGTGAGCTTCTTCTGGAATCGATATCCAGCATCCTCGAGCCTGGCGCATGCCGCCTGAATATTGTCAACCGACACACAGACGTGACCGAATCCCCGATGAGGCTCGGTATTCCCGTTAACGATCTTGTATTCCGGGTCGTTTTCGGTACCGTGGTTGTGCGTCAATTCGATGATCCCCTCGCGATCTGTCCAGTGCTTGCCATGCGAGACGGCGCTTGGGCTGTCATATGCAAGGAAGTAAAGGTCGTATTTGTTATCGGGGTTTTCGATCTTGTTGACGAGCTTCATGCCGAGGTGCTCGTAGAATTTCAAGGATTCTTTGGGATCTTTGACCCGCAGCCTTTTGACGGTAAAAAAAACAGTGAAATCCAAGAAAATCGTCCAAACAACGACGTACATCGAGTGGTTGAACTTGTATTTAGCCGTATCCGTCGCCATTACTGCGAAAAATCTGTTGATAGTGCTTGTTTTCTGCGAGCAAGTTGATCGGCGGACACAAAGTCGAATTGAGGACGAAAGACGTCGCGAAGGAGTGATCAACATGACAAAGATGAGACAATTAGAAAAAATTTACAGTCAGAGTCTATCTAGAGCCACAGACGGGACGATCGACTCGACTTACCTTCAGTTGGAGGTGGTAGCAGAGCAAGCGAGTTACGGAGTCACGGTGACATCACAGTCGTTACCGTGACTACTCCGTGACTTTTCTCCCTTCTCTTCCTCCCACGTCTCCCCGCCGGAGCCCCGCAGAGCTAATCACTCGTTTGATTCCTTTTAGAACGTCGTGTTTGTGTCTCCGGGCCTTTCAAGTTCCAAGTTCCAACAGACACATTCATTGACAATTTGAACCCGACCTATTGAAGGCTTTTGAAGCGGATGCAAGCCACGAACTAATTTATATCTACAGCGGCCTAAGAACCGACTTGAATTGTTTCCTTCCGACCTCATTCTGGTCTCGGTAATATTTCTTGTAAAATAGCTGGAATGCAGCACGCGTAAGGTGCTCTCCTCCAGGCGCCCAGCCTTCTTCCTCCGGCCACCCATAAGCGTCCGAAAGCAGCATGGAATGAAACGCATAGCATGCTTCCATCGCCTCACGAGTCAGTGGTTTATAATCCCGTCTGACGACGATACACTGAATCTCAGTGAGCCTCCTCTTACTATCGTTGAATCCTTCGAACAACCCACAGTGTCAGGATCTTGAACAATTTGCCAGTCAGGGGGCGCGAGTCCATTCCCCACTTCAATGCGCAGATATACAGCAGGTTGATTTCCGCTCCCTTGCGTTTGCCTTCCCTGATGAATGACATCGCTGTAGATCAACAAAGGAAATCCATACGCCTGCGTGGCGGGGCACAAATCTCCCTGGCGGAATATAGGGTGATTTTTGTTCAGCAAGATATGCTGGATACGCCTCGAAATTTCTGGTTCCGAAGAGGGAGGGATAGCTGCCAGATCCCTCTTGCACAGTAATTTGATGCCCCAAACCTCATCGGATTTCAGCTTTCGGCAGACTGGCTTGTGAACTTTCCAATCCTCTGTCTGGCATTTTTTCGACTGGATAGATAAGGATATGGGTCAGTGTTTTCCCTGCGCTTCACAAGAAAGCACTTACACAGTAACGAACAGTCCCGCACCCAGAACATGCTTTCAGTTCACTCTCCTCTTTGTCGAACTGGGCACCCAGAGCAAAACGGAGCTGTCATGTTGGCGGGTAATCGGAGCAGCAGGATGGGTTTCACACGTCGCCTTTCAATACGCACAGCCTGAGTCTGTCGCACGCTCACTCGGGGAAACAAGATTCTTTACCGCGTTACTTCCTACGGTAACAAAGATATGCTTCAGGAATCTCATACGACATACCGTACGCGTGATACCAATAAAATTAGCTCGAGCGCTTAGACGTTCGGCTTCCACCTCTGTCTGAATAAGATTTCGTTGTTGGATCTAACATTCTTCGATTCAATTACAGTAGGCAGACCTTCCTTCCTTCATGACACACTTGTAATCAAAGATGGCTTTAAGAAAATGCTCAAGATCTTCACCATCATCGGGGAGACGAACAACCGGGCAATCATCCATCTTTTCCGCATTTGTGGGCTGAGCAAGTTCAAGCATATCGCGGAAGATAGGTGATTCTTGCGCCAGTAGCCCTCCGTAGACACGAAAGAGCGCTGTGTCGGTGGCAAGCACCAAGTTTCCATCCGGAAACCAGAGTCTGTCAACGCGGCGTGGCTCGACGGCAGATTGCATCGACGCTGCTTTGTGAGGAGTATGCGTGAGAGTCGGGAGAGTGAGGTCTCAAGGGAGGTCAGCGTGCGAGAGGGCCTCATTGAATCCTCGTGTTCGCCCCACCACTGCCAGACGGACATATTTTTGGTTCAATGACTTCCTGGGCCAGGTCAATTGACCTATATTGACGACGGCGGTCCAGGTAAGTTGTCGTAAGTGTCACTTGGAACTGGCAAAAACGGTGTGCAATCAGATCACGGTACACGATATACATTGTGGACGAAACAAAACAGTGAAAAAAGATCGATTGACATACAGTTTGTCCTGCAATTATGCTTAATTGTCCAATGCCTGACGCTTCATCTCCTCCATTGTATCCCATCGAGCCAATCCAAACCGCTCTGGAAGACTATCCCAAAGCCTATCGAGCGCTAACTTGTGCGCAGTCTTCATGGCCTTCAAACAGCGTTCGCACACCGTTAATTCGGACCAATCGCCGTCAGTCCACAGTGTAAGAGGCATGATATCTTTCGTTCTCAAGTTTTCCGCTGTTCTCCGACAGTTGACTCGACTAGCCTTGCATTGAGCGCTAGAAAGACAGCCCTTAACGCTATCTGGCCTCCACAGGAACTCGAGAATCGCAGAGGAAGCATTCCCACGTAGAGCACCGTATTGCTCTAAGGAAACCAGTTTATCTTGCGGGCATAGCTCCATCCGAGTGTTTTCCACATGAAGACCGTTCAGAATGCTATCAACGGACAATTCCCTGCACACCCCGTAGAAAGCGATTGGTAGAACCCATTCCACTGTTAACTCCCGCGCCAGCAGGACGGAGAGCAGATGATGATGCGGACCAACCGTCCACGATGAAGACGGCGGGTAGTCCGTTACAGTTGTGGGGAAGGCTGTGGCGAAGTGGGCAAGAGCACGTTTGTAGAGCAAGTCAACTTCGTATTTCTTGCTCAGGCGCGCTACACCGCGAAGAGCTTCGAAAGTTGTTGGGCAGGGAGGAGGGGGGAAGGATCTGCAGAACGATGGTCAAACATTGGGTCACAAGTAAAGGAGTATACTATGCAGCACATACTTGTAGTCGAATAAAGCCTTCAAGAAGAACTCGACGTCTTCATCGTCATCCGGAAGATGAACGACTGGGCAGTTATCTAGGGTTTCCGCATCCGTTGGTTGTGGTATCCGCAGCATGTCGCGGAACACAGGGGACTCCTTTGCCAAGAGCCCACGGTAGACCCGGAAAAGTGAAATTTGGGTTGCAAGAACCAGGTTCCCATCTTCAAACCAGAGGTCGTCGATGCGGTGTGGTACGAGTATCGGAGACGAATGCGAGGCAGTATCGTCGCTATCGGTGCTAGCAGACATGCGAGTAGCAAACGAGGAGAGCCGCACACTGGCCGCATGTTGGTCGCATGTCTCGTAAACTCACACCAGGATCACCTTCCGAAAAAGGCAAACGACTGTTATGGTCGACGGGACTTCCCGACGGAGGTGTGCACGACGTGAAGGGATCACAAGGATCGTACAAGATGCATCGCGGTTCAGAGCACCGCTTCGACTGTCTTCGAGGTGTGAGAGGCGAGGAAGTAAAAACGAAGCCCTAAGATCAGTGCGGTCAATACACGACAACGACATAAGCAGGCAGAGAACAACGCGCTCGTGATGAGCTGTACATGGAGGGTAGGTAATTATATCAAGAAAGGTACGAAGGAAGAAACAAGGGTTATGATTCGTATCACAGAGACGAAAGGAAAGCACGTATACCACTCGTATAAGTACCATACAGAAAGAAGTGCAGTGAAGAGGAATCGAGATGTCGATACAACGTGTCCATGGTAGAGTGTATGCACAGGTATGCACTGGGGGTAGCTCAAGGGAGAAACGAGAAGAAATGCGTACCACATGCAGCATCCCCCGCTCGAAGCACTGCTCCTCTCCCCTCCCCGAACAATTGATCCTCCTCCTCCATCCCCGGTCGTGTCACCCTCTTCTCCAGACGCGCTCCTCGCCCCACTCCCGCCGTACCGTCTGAATCCGAAGCGGGACCTTCACTATGCCAATCAGTCAGTTGTGCTCTCCACCAAGTACAAAAGACTGGATGTGGAGGTGCGGCGGTGACGGCGGAACGATGGATATACATGTCAAGAGGGGTGGATGAGAGGGGAAGTGAAGAAGAACAGGGAGAGAAAAGAAGAGGAGGGAAAGAGAGGAAAGCGGCGCACCGTTCATGGGTATAATGCCGCTCCTTCCACCTCCACCACCGTTCACCCGTGGCAGTTCTGGCTCATCAGCGCCCTCCTCCTTCTCCTCCACGTAAACATCATCGCCTGCAGTGTCATCGCCATCGCCAGCGAGATTCCAGACAACCCCGGCCTACAACCCATCCTCTTCCATACCAGCGGGTGAACGTGGGGAATCCACAACCGCACCATTAGTCCCGCTCCTCCAGCCCGTAGCCCGGCCCACAAACCCCGCGCACGGAGAAGCGCTGGCGGGTATCGGTGAGTACAAACGAGAACGATCGAGGACTCGACGATACAGTCGAGTGGACGGTCAAGCTCTGCGCATGCTCGAGGACGAGGAGCATTCGCCCCTCCTGTCGACATCACGAGCGAAGACGGAGCCCGCGGGAACGCAAGAAGAGAATGACTACATGAACGCTTCGATGCTCTTTGACTCTGGGTAGGGAGACGAGTCGATTTGGCCGCCAGTCGGTCACCGGCAGCGGCCGCAGCGCTAATGACTCGCACAGCGTTCCCACTTTCCGCGCCACAGGGCGACGGTTATCATCGACAGGGATAGTCGAATACGTTAGGCATCCTGCACGACGGAAGATAGATTATTCTCGTATCCGCCCAGCACAAGAATCGATCAGCGGCGCCGGCGACTCGCATGCGAAGGATGATGCCGAGACTTATGTGTGCTTTATGGTGTCCTGGAGTAGGCCCGAGCGACATCGTACTGCATCTTGCCCGTGCCCCGTTCCCCCGTATCAGTCCGGGGTAGCCACGATCGCTGCGATCCCCCTCCTCCGCTGTTCTGGGCTCTACATACGCGTCGCCAATGGGACTGGAGGGAGCATTCACGCGCTGTAAGGCCGTCCCAGAGGAGCGAGTTACTGCTACTGGGGATGATGTGGCAGCCAGCACCGAGTCAGCGCATCGATCGATGGAGAGTCTCTATCGGCTGCGCGAAGACAAGCAGTGGCGATATGAATAACGACCGACCAAAGGTTGCGTCAAACCGAGACGCACGACGGCAGCGTGTCGGGTCCTTCGCGCTTGAGGGAGGCAGGGCGTGGGGATGGAGTCCATCAAGCATGAGTAGAGTCAATCTCGTCTGCGCTCGTTCGGAGGGCGGCGAAGTTCCATGCGGGTGTCGTGGAAGCCGGGGTAAGGCGACGAAGGAAAGATGTCGGATACCGGGGTGATAGTGGAGCTTCAGAAGTTCTGCCTCGTTCCGCGAAGCCTATCCGATTGAGGCCCGCAGAGACTGTGCTGCCCTCGGCGATGGCAGCGGAGGTGGATAGCGGATGACGATGAAGCATGGGCCGGGAAGGTATTGCCCCGCCTCGATCCAGACTACACACGTCTCGCCCTATAGACGGCAGTCAGGGGTAAGATTACGATTGCGTGCGCGAGTCAGACCGTCGATTAATTTAACATGGGGGCAGGAGGCGCGGGTGAGAGAGTCATAGCCGTGCTGGGGCTTGGGGAACCACACCGCGACACGGGCGGGGAGGGCGATGCCCATCTCGATTCGTTCTCGGTGTCTTGCATTTGTCGTCGTTGCGGTGTGGTTCATCGAGCAAGGCGGCATGCACCCCGCACACGCGAAGGACGGGGAAAGGTCGTGTCTAGGTGCGTGTTTGCGGGGCGGAGGAATAGATGCGTAATCTTGCAGAGCTCGTCCAGTCTTACGGCGTCGAATTCGACGCAGGCGGTGTGAGGGTGTATGTCAGGAAGGAGCTAGAGGTGGGGGAGGCGACGAAGGAGGAAATTTTGTACAGGGAGAAGGTGGTGGTGGTGGAGCTGTAGATGTCTTCCCCGAATGTTCTCTCCGTCGAGCGTATATAGTCCAATACGATCTGTATTCCATCTCAGCGCGAGCCCGACACGACGACCACCCCGCAGATGTCAGGGGTGGCAGGGAGAAGTACGCGATACACGCGGTCCTGAGAGGTGACGGCGATGCTGGGGATGTCGAGCATTGGCGTACCATCATGGTATGACCCACCGCGTCGGACGAGAATGAGGCACCGGTAGCCGACTGTACCTCAGCGCAGAGAGTAACGCCGTCGGAGAGGGAGATCAAGAGCGGCCAAGCGAAGGGCTGAGAAGCGAAAAGGCGATAAAGGTCGCTCCGTCTTAGTTTTTGGTCGTCGCGACCTCCATGTCGATTCTGAGAGAGAGAAATTAGGGAGTTGAGTACAGTTACACGCAGAAGACGGGGTAACATACGTAGAGCGCACGAGATACGCTTTTCAAATAGCCACCACACAGACTCCATACCTTTCCATCAGACCTGGCTATTTAACCTTGGCGAAGTCTGTGCCGATGCATGAACACTACATAGCGCATCGTTAAAGAGGCAATACACAGTGAAGAGCACTCACGGAGCAAGCGCTTGCAATCGTACACTCAAAGCCCCTCGCCGTTCAAGAATATTTCCAGACAGATTGACGACATTCGTTCCAGAAAAACTCTGAAATCGTCCAGTATCATCTTAGACTAAGCCAGGGCATGCTAGGCATCGAAGACCAATCCGATTTCGCATAAACCTCCATTCAGCAGCGTACACGCTGAGCAGCTTCCTCGGGATTGAGAGAAGAAATTTTGACTATTCCGCCCTAAACCTGATGGTGAGACGTGGAAAAAGTTGCGAGAGTTGCTAGGCGCGTACCAGCATATGTTCGCCTATGTTCGCCAAGGTAGCAAGCTCGACCAGGGCTTCCATTGGCGCCAAAATTCAGCGAAAGAGATTCAGGTGGTCCATGCAAGATGTTGACTGTGACCGTCACGATAATCACATCACAGTCACGTCTTCCCACGCCTCAAACTCTTGCGGTCAACATGACCCGCCAACAACCCGCCAACACCCATCAAGCAGCGCAGAGGGAGGCACAACCATATGCTCTACACTCGAGACGAACCAGCTGCCGCTACGTCTGCTCGAATTGGCCCCGCTCAATGGCTCGACTTGGGAGATTGGAAAACTAACTCGGACAGCCTCAACTTCAGCAAAGCGATTCAAAAGAAACTCAAGAGGAACTTGCCACGAAATTTCAATCCCTTTCCAACTCATCAAGTCTAATTCGAACGGCTTACTGTCTCGCCCCTTACTCTCTATGCCACCCAAACAGTGTTTCCGGACCGAAATGCGTACAAAATAAAATTTATCTCGTTTGACGCCTTTCCGCCTGCAAATAATCTCCTTCATCGCCGCTATGGCGATCCAAATTACGGTCGATGTTGCTCAGACCATATGTAACTGCCTTCGCTCAATGCTGCTCAATTCTTTATCCTCACTGCCGACAAAATTTTGGAAGATCCGCGACTATCCGCCAAAAAAGATCGACGTCGTCAAGCGAGCCCCCGACTCAATTAACTCACTGATCCCGCCCTGCACCATGCGCCGACAGACCCCGTGCCTCGAGTGTCTCAACGCCAAGCCCCTGCGTAAAAATAAATCGTTGCCAATGCTAGGAACAAAAATCTGTATACTGCGATGACCTGCGATGACTCAGACTCACACACCGCCCGGCATTCACTTTCGTTCCCCGCCCGCACAGAAAAAACCAACCAAACGCATACAGTACTCGTCTTGTCTTGGCATCTACCTCGAACTCAATGCCGACCCCCTGCCGATTCTCCAAAGCTATGTATTTTTCCCGTCCCCGTCCTGTATCTGGAAACCAACCCCGCGTGCGTCTTCATTAGTCCGTTTCCCGCATCGCCCGTGACGCCGATACACAACAGATTGCGGCGTACCGGGTATGGGTATATTGACAAACGCCGAAAAATTCGCATCTTCCTTCCATGCATCCGCGATCCCTCTATCCTCGAGTTGCGCTCCCCGAGATCGACAAACGAACATACTCGCCAAACGCCAATCTTCCACACTTGCTCCTAACAACCGAGAAACAAGCAATGCGTCGCGCATCGGCACCCAAACGGCACCCCTCATTTTCCACGCATCATCATCAATCGTTTCGTCTCAAAGGGGCATTACGAGGGATGATGGCTGCATCGCCATCAGACGCGTTGCGCGTAATTGCCGCGTCTCAGGCTCACCTGTCACCGCCTCGATTTCGATATCCGCGTCTCCAGTCTAATCTCTCTACCAGAGTCGCATAGTAATCGCATGGTCCGGAGACGAGTATGGATGAACATATAAACCCAACCCCTGGTGATCCGGGCTTCCTCCCTCATCCCTCCCCTCCCCGCCCTTCTTCCTCTTTTTCCGCTTTCGCTTTCGTTCAAGGAGTAACCTAGCGTTCTCCTCTTTTTTTCTTTGCTTGGACCGGTTCCTCCCGCACTACTTCCTCAATTGATTCAAACCCTCACGCTCCGCGCACCTATACACACTCATTCAACGAGACGACAAGCAGAAGAATGCTCACGATGAATAAATCCCTGATCACCTACGCCTCCCTCCTCATCCTCTGCACCGCGCAGGTTTCGGGACACGCTATCCCCAAGTGCGTCTCTTTCCCTTTCCCTTTCTCTCTTCCTAATATCGATCTCATGATAATTACTCTCTCTAGCCCCGCCCTCGGTGTCAAGGGCACTCCCAAGCGCGGCGACGTCCAACGCCCCAACGCCGCCAAACCCTGCGGCAACGTCAACATCGGCGCCACCCTCGACACCTCGACCGCTATCGCTGCGGCTGCGGATGGATCCGTTACGCTGCAAGTGCAGAACTGTGCGTCATCCATCCTTTCTTCGTTCACCTATCCTTCATCGTCCACTCTTTACGTAATCCATCTGTCCCTTTCATTCTTTTTCCCCCTTTCCAACATCCACTAACACAAATCACCTCTAGTCAACGCCGGCGGCGACGGCTCCACCTTCGTCACCGCCCAAGTCGACCAAACCGGCGCCGGCACCAAATTCGTCAACGCAAACGTAAAGACCAACGGCAACAAAGCCCCCTCCAAGGTCGAATCCGACAAAGTCGTATTCACGTTGCCTGCGGGGACAAAATGCTCCGGTGGGAAGAACAAGAATCTGTGTCTTGTTGTGCGTTTCTTTTCCTTCGTTTACATTTGTATGAAGAAAATTAATCGCGCGTGTATTCCCTAGTCCATCAAGACGACCGCGGGCTTTGGCGCGTGCACGGTCGTTTCGCAGAAGGCTGCTGCCGCTGCTGCGAAACCTGCTGCGAAGCCCGTTGCTAAACCTGCCGCTAAGCCTGCTGCGAAACCCGCTGCTAAGCCTGCCGCCAAACCTGCTGCCAAACCCGCAGCAAAGCCCGCCGCCAAACCCGCCGCCAAACCCGCCAACCTCGCCGCCACCACCCCCTCCGTCGCCTCCCTCGCCGCCAAGCAAAACAGCAAAAAGACCGTCTTCGAAGCCTGCACCTCCGACAGCCAATGCCAGCAAGGCTGCTGCGGCTTCAGCACCGGTAAATGCGCTGGTCCCGCTGTAGCGCAAACGAACGGATCTGGCGGGTGCGTCTTATTCTTCCTTTTCTCTCTTTCTCTCTCTCAAGGGTATCGACTGATAATCATTATAGATGCGGCCGCGGCAGCAAAGCCCCCAACTGCGACGTCTCCACCCTCCTCGGCTTCACCGCCAACTGCGTCTCCGGCTTCAAGAACAACGACCTCAAAACCCCCGCTATCCAACAAGCCACCGCGTTCTCCGCCCAACTCAACAAACTCCCCTTCACGCCCGCCAAAGTCTCCGCCCCCGCGCCCGCCGCTGCGAAACCCAAACCTGCTCCCGCGAAGAAGCCCGCTGCCGCTGCCCCCGCGAAGAAGCTCAGCGTCGCGCAGCTCGCCGCGAAGCAGAACAGCAAGAAGACTGTATTCGAAGCCTGCTCGGCGGACAGCCAGTGCCAGCAGGGATGCTGTGGCTTTAGCTCGGGCAAGTGCGCTGGTCCCGCCGTTGCGCAGACTAACGGCTCGGGTGGATGCGGCCGTGGAAGCAAGGCGCCGAACTGTGATGTTTCGGTGTTGCTTGGGTTCACGAACTGTGCGGCTGGTGTGAAGAACAACAACTTGAAGACGGCTGTTATTCAGCAGGCGGCGGCGTTCTCCGCGCAGCTTAATGGGATCAAGTTCACGCCGGCGAGGAGGGAGTTGGGTGAGTCTTCTTCTTCTGCGTATTTTTTTGGTGGATGCGGTTTTAACGCGTCTAACAGAGGACCTCGTTGAGCGCACTCAGCTTCTCAAGGAAGGCAAGTTCGCTCCCCGTCTGTTGAAGGAGCGTCTCGATGAGGAAGAGCTCGACGAGGATTTGGAAGAAGAAGAGGAGGTGGAGGATGAGGATGAGGAGTAAAGATGTAAAGCGATATAATCCGATTCGTGAATATTCCCCTTGAATGTACTGTATACCCGCAAGCACGATAGTTTTCAATTTGGTTTTATCCTCTCAACTGGGGACGGTAGAGTCATCAAGGCTCTCATGCAAAGTGATAGGACGACCGAAAGTGTCGTGTCTTGATGGCGCTATATATCGATACGGTACTACTGACTATTAAATAGTATTAAAATACTGTACATTACATTATTTTCTTTTCCTACCTTTCCCAAAATCCCGATCGCAGGAGTCATGTAATTAATTACTGCATCTCATTCCCTCACATTTTTTCGGTGGGCAGAGTTCAATTCAGCAGAAGCTACGTCTGATAATATGTACCAGATGTAACGTTTGAGGAACACGATTTTGTACGACAGATACTTACTTAATGTTCAACAGCACGAAAAAGCACGTGGTCGATATTCGTGTTCTCCGGGTTCGGCGAGTCCGATATCTAGTGTTGTTTGAAGGAGAGAGATTCATGAGCAAATACGCAACTTCAAATTGAACTCATCAAGCAATGGGTATTAATTCACTCACCCAAACCACCGACAAGTTCCATATCTTCTGCACCCTCTGGCCAAGTAAATCTTTTGGTCACAATACGAATCGCCTCCATCTTTTCGTTAAGAGTTTGTAGACGGGCGGCGATCTCTTGGCCGGGGTATTGGATTACCGCATCGGACTCGAATTCTGAGTGGATGCGGAGCTCCGCATACGCGACGCTGGGGCGCGACTCGAGGAGAGCAACCCAGCGCGTGTATAATGAGGTGAGATCGCCGCCGTTCGATGTCAATGGCCATTCGCAGATTAGGAGGTTGCGGAGGTGGGGGACCCAGGCGGCGGCGGTACCAGGAAGAAACGCCGTCCGACAGCGCATGACCAGGTCCACCGCACAGGGAGCCGGCGCCGCGAGGATGAGCGTCGTCAGCGCTGGTGTCAAGGGGAGCACGACAAACAAAATGTCTTCGGGGACGTCGTCGCTGAGCTCGAGGCTCAGGGTGGTGAGCCTGCATTGAGATTGCTGGATGAAGTCGGTGAGGACGGCGGGGGTGCGCCGCGAGAGTATACGGACATGCAAATGCTGCAGGGCGGGCGCGATGAGCGCGTCGAGCGGGATATCGTTGTTAAGGCGGAGGGTTACGAGGGACGTGGAGGATATCTTCGCGGTGTCTTCCAGCCGGGGAGCGGCGAAGTACACCGCGACCTCGAGGTGGAGAAGGTGGGGCATGAAGTGGAAGACAGGACCGAATATCCCGCCGGTCGTGATTTCTGATTGAAGTGCCACGCATCCGAGACGCAGGGCGGTTAGGTTGGTTGGGAACAGGGATAGGCCCGGGGTGTCGGGCGAGGAGATGGAGTAGGTGTAGTTTGGGACTTGTAACGCTCGTAAATTGGGAGACACTGAGCTTTGGGCGGCGGTGGTGCGGGTGTTGGAGACTGCACGCGCGCCGCCGGCGACTTGGATGTGGAGAGATGAGAGGAGAGGGAAGGGACCGGGGATCTCGTTGAAGGCGAGGAAATCGGCGGCGGAGATGATGAGCTCGAGACGCCCCCATTGGTGTTTGTAGGCGACCATTTGTGTGAGTAGATCGCGTGGGAGATCCGTCTCTGGGGAACAGAGTAAGGATATGGAAAGTGGGTGATCAGACGCGCGCGTGAACCAGAGCGCCATCATCGTGAGTGCGGCTATAGCTACAGAATCAGTCTGAGAGGAATCATCACCGTAGGAGTCGGAAAACTCTAGGAATATCGAAGCCCAGAGCTCTGGAGTCTCGAGAGCAATGACGCGCCATTGGGTGCAGATGCTGGCTAGATTTAGCGGGGTTCTGTTAGGATGGGCGCGCACGCGACGATGGAGTGGAAGGCAGAGGATAAATATCGCTGTGATCAGCTCAAATGGTAGCCGGAGTGCAGAGACGTGGTGGGCGTCCATGGTCGAAAGGAAGATAGAAAATAGAAATTGAGAATCGCGGAGGTGCGCCGTGATGCGAGTGGTTCATGGCCGCAAACAAGTCGCGGAGGTGACCCGTGATGCGACTACGGAGCATTTGCGTTGTTATGTTGGTGCCTGTTGAGCATATTTATCGAATATTACATTTTAAAATGAATGTTGGAGCCCGGATGAGTTGGACGTCTATTTGCGAAATTGACGAGTGCGGTTTGGAGGGGACTCAGGTTGTTGATTCATCTGAAAGAGACAGTATCTGCTGCTGGTACGACGAGTTTCATTACACCGGAGTTTGAAGCAAATGATTCGCCGTGAGAATGCTGCGAGAATGAGATGTTTTCGCAGGATATCTGCGGGATAATAGCAGAAAAGCATCCCCCGAGAATCTCGCAACGATACGCCATTTTCACAAGATATCTGCGTAATATTCACGACATTCTCGCACGATTCTATTTCGCCACTGTTTTCCCTTCCACTTCAAAGTTGATATGGGTCGACTCATTGAATTTATATTGCAATTACTACGAAGGCAATACCTACTAGACGATCAATTGTAAGTGCTATCTACCCGGCCTAATGCACCCTGCAACTCTAGCTAGTGCTAGCTATGCGTGAGGGCCGAACAGTCGCCCGTAGGGACTCAACACGAGTTCGTTTGACCTGAGGGTGACGACGATGTCATATATCAGCGCCGTCCGCTTGCAAAGAGCAAAGTGATATGACAATCAATGACTTACCGACTTGCGGAGCTCGAGCCGCGGATTGTGCCGTTGCCGGATACACCCCAAGACGAGACTTTAAAACTATGATGTCTTTAGTTAAGGCACGTTACAATGCGGAAGAATACGCACATGTGGCGCCGCTAACCGCTAGACAATCAATACAGTCGCCGTATGGCGCTCCGCAACCCTCAAAACAAGTCAGATTGAACGCGCGAAGGGGAGAGGGCGCACAGGTACATACACTCGTTGATGGATAGCGTCGGTTCCCACTGATCTGAGACACCGCCTACGCGGACGGAAGCTCGCTTAAAGGAACTCGTGAATGGTGCGAAAGACTTGAGCAAGCAAAATTGACACACCTGTACTTGACTTCTATGACAGACGCGTCTAGTGAACCGAGCAGGGCTACAAGGTGCAGGGAAACAATGTCATCAACTGAAAAGTCGAAATCCCAAAAGTACAGCGAGTGCTTACCGGGATTGAGATCCCAAGCATGAGTCCTCCATCCTATTGTATCACCGTCGCCCGCCCCGAGCACCTGCCGTAAGGAAACGGGGTAAAAACCTCGCAAGCCGTGTTTAGAGACACCGGAATGAAACAGAAGATAGGCGGGCAGTGGACACGAGGATGAGTATGGGTGGAGGGAGCGCAATGAGCGTGATAAATACGCACATATATCTCGTGATGGAACCCTGTACAGAGCTAGCTGTAGGCCTCGCGCCAACACTATTCAGCGATGATATATACGTGGAGGTAGGGGAACGTGGTGGGCTACATGAATGCGTCAGATCTGCTATGGACATCCAACAGCGAAGACTACATACCCTCAGATCGACCCACAGTCGAAGAGACACCTGGACCTCGCTCCAATTGGAAGCAGCGCGTCCCAAACCCGCTGGGGCATTCCGTGCGCTCTAGGATACAAGGAAGAGAATTTTGAGTCTCCAGTGAGCTCATATACATTCGTTCCACGTGCTGCGCCGATGCTCGCTGTCCCAAAGGCCTCCAGAATGCACGGAGATCGGATGTAGTGGAAACTAATGCAAGCGCCAGACTGAGAGTAATTGCGGATGAAAATGCCCAAGAATGCAGCGGCGGGTGCAGACAAGCTATAGAATAGCATGGCCCAAGTTCCAGGTGCCCGGCGGCAGGACTCAAGGAGAGCTGGCCGTTCTGTCGAGGATGATGGGAGATGAGAAGCAAGTCGACGCGTGACGTCACCAGTGTGACCGGACGCTTCCTCCTGCTAACTTAGCGCGCGCAGTACTAGTGGACTAAGAAACAAAAAAAAAATGGACAAGTCTCGAGTTGGAATGCTGCAGAAATTTTGTTTATACATGGTGTACTCGTGAAATAATTGCTGGCTAATATTTGTGTGATTATTCCGCAAACATTTGGCAAAAACATGTTGTTTCCGCGACATTCTCACGGCGATTCATTTGCCTCAAACTCCGGTGTTAACGGATCCATCGGCCATAGAGAAAAATCATCAGGGGAGTGAGTTAAGAAATCCAAGCGAGCCAAGAACTTTAGAACGACTCGGACGTTGGGACGATGAGTGAACTCTTACCTATTTTTTCCTTCTTTTTTCCAAAAAAAAAATAATCTTGACGGCGCTAGACCCCGAGGAGACAAGGTGAAACAATAGACCAGATACAGCACGAAGTCTACAGAATGAATATGCGGAACTTGAAGGTCAGTTTTGAAGAAAGCCGCAGAGCGAAGAGGTTCTGATTCGTGGTGGTTAGGGAAAGAGCGGGGTCCTGATGCGTCGGCAATTGCCGAAACGACTTGTCGTTTCCCACCATGATGCCTGACTCGAATCCTATCCCAGCTCTGTCAATGTCATTGCCGTTCGAGCTGGTCTCAGCGATATTCGTACTTTGTCTCCCCCCTCCGTCGCCGCCTCAAACCACTGGGGCCGGAGATGCGGTGAACCTCGAGGTTAGCGCGTTAGTAGTCTGCGTTTTGGGCCCACAGCAGAGAGTCACTTTTTCATGACTCTTCGCTTCGCACCTTGAAACTTTTGTCACCGTCCTCATTCTCCGCCTCTCGTTTACGATGAAGAATGACCCAGTCGTTATGATCATGACTCCAATAGCCGTTCATAAATATCAAGAAAATGGTCTACAAATCCCAGACCTCTTTCGGACGACTTTGGTAGCCAAAAAGGGTCGCGGAGGTCGATACGGCGAGTCACAATCTCAGTCATTTCTTCTCGCTGCCCTCCGCTCCTACTCAGTCTCTTTTTTGTTCCGTTTTGTCAATAATCGGCGTGCTGATAGCTTTGTCTCTTCAGTGAATGGCTTCTTACTTGACCGACGCAAGCGGGTCTCCAGCTGTGCCAGACACACACACGGCGCTCGACTCGAAGCGTCCTTGACATCTCGAGAGTATTCTGAAAAACGTCGGTCAGACTTGTCTGTGGAGCACTAGGATATCTCGGTAAGTGCTTTTCGAAGCGACATGCAGGTCCCTGAGAGATGATGCAGGACGCACTCAAGTACCCTCAGAATAAAATTGTTTGGATGTCAGTGCAATGCCGGGAAGGCATCCTGACGCGCCATGTAGGTGGCTGAGAGATGACGCAGGACGCACCCTTGCCCTCGGGATAGCAGTCGTCTGGAATTGTTAACAGCACGATGCGTGGAAGAAGCAGTTGCTGGCGCACAGTGAGTAAGGATATCCATTTGCCTCATTGGCACAACTGATGGATTTGGACAAAGCGTAGCTGCTGGGTACGAAATACATACGCACAAACTCTTCATGCTGTTACTCTGGTGCTTGTGCGCTGTGGTGCACACTCCTCTTACCCGTTTCTTCCCTCGCTGACGATGTTTTCAGGCATCCACGGGTGTACGGATGTTGCATGCTGGTATCAAGGATACCCCACGCAGAGTCTGCGTATTCACGTACATAAAGGTATGCGCGCTTCATCGTACCTGCCTCCCGACGAGACTATTACTCACCGACTGGATTCCTCAGATTCGCATCCGCTGCACCCCGTTCGTGCACTGCATATAAGTCAGGTCGCTTGCGCCATCTTGGACATCTCTTTGTGGAACCTGTTCACTCTCCTCCCCTGCTCGCACCGGGCTAAACCCCTTCATCGAGGAACGACGAGACTGTCGGCGGACAGACCCTCGAGATTGAGGCGGTCGTTTTCTTCCTTGTGGTCGACGCCCACCGCGCAGGACGGCGGGATCCCACCACCCTCTCTCATCCTTCCTCGGCGCTCTCATTGGTCGTGCATATACAGGAGAGAGAGATGCTCTCCCATTCCCGCGCCGAAGATCTCGAAAGGGATTCTCGCTCCTGATGCCCTGAGATGCGATCGTCTCGCCGCCGTTCGTGTGTGGCAGCTGTGGCGGCGGTTTGAGCTCGGAGAGTGCGAGGTGGAAATCAGGCGTACTTCGTGGTCGAGCACTCCAGTCTCGAGCACCTCCAGCTCACTTTGCTCCGCTGGTGCGGTGTCCACTGCCTCAAGACACAGACATACTTCTCCATCACCTCACTTCCCTCCATCTTTCTATGACACGACCTACCCCTTGCCTACACTGCATCCTTCATCCTCGACCTACTGCCCATCTTCAGCGGCGTCCCCGTTGTGGCCCGGGGGCGGGGACGTCATGCGCATCCTCGCCCCACTTCCGGTCGAGGCGTTCTTATTCTTATGTCTATGTAATAACCTGACATGGCGCGCGAGCGAGTTGCCGTGTATGCGTCCGAGCTCATCTGCTCCGGATGCGGCAAGGGTGAGCATATAGCTCCTCACCGCTGCCGGTCAAGGTGAAAGGCGGAACACAACGTCTGCGCGGCGTACGTCCTGGTCGACCCCGCCTTTGGTCTCGACCACCTCCAGTCTCTTCCTTCGTCTGGTCCGGTATCGACTGCTTTCAGACACAGTACATACCATCCATTCGCCTCCGCGCTTCTATGACTCGTTCTCCCTATACCCCATTATGCATTGCCTGTCCCTCGACCTCTCCCCGATCTTAGCGTCGTTGTCTCCTTTCATGTGCCTCGTATCACGCTGCTACTATACCATACTCGTATACATGGATCCATGCGCGATACATCTACTTATTAAGTATCCCCACCGTTCGTCGTGATCTTCTCTCCTCCTGTCCTCGCGCAGCCATACCTTACCTTTACCTTGACCACACCTTACCCTACCTTTCCTCCCACATCTTGACCCTCCGCCGTCGTCCGGGCGGCACTAGATGCCTGTACCTATCGCCCTCTGAGCTAGCAACCAGTAGTAGTATCATGCGTCGCCAACCTGCCCGTAGGTCGATTTTCTCGTCTGTGTTGATCAGTATTGACAGAGTATCATGCAGGAGTGGCCACGTATACTCAGTCTGGGTTCTTTTCTTCGCTTGCCGGAGAGGTGGAAGAAAGATTACTGCTCAAGAGCATCGACAGTGCCGAAAAATGGATGTCGTTTCGGTAGAATACACGCGGCGAGAGCTGGGGGGTGGGAGACGAATGCGCGGCGGCGTATCTGATTCACATCCCGGGATAAGCGGCGGTGCTGACTTGCTGAAGAGCCTGAGGACGGCAGACGGTGGAGAAGGGAAGACGCGGAGGTGGGGGTATGGGTCGCCGAAGAGAGGTGGGAAAGCAGCGATTTGGGGGAATGGTGAGTACTTCCTCCTTCCACTTTTCGATACTCTACCGCCCTCCCGCTCCTTCATTCTTCTTCCATTCCCTGCCCATCCGCAGCTTCTGTCTTCCTCCCTCCTTGTCCTTTGCCTGTATATCTTGTTTCCTTTCCTCTCATGCATCTGCGCCCCTACATTCTCAGTGGCTGACTCGTTCCCAGGCATGCTAAGATTCCTTGTATCCGCGTTGTCCGCGTATCGACTTCCTTGATCGCTCTTTGACCTCCCGGCTGCGAGAGAGGCTCGAAGGCGCGTTTTCACCTCACGCAATTGGGCCAGATGACGCCAGCCAAGGGGGAGAGATGCGGCGTTACTCCAGCTCCGAGATCGATTGACGAAGCCCGGCTTTTGCGACCCTGGGACTCAAGCATCCTCGACGGCTCGAAAAAACGGGATCTTCATCTTGTCGTCTGGGAGCTAGCGAGGCAGCGAGTGATGTTCACCGGAAGCATTTCTCGCGGGCGAATGCAGAGGGCGCGACGGGTTAGGGTGGATGGAAGAATGTGGAAACGAAGTGTCGAAGTGAGTTCGGTACGACTTTCGCCTTCGGCTTGGATGGAGGAACTGAGAAGTTCAGACAGAATTCTCGAGTCGACGACCACCCAGTTTTTGAAGGGCTGCGCGTGTTCTGAGTCCTCCAGCTTTTCCGTTTTTTTTGTGTACTGGAACACCATGCCGTTGCGTCTGTCGTCGAGAAAATGCCACCCGGAGAGGATGAGTATAACCTACCAAGGCTTGCTTGTTCTTCTACAGTATTTCCACAATGTCGAAACTTGCGGCGCTGGCCCGGGATGGGACTTCGATGACAGAGATAGGAACTGCCATTGTGCTACAAATGTACAGACTGACTTGATCCAGTCAGTGTGCTTTCTCGCCGGCATCCGGGATTGAATTGTGGCCTGCATCTGTGCACCTTGAGACGTGGGGGTGGCGGCGCTGATCCTTTTCGGGAAAGTACACACTCGTTGTACGAGCCGTTGTTCATCTCATTTCCCGATGTCCGATATTTTGAAGCTGTTAGCTAGGGAGATTTTCTGTTTGGGACGATTACCTACAAACTTTGACCCAGATTGTACGGCGGGATAGCATGCTTGATGTTCGTCTTCACTACCAGTCATATCGATCTGCCAGCGTTAAGTCTATGCATTTTTCTTTCTTTTCTGAGTCTTGACCGGGGTTGTTGTCCCGTTTTGGGCAAAGCGTCGCCTTTTTAGGCAATTTTCTGAATCAGTCACTGCCGCTTGTAACGTCACATCTTCTACCTCTGACCACCATGTCGGAGGCCAACGGTGTCCCCGCACTTCAACTACCGTTCGAACTGATTTCTTTGATATTCATCCTCTGTCTACCAGTTCGTCGACGTGTTTGTCCTCATCCGGATAAACCCCCGCTTAATTTGGCAAGCGTTTGCGGGCACTGGCGTGGAGTTGCGCTTCGTACTCCGGAGCTGTGGTCTTCGATCGCTTTGCAGTTCTCTCCCAACGACTCCCTTCATGGCGTCATGCCGCTTTCACTAGCTCGCGCGGTTCACCGTGACGGAAATGACTTTGTTGCTCTCATGGACCTATGGTTTTCACGAGCGTTGGAACATCCACTCTCCATTTCTTTGGCTTGTGCTAGGCACGGCATTCTACCCAATGGTCTTTTGGCTCTTGTCGCATTCTATCATGCACAGTGGGCCCGCATCGAGGTCGCTCTCCGGACGCACGATTTTCTGTTCTTTAATAGCATTGCTGGTCCATTTCCCTTGCTATCGACATTGACTATCAAGATCACGGATCGCTTTACGTCTCTTCATCGCGCCCAAATTCTTCCTATCCTGCGCTCCCCTAATTTGAAGACTGTACAGCTATTTTACCATCGCTTTACGCCAGAGAGCCTCGCCTTATTGCCTCGCAATCTAACTGCTGCACGTTTCGTGTATCTATCCGGCGTTGATGCCACGCAATCAACAGCTGGCTTGCTCGCACCGCTGCTTCGTCACTTGAACCACATTGTTCACCTTCACTTGGATGTTGCCAATTCAGTTGGTACACCTGACCGAAGGCTGGAAGCGTCCCTTCTAACCCTTCGACTCAATGTCGATCATGTATTGGACGTTCTCTCCATTCCAACTCTCCAGTCCCTGCATGTCAAACTCATGTTGCCGGCCAGGATTTGCGACTTTCTAGCTCATTCACAATGCCACCTGACTACTCTGAGCATTGAGGTGTCAGACTATGTGAATGAGATTAGTTTGGGAACAGCTCTTTCTGCAGCTCCTGAGCTCCGTACACTCATCGTCGCAGTGGGACCCATCTTTCCCTATACCGCGCTGCATCACTGCGAGCTGCTTTTCGATATCAATCTCGTCCCGCAGCTGCGCAACCTCATTGTTGAAGAGCGGAAGGAATTATCTACCTATGACCGTTGGACGGAGCTTTTGGAGTTGCGTGCAGGAGCAGCATTTGTGTATGGGGAGCTGTATTTACGTCCTGCCCCATCCCGAGACGAGCATGATCAGCTGCACTTTGTTCCGCCTTCGCAAGGTATACAAGCGCGGTGGGCGGTACTCGCAGCGGGTGGTACGCAACCTCGCATCCTAGCAGGAAATTACACTTGGCCGGCAGATGTCAAGGACGCAGACCCAATAGGCGATCTAGGTAGGACTATTCATCCAAAAGCCACTCTTCTCTAATTTGCAGCTCAGATAATGGGTTCACCGAGCAACGTGACCTACAACCGTATTATTTCTCGCCTTTCTGACATCCGCGACTGTTATAATTATGTTCAAACGATTGCAATGTTGAATTCCTCAGAGAGTATTTATCCGTTTTGTGTTCAGGAACTTTAAGTAATGCCTACGGTTCATAGTTGGACAACCGTGCCGGTCAAACAAAACTCTACATTTCTTTTCGCAGCCGACGTGGACCTGGAATTTTTGAGAAAATTTGAAATGCCTGACCTCGAGCAATCTTACTCGACCGATTCTACCTTCCCTTTCACATTGTTCTCCCCAAATTGCGTTCGATTACATGACCAATGGACACACACCGCCCTAGCTGCTGCAGTATCCGTATTCAACTTCCCGCACTCTTAAATATCTGTTTCATGTCATTTATGATACTGCAAACGGACTGATAAAATGTTCATTTTTCAAAATATTAATGGGATGATCATAATGATTCGGCAGTCAGTGCCGATACAACTTGTTCTCTCCCACAATGTCGCCTGACTCAAATCCTATCCCAGCTTTGCTATTGCCGTTCGAGCTGGTGTCCGCGATATTCATCCTTTGCCTCCCTCTCCGTCGCCGTGTCAAACCACATCCGAATCGCACGCCTTTGAATCTAGCCAGCGTCTGTGCCCAATGGCGTGCAGTCGCGCTTGCAATCCCGGAACTCTGGACTTCCATCTACTTGACATTCAGCGGTCAAGACGCGTACGATGGCATACCCGTTCTCTTTGGTTGCGTAGAGTCCATCGATTTGGAGGATCATGCTGCTGCTCTCATGGATCTGTGGTTTACTCGGGCTGCGGGCCATCCGATCTCGATTTCCCTGACTTGCGCAAAACATCACTCGTTGCCAAAGGGTGTGTTGGAGACTATGTTCAAGTATTGCAATCAGTGGGGGCGTATTGAACTGCGGATTAGTCCGTCGGACTTCCTCGCGTTCAATGCAATCACTGGTCCCTTTTCCTCGCTGACCAGTTTGCGCATCGAGGTGACGGATTTCCTCCCGTCGTCGTCCCGCCTCGCAGTTAATGCAATGGAGAACTCAAATAGGTTGACCTCGTACGCGCTCACCGATAGCGGCAATTATCGAGCGCCAGCTGATGTCCTGGCTCGACTGCCTCGTACTCTGAGAGCAGTGAAACTGTCCTTCGCGTCAAATCAGAATGGATTTCGGATTATCGACCTTAGTGGCTTCTTCTCCCACATAATAGATAATCTACCGCACCTTGGGCACCTAGACGTGTCGGTTATCCATCATGGTCCACAACTAGAAGTCAAAAGGTTGCCCGCATCCATGACTACTCTGCGGCTAGGTCGCGACCGTCTGCTGCAATTCCTGCGTATCCCTACCCTCCAGCATCTCCACATATTTCTGGAAACATCGGCTTACTTGATCCCGTTCATTGAACATTCGCAATGCCGGCTCATCTCTCTCAGTGTATCCCTATATTGGCTGACCCGAGATTCCTGGGTTTCATGCCTCGCTGCCCTACCAAAGTTGGAAACTCTGTTGATTAGCGTCAGCGATCACTCTGTCATACAGCGCTGCCAAGTCCTGTTCGACCCGGAGCTCGTTCCCCGCTTGCGCAGTTTGGTACTCCAAGAAGAGTACACTCTTGTTCCTCGTTTCGACCAATGGCTTGCGCTGTTGCGATTCCGAACTGGCCTTTGTCATGCGCTTCTACACGTATGGCCACGACACGCGCAGGAACGTCGATGCATGCCTCAGCCGCCGCGAGAGATCGAGGCGGAGTTGGAAGCACTTTGGATGTCCGCCTCATAACGCCGAGATATCGGTATCCTTGGAATGCGGAGGAGCTGGATCCTTTTGGCGATCTATGTTTGTTTGCTTTTCGTTATATATTGAAGGAATTTCTGGCTGCGCAGATCCGAAACCTGACGGACCATTGAATTTACGACCGTACCATTTTTCGCCTTTCTGAATAATCTAAATGGAGCCAATCTGCAAGCGGTAAA
Organism: Favolaschia claudopus; assembly: GCA_037176885.1. Classification (NCBI taxonomy): domain Eukaryota; kingdom Fungi; phylum Basidiomycota; class Agaricomycetes; order Agaricales; family Mycenaceae; genus Favolaschia; species Favolaschia claudopus. The sequence continues at coordinate 2,143,173 of JAWWNJ010000019.1, forward strand.
AACTAGTTACTACCCTACCTCGATGTTGATTGATTTTCATGTGTCGACCAGTACAAAGCCTTCACTTTTCACCATTGTCGCTTACCTTTGTACTTAAAAATGAAAATTTTACTTCTCACCAGCTGCAAATAAGCTTCAATATCCTGTACCACGTTTATTAACTCCTCACATCTTTGCATGACTATACTATCCTGCAAAAGCGAGCCGAGAGACGCGCGAAAATTGTGGCAACGCAGCGCGCAACCTGACCACGTGACCGTGTCTGTGACGAGTAACGCGTTACTCTTCCGCTCTCCACTTGGCACTCTCCCCTCATTGTCGTCGTTGCCAGCGAAGAACGTCAGCTTCGTACTTATTGGACATCTACCACATCCAAGCAACACGAGGCTTACCTATAAGCCCAAATTCGACCACGGCGATCCCAGTCTTCGACGGTTCCTGCAGTTTGTGGCCGCCGGCACTGGCCAAATTTACTTAGCTAGAGAATGCATACAGTATACAGTAAGTCCTGGGCTCAGTACCTCAGTCTCGCATGCTTCTGTTTCCTCCGTCTCTTTTATTCAAATTTCTAGTCGGGGTGCTGATGGGCTTTTATTCATTTTAGCGGCTTTCTCGAAGCGAGGCTTGAGCTCCTCAAAGCTTTCACTCGACGTCTCGCAAGCTCACAGGAAAACGCTTCTTCGACGGCGAACCCCTCAGTAGCGCTATATGGTGCGGTGAGCACTTTTTGAAGTAGCTCCGGAGAAACGATACTCATTGGGGATCTAGGAATGTAGTCTAATACCTCACAGCGTCAGTGGAACCGTTTTGTGTGGATTGGATGGGAACCCTCTTCGCCACGAAGCCGCTCAATGTTTTCGGTGGCGCGACCCAGAATAATTGACGCAGCACACAGGTCTTGCAGTACGAGGCACAGAAATCTTGCAGAAATCCTTTGTGCTTCCATCTGAGTGTATGTGGTGAGCACATTTCTCTTCCGCGTTCTGTTTCCCCGTTGACGATGATGTGGACGATCTTGAAGCGAGTCCTTTGTGCGGGCCGTGGACCTCTGAAAGCTTGCTTCGCCAAAACTCTCCACGTGGACCCCCTTGCGTTTCTTCCTACGTTTCGAGTGCCATTGAAGGTATGTACCTCTGCTTTCGCACGCTACGATCGCCTGACCGTATACCCAGGTCGTTATGGCCAGATCCGCCTAAGGCTCGAGCAGGCACGTCGGTACCCCGTCTCGCTCGAACCAATCGAGGCGCAGCCCTTTCTCGCCGTCGGGACGACCCGGACGACGCAACGGAATCCTCCAGCCTTAACCTCTCGCGGCCTTGACGACTGCCCCTCTACCCTCCTCATCCACAACAAGAACCCTCACGGCCATCACCACCCTCGCATCCCAGGCGCACGCGTGCTCGCGGACCCATCCACCACGATCATGTTACTGCGATAACGACAGGCCGGACGATTCATCATCGTTCTTTCATGGGTACGAGCCGGTAGTTCTGAGATGCGCCGTCTGAATTTGACGATTGGTAGGTACGTCTGTGTGTTCGTCGTTCTCGTTCGTCGCTCACCCACGAGCTTTTGATACAGTGGTCGTTTCGATGCTGGGCTTGCACCCGCTGTCAAGCCAGCCTCTTGCTCGCGCCGGATGCTAGTCCGTATTGCTAGGAATGACGGCGCTGTTTGGACTTCCTTGCATGCGACATGATCCTCTTCCTTTACTCGGACCCCAGCGCCATCCGTCTCTGCAATCCACACGTTCTCCACTGCGCTCTCGTCTGTCGTGCTCACTGGTAGTTCCAATGAATCCGACGATTGGGCAGTATGTCCGTATTTCTATCCTCGTCACTCGTCGCTCACCCACGAGTTTTTGATACAGTGAGCGTTTTGCTGCTGGGCCTGCACTCCAGTCTCTTGCTCGCGCCGGAATGACAGTTTCCAGATCTGGGAACGACGGGGCCTGTACACGACATGATCCTCTTCTCCCGGATTCCGGCGCCATCATCATCGTCATCGCCCCATACCTATCGCCGTCGTGGACAAGCTATCGGTGTCCTTGTGCTCTTGCTTCGGTCTAGACACGGACAGCCTTGAGAGCATTCATCTGCTATTCAGGGCTCGTGTCTACTCGGATTGCGGCACTTCGCTATTCGAATCGTCGTTCAGCATTTCCTCTGCGGGACAGAGACTGCTCAGAGCTCACGGGGTAGCGTACGAGGATGTGCGGATGGTGGAGCTGGCTCGATGTTTGGCGACTGGGATGTCCGGGGTGGGCTGGGGGTGTGGAAGCGCTGGGGAACGACTGATCGAGGGTATACGGAAGAGGGGTATCGTCTTGCCCATGGTGAGTTTCTCCTGCCGCTTCTTTTTGTGTCGATATACTTCTCTTCAATTTTTCTCTCCCGATACGATATCGACCTACTCTCTTTCCTACACCTTACCGTGTACTCTTTCGAAAGCTTCCCCTCAGTCGTCCACCCTGCTGATCCTATCTCAGCCTAATCCGCGCTCCCGTTTGTCGTGCGTATAACGAGGATGTCGTGCTGTTGTGAGGCGAGGACTTTTCGAGGCGTTCTCTTCCCTCGGGCCCAGAACACGAGCGCACTGGGATGGCTGGACAGCATCTCGTCGTGTCGGTGTCTACCCTAGGGTCCCTATGCGGCTTACATCGGCGGATATCTCGTCCCTCTCGCTCCAGGTCTCGATGCAAAACGGATGCACTCTCGCTGACGTCGCAGGAGCTCCGTACATTGAGTACCTCCCATTCGTTTCCCTCAAGGCTTCCAAGCCCTGTTCTCTATACCACGCCTACGTTGCATATATCCGGACCCTTAGCATACATATCCTACTTACTACCTACCCCATTCACGCATCCATCCATCGTCCGCCTTTCCACACGTTCCCGTCTCGCTATTTTGCTGTTCTTCGCGTACAGTATATCTACGTATTCCTCCGCCTTGGATGATCTCCCGCCGTGCTGTGTTTTCGTTCGTCACCCTACCCTTACTTTTACCTACCTACTACCTACACCTTCAGACTCTTCGCCCTCGTTCGTAGCTGCGCATCTCCCTTCGACTACCCAGCCTTTCTGGAGTCAGCCACCGCAGCGCATGCCATGTGCGTGGTCTCCTTGCGTGTCTTGCGGAGTACTGATCTAAGTCTTCAAGCAGAGAGGAGTGGCCGTACCCTCCGCGTACGCTTCCGAGGTGTGTCGATGTCGTTTCCACCTCATCATTCGTGGATGGGGGGAAAGGGGATGGGGCACAGAATGACGAAGAGACATGCAGAGGAGGGAAGACGGGTCGACGGCGCATTTTGCGATGCCGACGCTGTCGAGGTTGCACCACGAGACGATGTCACCCCGACGAAGATGGTGGCGATGGGAAGCGGGGGCGGGGACGGCGAGCAGGTGTTGGTGCTGAAGGTGTCGGGTGTGGCTTGGTGGTCAAGCGAGGCAAGGGATCTTCGAAGCAGATGGTGAGTCCTTCTCCTTCATATCTTCTTCCCCTTTCTTGCCGTGCCTGTCTCCTTCGAAACCGTGCTGCTATTCGTCGGGATGTCGGGTACCTCTGCCTTGGCCCTTATGTCGCTCGACGTGGCTTTGCATTCGCATACCTCTCCCTCTCTTCGTCTGCCCTTTCCAGAACTGTACTGATTAATTCGTCCTCATCCACTAGGTCTATCGTAGCGCGTCGTTCCGCACTGTCATAGCCTCTATGCCGTCTAATGCGCCTCATGGTCGCTCGAGTGACTCGTTACCTGTAGACCGAGTGAGCAAGGTGAAGCTGCTCAGCGCAGCCGGCGCCGAGGCTGTGTGCGGCTATCGTGATTCGAAGTTATGTGGGCTATGCGGGCTCTAGGCCATCGGAAACAAAGTCCGCACGCCCCACACCAAAATGAGATCCAGGGCCTCGTAGCTCGATACTGCGGCTGCAGCATGCGAGGCGGCGACGGGGTGAGACCCATGGAAAGCGCCTCTTGCCTGCGAAGGCAGATGGAGGATGTAGAGAAGGATGCTGGGAGGAGCTGCGTGGTATGTGTCTCGCCTTCGTTTCAGCTGGACCAGGAACTGAAACCAGTTGGATAGATATGCTGAGCCTACGAACCTAACTAAACTGGGCGCGTTATTAGGCGTCATTGTTCTCTCGCCCAGCGAACATCGTCCCGCTCTTCACTCGGATCATCGATCTATCGGAGGAAGGGTGTGGATGGATGGACGAGCAGCCGCCGCGTGTCGCTTCTAGTTCTAGTCAACACTTGCGGCACCCACTTGGAGGTGGGAAAGTGCGCTCGCTAGAGAACCGCTTTCTGCGAAGAATATGCAATCATCTTTGTCGGAGCAGGCTCTTGCAAGGCAGTGTGCCCAGCCATGCCACAATCTTAATCAGCTGCGCATATCTGCCATAGACCGATCCATTCCATCCAACGTGCTACTTTACCCCCACGCCGTACACTGTGGGCAGAATCATCCTCAATTCTGCATGTCCTACCTCAAAACGCGCCAATACTGATTCCTTTCGTATCGGCGCATCCGCCTGCAATTGAGCGACTCTTTGTTCATGCTCTCATGTAGTACCACGCGTTCATATGCTTCCGGAGTGTCCGATACGCACGCAATCCATGCGTACCTCCGGCTCTGGCCGCCCTTTGGGACAATTTCTACTTACGAGTCCGCTCTAACCTAGAGTATCTTGAAGAAACCTTTGCCCTTCTATCTCTATCAGGCTACCCATGTTCTCCATCTTTTGTGACATGACTGATTTGCATACTCGTTCCTCATCCCGAATTTCGGTCGGGGTCGCTGTCCCGTTTTGGGCAAAGCATCGCCTTTTTAGACAGCTCTCTCACGTCTACTCTTCTCTTCTCCCCCCATGTCGGAGGGCCAGGCTAACCACGACCCTGCCCTGCAACTACCATTCGAATTGATTTCCTCGATATTTGTTCTCTGTCTACCCCTCCGTCGACGCGTTCGCCCTCGTCTGAATAGAGCCCCGCTTAATCTGGCAAGCGTCTGCAGGGACTGGCGTGCTGTGACCATGGGAACTCCGGAGCTGTGGACGGCGATCTTCCTGCAATCCTCTCAATTAAAGCTCTCCGATGCTGCACAGGACCCCATTGACTCCCGTTTGGATACGAGGAATCATTGTGCGGATCTCATGGATCTGTGGTTCACGCGCGCGTCAGGACGTCCTCTCTCAATTTCTTTGAACTGTCCCCAGAGAACCTGTCTTCCTAGCGGTCTATTGGATGTGATGGCAACTTACCATATACATTGGGCGCGTATTGAGCTCGCTATATCGTCGGACGATTTCCTCTCCTTCAATGAAATCACGGGTCCCTTTCCTTTGCTATCGACACTGTGCATAAAAATCGTTGACGCACAACCAGAGGAACTGACACGCTTACATGTCAACTCCATCCGGAATTCCCCCAATTTGAGGTATCTGGAGCTTCCAACCCACACTCGTGGGCCACATAACGAGGACCTCGCGTTATTCCCTCGCAATCTAACTTCCGCGTGTTTCATCTTATCGCCTGGCGACTGGGGTCCCGTGGCTGGCGGTTCTCTCGCGCCGATTCTCAATCATTTCCCCCATATTCTGCATCTCGACTTGCACCTCTTTCAAATTCAGCTTCCGATTGGCGCACCGCCCGAGAGGTTAGAGGCTTACCTCATAACTCTTCGACTGAACCTCGATCACGCCCTGGACCTCCTTTCCCTTCCAGCCTTACAGTCCTTGCATATCGAGCTCAGCTCGATCGCCAAACTCAGCGACTTTCTCGCCCAATCACAATGCCATCTCACTACTTTGAGTGTTGAGATGCATGATCTGATCCAGCGAGTCAATCTGGTTGGCGCTCTTTCTGCAGCCCCAGAGCTCCACACACTCATAGTCGCAGTGAGAGTTTCCTTTCGCTACACCGCGATACAGTATTGCGACGATCTTTTCGATATCAATCTCGTTCCACGGCTCCGCAACCTCATCGTCGAGGAACGGGCTCGGTTTCCTGCCTATGACCGCTGGACGGAGCTCTTGCAGCTACGCGCAGGCGCAGGACTCGTGTTTGCGGAGCTATACGTGCATCCTTTCCTACCTGTGTCGGATCCGGAGCAGCACAGTCTCCCGCCTTCGCACGACGTACAAGCGCAATGGGCGGTACTCGTAGCGGGTGGTATGCAACTTCAAATTCTAGCAGGATATTATACTTGGCCCGCAGATGCCAAGGACGCGGACCCCATCGGTGATTTAGGTATGATTACTTCTTTGAGACCATTTGATTTGCTGATATGGCATTCAGATAATGGGTTTACTGAGCAGCGCGAATTACGACCGTATTACTTTTCATCTTTCTAGCTTGCGCTCGTCGTTCAAATCAATGTTGTCTAGGTAAGTAAGTATTGTAGTGTTCTTTCTCTCGAAGTATAAAACATTCGGTAACACGATGACTCGGATTGGAGTAAAAAACTGCGGTGTTTCTGAATTTCATGAGCTCCTTTCTCGCCCATTTCGTTTCGTTTCTTGCGTATGTATATATTGCAACTAATACAATAAAAGAACAGATAAGTAAAGTCCCAGTTGTTACCGTTGTGGCTTTGGAGCATAGGATTCTGAATTGGACAAAACTCCTCAGAAGCGCGAAAAGCTAACAGGTAGATAGACATTGTTAACTCCGATGTCTTGAATTTGAGTCAATGAACATAAAACTCGTATGAAATGTGAAAAATAAACTTACCCAGGTCTCCGATAGGGTCAAGATCCTTCGCACCCTCTGGCCGCATATATGTCTTTGTGATGATGCGTGTACTCATCCCACCCGTTTCCAACGCCTCCAACCGTGCCTCGACCTCCGAAGAAGGTCGAGAGATATCTTCGCGGATGGTGGGAGCCAAAAGCCAGAGCTCCGCATGCGCGAGTGATTTTCGCGATTCGAGAAGGTCTACCCAACTCGTATACAAGGCGCTCGGCTCGCAACCGTTGTCGCGCACAATGAAATTTTGTAATTGCGGAACGAAAAACGGGGCGCGAAGCGGTTGGCAGTGCTGGAGAGCGTTAGACCGACAGTACGTCGGCATTGAAACGATGAACGTGGTGAGTTCCGGGACGAAGGGAAGAGCGACCAATAGGCTGTCCGGGTTTGTGTCCTTGTCCATTTCCAAGCTCAAAGTGGTGAGATTGGGTTGGGAGTAGGACAGGAAGTGTAAAAGGCCGCTACGGGAAGTAAGTTTGGTATGGAGATGTTGCAAATTTGGAGCACAGAGGGAATCCAATAAGAACTCGTGGTTGACTCGAAGAGTTATGAGGGATACTCTCGATCTGGGGATATCCGAGTCAGAGTGACGCCGCGAAGGAGAATGCAGGGCGACATCGAGATGAAGAAGATGCGGGAAGAACCGAAAGACGAGGGCAAATGTTCCGCCCGCTGTGGAGGGGGGAAGACTTGTGTTGTCGCATTCGAGGCGTAGGGCAGTTAATTTGGAGGGGAAAAGGCTGAGCTCCAAAGCCGATGTCCGATAGCTGGGAATCTGTAGCGTTTTCAAATTGGGAAACCGGATAGGGTCGAGTTTGAGGCTCGGAAATTCATGGCTTCCGTCTGGGACTTTGAGAAGTAGAGTCGACAACAAGGGAAAGGGACCTGATAGTTTATGGAACAGGAGAATATCGGCGGCCGGGAGAACGAGTTCGATACGGCTCCAGCGGTGAGAATAATTGGCCATTGTCGTGAATACGCTATCCGGAAGATACTTTTCTTCCGAACAACACAAGGAAATAGACAGCGGTAGATTAGATGCCCGTGTGCACCACAAATCAACCAGAGCCGAAATCGGGTGTTTATCTGGTGTGAAAGCAGAGGAGCGAGGGTCGATATAAAGCAGCAGATGATGGTATGGACGCTTATCGCCATCGGAAAGTTTTAGGAATATCGAGGCCCATAGTTCTCGTGTTCTGAGGGCAACGGCACGCCATCGAGCGCACACGCCGGCAAGATTCAGCGGGGCTCGGTGACGGCGCGGCCTTACACGTCGATGAGATGGTAGACAGAGAAGAAAGATCTCTGAGATCAGCTCGAACGGTAGCTGTAGCGCTGGGACAGCGTTCATGGTGGTTGTGGGAGGATAAGAGATGTTCGTGTGACTCAGTGGTGACCGTGACGATGAGATCTTGTCCTTCCGAGTCCTCCTTCCCTCTACGCCTATACATGAGGATCTCGTTTACTCCTGCATATATATGTGTGCACACATCGATCCCAGTCTGGATTGAGCTTTTTTTCCTTCCCAGATGGGCCCGGCGAATCAGAGTCCATTCGAAATGATATATAGCACTAAGTAAGATCGCGCGCCTGGGCAAAAGATATCAAGTCCACTGGCAATTCGCTCTATCCGCGTATCTAGAATTCAATCGTTCTCCATTGTTCATTGCGACGATTTCGCCATCGCGCCATCGAGAACTCAGAACTGGGAGGATCTAAATTATTGCTTGATAATCTCATTTCCGACCCGTCTATTCACATTCCTACGGCCCCACAAATCAACGCCACAGCCAAAACGATCACCGCTGAGTTCCACCTTGGACGCAAATCGAGCGCAGCACCATTGCCGAAAGACGGGTCGGAATGAGAGCCATTTTGGCAGGCACTGACCACATTATCATGCTCCAAGGAACAGTTGATGAATCGCATGAACAAGTCAGCGGTGAAGACAGCGTTGTATGGGCAACCACAGGTCTTATTCACGAATGTCGCCGTGCTGCCTACGGTGTCGCAGCAGGTTCGAGTGACGGTATTTGGGTCCGAGGTGACGCATCCTGTGGCGAGATGTGAGTTTGAAATTCTGTGAGTAGACTATCGAGATTCAGGACTGGGAACTTCACCGACCATAAAAATTGTCTGAGGCTCTTAAGGTGCCAGGCTGGCCTGCACATCCTGAAGGAAATGGGGGGAAGGACGAGGATGTCGCGCTCGCAGATGAGGACATGGCGGACGACGACAGAGAGGACAGGAGGGGACTCTGCGGGAATGCACACCTGCCGCCTGCATTCAATTTATATGTGATATGAATTCATATCGCCAAGCGAGGGAATCATTATCAGCTCACTTCAGCCCGCAAAGGCTGTATTGGCATGTATGAGCGAGTTCAATGGCAGCGAGCGCCTAGCGTTAAACGGGTACTCAATGGATGGTATGGGAGGAGACCCACGCCCACCAACGCCAACGCAGGAGACGAGAGCCCGCAAGTCCAAACGCTGGCCAAATTCACTAGGGCTCGGTGAGGATTGGGCCAGGGCGACGACAAAGTGGTAGCAGACGATGGGTATCGCTGATCCAGGGCCAGAAGTTGGAGTTAGAGAGGGATGCGTATCTCGCTTGTAGTGGTCAGAGAAACAGCGAGTCCATCGGCAACGGTATTGTGAATTTGGGTCGGCAAAGTAAATGCCTTATAAGGCAAGCAAATGCCCAAATCGGGACAATCCCCGCATGTCCTCCTCGAAGTGAGATCCGGGAAATCTCGGAATAGTTAATTTGAATGCACAGGGTTGCGGGGTCTATGCAGTACAGCAAGAGCAGATGTAAGGAGAGAGAATCGAGCGTACAGCGGCGTTTCAAGAAGGTATACACCATGCACAGTGTAGATCGTGACGAAAGAGAAAACTGATCGCAAGAACAATGGCCCACGGGGCCCGAAAATGATAGGCGCCAATCTTAACAGCCCTCACGCTATGCACACCCCGATGGGAGAAAGAAGCGCTCAATGGCGACGAAAAGGGCGGTGCGTGAGGGCTGCAAGTCCAAGGCGACAACCTGGAGATCGCAAAGGAGGGGGAAGATTGAGGAACGGCACGAGCGGGGAGGCACGAGCACAAAACGGAAAGCTCTTTCGCATATTAGGCAAGAAGCGCTAACGGAGACGAGATGGCAAAAGAACGACGGACGGATTGTGCTCAGCCGCCGCTCGTTACGGAGCGTTGTCGTCTTTAACCCAAGCCGCGCTTCCGCGAGAAGACGAATGAGCGCGCCAAGTGACGACACAGAGCCTCCAACTGCCTGCACGCTTGCCGGGCAAGCACTCTGCCCGTGACTTGAATGCACACCAAATAGAATGAAGTCGTCGGTAGGTATTTCTCCTTCCAATCTCGTGTCAACAAGGCCTTTGCGGGAAGATGGCAGAAAGGGAGGGCCCATTGACTTGCCACCTGATATGATGGTGCGTGCAAGGGTCTACCAGTAAGAGAAACGTCATCTCGAGACCCAGAAGCATAGCCTGAAGGCTGGAAAGTGCGGTATAGGTGTCGGGAGAGCGAGCCATTTGACACTTGAGTGGGAATCATATGGCTAGCATCAGGGCGGGAGAAGGGGAAAAGCAGAGGCGAGTCGATGCTGGCAAGGTCGACGATAAGCGCAGCATCGGTCGAGAGGAAACCGGGATCTGAGCCAAAAAAAGTAGATGAGGGCGCTGAAAGGTCGAAGTAGCAACGAGAACTGCGCGGGCGATGAACCGCGATAGAGGAAATGAACGTGCTCATACGAGCGCGAGGACGACCTGCAGAGTTGAAGGACGAAGAAAGTGCATTCAGCACATGAGCTTTGCAGGGAAGGGGACAGCAGACACACCGGAACGCCAACTAACACGAACGACGCCATCCTGCGTCAGGTCAGTCACAGTCCAGTACGGCGTCCGAGATGTAGAAGGGGCGCCGGTGAGAAGTAGAGTCTAGCGCTAGAATGAGATTAGCGAGGTATATCGAGCAAAGGGAAAATACACACAACACTTAGATTCGAAAGTGATTCAGAAACCTTAGGTCATTGCTGAACATACACCCTCCATGAGCTGGCGCAAAACCAAGTCAAAGACAATAGACCTACTATAATAACTAACATCGTCGATCGTTACGCACACAGCACCCTCCTATACATCGTCTTCGAGTACTATTTCTTCTTGAAGTCGGCGGTTGCTTGTCATCGTCATCGTATCGTCCATTTCCGTCCGTCTTTTCAGTCACGAAAATCGTAGACGAGACGGACTCCGTCTGTTCCGTTCCGTTTGTTTTTCCATCCAGAGATGGACAGGTCAGAGCTCTAGATTCGACCTGTTTGAATGGTCGTCAACACGAAGCGAGGAAGTATGCAACGTCACGCGTCACACCGGCTACTTCAAGTTCACTATTGATCCGGTTGAAAGTTGACTCTGAACCACCACCATCGAAAGCGAGTTTGGCCGTCTGTTGCATCGCTTTCTGTTTGCTTTCGTGCGTAGAAACTTGGATTTTAGATTATTTTCTGTTGAATCTGTTCACTGACCCGCAGATAACAGAGATATGATCATCTCGTCGTCATTGACCAGTTGGCATTTTCTCGCGGCACCCACTGAACATCTTGTTCGTCAAGGCACTGACAATTGAATCTTGATTCTGAGATCCTTGGTAGCTTCGAGTTTCGATGCCGACGATATAACTTTGGGACTCCTGTTGACTCGACATCTCTCCGACAATGCTCAACTTTCCGAATCCGAATTCTCTTGTCTTGTCGCTCTCTTTTCAGCATTCACGCATGACGTGCAATAATAAAGCAACTTCCACCAAAGATTTTCCCAAGCTCTTTTATCTTTGCTATCCTTTCAAGCTGAGGATCAAATTTAGTACCTAGACTGATAGAACAATTTCTCTGCCCCAACTCAGATCATATCAAAATCATGTTCCGTGTCCGCTTTGCTTCACAGGCTTTTCGAATATAACGCGATGTACCCCGTGGCAGGAGCCACAGCAGCATGTTTTCTCCCCTTCATCTCATACGCTCTATTCGATCCTTTCAACTAGGATATAACCCCTGGCCGCAGAACCGTACAGTCTCCCACCTGTTGCTGACTACATACTTGTTTATGCTGTTTTAGCATATCCTGGCCGCTGGACAACGCCGACCATTATCGTTCTATTTGCACTTCTTACAGCATTCATCGCATGCATAAATGGTGAGTCGATTTCTCGATATGATATCGCGCACTGGATGTATATTTCCGCTAGTTCCCCTCTCCGCCTATGAGTTCATACAGGAGGCAACTTACCGACCAAACGACACGCTTCCCGCTCTTCCCCTCAGTCGCTGGCTCCCTTCTCTGCTCCAGCCCCCGACTATTTCCTTTCAGCCTCAAGTGCTCACCGTTGGCGATAATTTCAATCTGAACAACTCGATCCTTGATTTCACCTTGACTGGTGCATACGATCGAATCGGTAATACTCCCGTTTCAACCTTCTCGTATTTTAACAACCCGCTCTCTGATGTATGCGACGTCGTATGTGCTGGTTTATCTGCCAAATTATCCGTCAAGCTGACCGCCCTAAAGAGCGACATGTCGATCTTTTGGAATGGCACAATGTCAAACCCTGGAAAAGTGCGTCTTGATGGTCAGCACTGCATCTGGTTCATAGTGCTTACAGGTTTCTGCCCTGATTGAGTGCAACTTTCCCGCGACTCGCTTTACGATGAGTTGGGAACGGTCATTCAACGCTGGAACCGCAGGCAACGTTCTCGATGACCTCTTCAATTCTATCTGGCTAATTCTGGTCCGTGACTCTGTGCCATGTGGTGACAGATGCGCACATCCTCAACCAACTGATCATTAATCCAGGTAGACATGCTGTACATCCCTCCAATCGTATAGTTCACACTTCCGTTGAAGCTGATTGCTAACACAGAACAACATACTTGAAAGGCGGCAGCACCGACAGCGAATACACTGTTCTCCCAAAGTGTGCGGATTCCGGCTTTAATACCTCGGAGACGTCAATATGCTCGATTCTACAACCATCTGTGTTTGTGGCGGAATATATCAGGCTCTTCTCAGGCAACAGGTCCGCTATTTATCCGCCCACCATTGGCGGTGTTTGGTGGACACAATCTAACAATAGACTATTTTTGCCTATTCTCTTGTTTCCCAATATGGTCTGGAATCCAGCAGATGTCTCAGCAATCATCCAAAATTACTTCCAAATGGTGTTCCACTATCTTCGCCTGCAAATGGGTGTGGTTCATCCTAACTTGATTTTCGCCTCAGCGGATATGTACAATCACAGCATATTGCCTATAGGCCTGCCTCCAGAAGGAGTGCCCAGCTTGGAATATGACTTCTACGCAATCGTCAACAGGTCTCGGGCTGCCATGGCAAATCAAACATATTTTGCCCAAATGCGGGAAGTTGTTCACTTGTACAATACCTCGGACCAAGTGCCTGTCATGGAATATTCAAGGACAGTACCAAAGCTCAAGCCGCTTGGTTCTGCCATTACAAGCGTCTTTGTCTCGACGTTTGCCATGCTCTCGACGATCTGGGCCGCCTTTTCGCTCATAGCGGGAGCACTTGCGAAGATATACGCGGGTACGCTTCTGCTTGGGTTCAATTAATCGATACGGTACTAAGTTGAGTTTGCTTACTCGTCAGATCGTCGGGAAACCAAGAGAGGGAAAGAGCTGAAAGAAGATGGCAATGCGGACTTCGGAGTCGAGGAACAAGCTTTGAGCGAGCATAGTCGATTTCTGAACGGTTCGTCATCTCCGCAAGTCTTCGAGATTGGAAAAAAAAATCCTAAAATATGTTTTGAGATTCTGCGCCGGACGGGTTACAGGACGAGGTGGAATTGGTGAAACATCGCATGAGATTGCTCGAGTCATACGTAAAGCATATGCAACTAGCTCTCAGACGGCGCGGGGTCCCAGAGGAGGAAATCATCGGGCAGTACTAGATCCTTCCTAAAACGGCAAACATTTGCCCAAATCGGGACAGTCCCCGCATGTCCACCTCGAATCAAAGCGCGGAAAGTGTGTAAATGAATAGCAGAAATACACGTATGCATGTGGAGTAGCAAGTACAGATGGGCAGACAAGTATCCAGCCGTAAGAAGCATCTCAGAAAGACACACAGTAGAAACCGTCCAATCGTGTAGGTCCCGGAATACGTATGCCGCAGATTGCGTCGACGGAGGCAGATGATCGATGAGCCCGGGGGAGGAGTGAAAGACTCAATTCGATTGAAAGACATGGCCCGCGTTGCTCGTTGTCCGTGGGTTGTTTGGATTACCGGTATTCAGAATCCGGGTACGGGAAGAAAATGACCGCGAGCCACAAGGCACAACGTCAAAGCGGGGGACAGCGATCCTCAATCTCGACGTCCATCGCGCATGGGTGTTTGCACGCTTAAAGCGTAGAAAAGAAGGGATAATGGGTGGCAAGAAAGAAGACCAATCGGCGCGCACAACGACGAGGTAAAGATGACGGAATTGCAAAGGAGGTGGAAGCAAAAGGGGTGTGGTGCGGATGCTTTTCGTTTCCCCTGGTACTGCGACAATGAGGACAGTCGGCCATGCCATCGCTGAGCGACATTCACTTCACAACTACTCGGCACACCCATCTCCGTCGCCACATTTCGTCGGTAGCACACTCTGTCTCTGAATACGGCACGGCACGCCCCGAGAGGAGAAAAAGCGAAAGCCGGCGAGAAAGGCGGTGCGTGAAGACACACCGAGCTCGAAAAGGAGGGTGTGAGTAGGGACGACCACCATATCCACGAATTATGGCGGACGGCCGAAACCCTTCCGCCTCCGAACAGTGGCTTGACCACGACCTGCCCTTCCCCGACGACCAAGCGCGCAGTCAGTAGGTACATGTATATCTCCTACGTGAATCCCGGCACACCTTCGCATCAGACACGACACCCTTACTTCAGCGGGCGGCGGATGGAGAGGCGTCATCCTCAAACGCCGCTCTCCTCACTGACTCGAGAAATGGGACGCGGCGGAAGGTGATACCGGAGGTCGGACGGAGGTCGGATGGAGGTGCTCCGCCGAGCTGATCATGACACGCGGGTTTGGGGTAATGCTCGAGAAACGGAGAACGAGGCGAAGGTGCCTGGCCAGCGACACGTAGCGCGAACAGATGGCGTTAGAGGCGGGAGAAAGGGATATGGCGGCGTGCAGTGGAGGTTGAGCATGAAAGTTTAGGTTTGGAGCTTCTCGGTCCAGCCGACTGTGAGAGAAACCACTCTACGCTACATATGCCTCGACATCATGGCGCCGGCCAATTGGAAGCCGTCAGCAGGTAGATATAGGGGCTACCAGACCTCACGGAGACGGAGTGGAGGCGCTGTTGACATTTGAATAGTGAAGAGAAAATGGGGGACGCGAGGACGCCGCTGGATTCGAGCGGAGTTATTGCGTATTTTCAAGTGGTCAGGTAGCCGTAGCCCCGTATCGCAACTGAAGTCCTACATCAGCTGCGAACGGTGAAGAAGAACGGAATGCTTAATTACTCGCTGAGAGAAAGGAGGTCCTGGGTAGCTTCGGTAAGGAACGGAGTCGATGGGTTAGTGCCAAGGCTCGTATCATCAAAGCGGAGGGAGGCGCCGGGCACGAGTGACAAACAACCACCTGAGTTCCGGGCGACAGAAATCCTGCTCTTCTCAGGCATCAACGTCAACGACTCAGTGGATATCGATGGTCGCTTTGAGTGGCACAACAGGCCAATCTGCCGATAACCCATCTTTACCCGTTCCCTTGTTTTCCAATATGACTTTGGATCCAGCAGATGTATCAGCAATCATTCAAAACACGTTCCAAATGATGTTTCACTACATTCGCCTACAAATGGGTGTGGTTCACCCTAACTTGATTTACGCCTCGGCGGATATGTACAATCGCAGCATATTGCCTGTAGGCTAGGGCTTGAACCCGTCCGTCATGGTGACGGACTGACGGACGGGACGGGCTGACGGACGCCGTCCGTCCTGGGCTTGAGTCTGCTCATCTGACGGACGGTGACTGACGGCGTTGTGCCGTCTCTTGCCGTCGGACCTCCCGCCAAGCTGAAACCGGCGCTAAATGGCGTGCCGAGGTATGGAACAGATTTCTTTATGATCCCGAAGAAATGTACTCATCTGATTTCGAGCATCTTCACATGTATCGGGCGGACACCTGGGGGACCAACGTTTTGCTGACAAATCGACCTTGAAGGTCGGGTTCTGAGGGTACCTAAAACCCTGCCTCAAGCTCAGGCCACCGACGTCGGAATCACCTAATATTTACGTCCTCAGTGCATTTAGCCTAATTGGGAGCGGTCCTCTTGCGGCGGGTTGGTGGCGGGTGGGCGCCGACGTTGGGCGACATCGTCGTCGTCGATTTATTCAACGGCGTCGGTAATCAAAGTTTGATGCTCTCACCCGCCGATTCCTGCCGTTTCCGGCGCGATCTTTGGACCTTGTTTGTCCAATTGATCTGCTTGATCAGTCTGTCAACAACGTCGACGTCGCCTCTCAAATCCCCATTCCTCCTTGCATTTCTCTGTTGCTCTGAATTCAATTCGTCTGCGGCCTTGCAATCAACCTCCGTCCTTGTAGTACATGAATCAACCCTTCTGCTTCGTCACCCATCCGTTGGCATCTGCGCCACCGTTGCCGTTGACCGTCGATCGACGGTCGCCTTCCTGGACCCACACTCCTCTCCTTTGGATTATCGTCCCCGAAGGTCTTAAGAATATGCCTGGAATGCTGCGTCATGCAGCATTCGCAATCCTATGTATCCATTTTCGCCATTTGTTCAGCGCCGTCGACGCCGTCACCAGCTGTAATTGCTCCCAATGTGGCCCGAATCCTCAATTTCACGCAAGCATCAACAACAAATATTCGTACGCATACTGTTTACCTCCTCCTCCATTCTCCACCGCCGCCCATTCGCTTCCCTCCCTCTTGCCGTCGTCGGACCTCCACCTCCGTCGTTACACCAAATGAATGACGGCGCTGGTGTTGCAAGTATTGACAGATTCGGAGGGGAGGCTCGGAGGGGGGTGTGAGCAGAGCTCGATGTTGTAAGTATCATTGGGTATGAGGGTAGTGCTGGGGTAACGACGACGGCGTCGAAACCGACGACGTCGGGCGTTAGAAGTGACGGCGGTGGTGGGAACGGTGGTGAGAGATAATTTTTTGTTTGGGCATGCTGGAGTTGCGGCGATGGGCTGAGAGGGACAACGGTGGTGGTGAAAGCGACGACGATGGTGGTGAAGGCGACGACGGCGGTGATAAAAGCGACGACGATGGTGGGAAAAGCGACGGCGGCGATGGAAAGCGGCGGCGGCGGCGGTGGAAGCGATGACGGCGTTGAAATATAGGATACTGTTGTGCATAGATGGAGAATGTGAGTTGTAACCGGACATAGACATTGAACAAGTCATAAGAATCATCGTGCAAAAACAAACTGCCGGCTCTTCCTAAAACCAAGTAATGCGAGCTGTGGAGGTAGGTGGCGGTCAGTACAATAATATAAGCTTGCGTGAACAGAATCTCGGGGTCGCTCTCGACCCTGAGCGTTGACCAAGAAGGGCGGGCTTGTGACGGCATGGCCGACCCGACGTTCCGCCGCGTTCAAGCCGCCCTAACGCCCGCGGTATTCTCGCGCCGACAGCCACAGACGTAAAATGCCGCTATAAAGCCAGCCAATCGTGAGCCGAATAAATCTCGCCGCTTCCGGTTTTACTTACCGTGTTTTTTCCCTCAAAGGAGTCCCTCCAATAACCATCGGAAATTGTTCCTATAGCACGCCCGAAACTTTCTATCTAAAAATTTCGCTAAGTTTCCAAGTTCTTGTCTCGAGTGCACAAAATAGCCTGAAAGGCACTCTAGTTCTTAGTGCTGATAATGCTCTGGCTTACCATTAACAAGTACAACAGCTACTGTTTGGCAAAATACAACCGGAATTCATGTTGAGAGACTGTGGACAACTTGTAATGTCTGTGTTTGTTAAGATATCAACGGAATTCAACCATTGTCCTCAATTCAATACACAACCTAAGCAACGGCAACGGAGGTGCCAGTGACGGAGATGGAATAGGACTGTGAAAACAAAGCTCAACCCGGTTCATCTTGCTGCAGTATGCAAGAAAGGTGATACTATATTGATGTTCTGATCACAATACAGCAGGTAAAGGTAATTAACGAAGAATGAGCACCGACGACGGCGGTAAGATTCGACGACGGCGGCAAAATCAACGAACACCGGTGCATGAATAAGGGCTGCGCCGGATGCGGCAGTAACCATGTGAAGACCTAGGGTAGAGAAATAGTCGCGGAACGAGGGAAGTGAAGTGATGGGAGGGCGTAGGTTGCTGAATGTAGATGAAATCAGCAGTGCGAGCGGAGCAGGCTCGCGGCGGCGGCCACCAGAATCACAGGTGATAATGGGGTGCTCATTGGAAAGTCGTGGTGCCGTGTTTGAAGCTGTAGACCGAGAGGGGGGTGAAACGACGGTAGTAGGGGTGGAATCTGCGGTGCGAGCCGGGCGGAGCAGCAGCTGGCACGTGCGTTATGAAGGACAAGGGGGGCAGTGTCAGGAAATACTGGGACTGAATCTTTGCACGGCGCCCGGCGACGAGGGTACGGAATGTAGGGCAAGGGGCGACGCCGGCGCCGGGCGGTGCTCGTGTGGAAGCGCGCGGAGAGCGAGAGAATCAAGGAGAGCGCGGTGGCGGCATGCTCAAAGGTGGTGCTGCTGCGCTACCTTTTCAGACCGCGAGAACGAAGGTGCGGAGGATCGACGCTGAGGTGGCGGAAGGCAGACCTGACGGTGTGGGTCAAGAACGAGGGGGACAGTCGCAGAACCGACCGTGGAACCAAGGGCGGTGTGTTGGAATGTAGTGGGGCAGACATTTTATTTTTGGAGGGTGCGGGAAAGGCATAGCGCGCGGATTTGAAGAACGCCGGTGCAGAGCCGGCGGTGCAAGGAGCCTGAAGACCGCAACGACGGTGAGAGCCAGCAGTACATCTCCGATATTGACGAGCTTTATAAGACAAGAGCTGCGTGAACGGTGAAACTGGCGGCGGTCACTGGTGGGACGGAACCGACGGCGGTGGGGCGAAACCGGCGGTGCAAAGTGAAAAACAGCCGCCTCAAGCCAGAAGTTAGATGTCAGTGAGGCGTCAGAGGATGTCGGTACATGTTGAGGGGCGTAGGGACAGCAGGAGCGCGAAGGGGGCGCGGGGTACGCTAGGTGATAATCGACGGCAGCAGATGCTAGGGCTATGGTCGTGGCTTGAGACTATGCAGGCAGGCTTTTTACATGGACAGAAGCCCGCTGTAGAATATTTGAGTCAATTGGATTCACCGTCATTGAACGCGAAGGGTGGACAAGCGTACTGTATCTCCCTGTATGGAGGCAACCGCCAAGCGACCGTGACAAAACGGTTGCCTTATTTCAAGGCAACCGACCCTCCGTGAGCCGTGACCGTTGCCAAAAGAGGCAACGGGCGTCCAAAGCGCCCAAGGCGCTTACTAGGTGAC
The DNA here is from genome assembly GCA_037176885.1 of Favolaschia claudopus. Lineage (NCBI taxonomy): Eukaryota > Fungi > Basidiomycota > Agaricomycetes > Agaricales > Mycenaceae > Favolaschia > Favolaschia claudopus. Next base: position 2,162,471 of record JAWWNJ010000019.1, read on the forward strand.
GGTGTCGCATTGTCCGTTTAACTCTACTGTAAATAGACATGTATGCCACCATAAACCGAATACCAGTAAGTATAAATAAACGGAGTCAAAAATTTTCATCTCCTTTTCATCTCTTCGACGATGTCGACCTCCATGAAAATTGTGAATACCAAAGTCAAAGCAGTTACGGGTCCTCCACAGGCGCTTGTCTCTCGCATAGAACATCTTCATACCCTTCTTCGAAATCTCCCAGCTTCCATCCCGGAAAATCCGCCGCATTCCCTCTATAAATTTGCTCTTGATCCCGAACGTGTGAAGGACACTGGATATTTCTCAGCTGTTGGTCATGCACTGGAGATTTCATTTGAAACCCACCTTCTTGCTATCCAGGGCCGTCCGCTGCTGTTTGTGGAAAGAGGCGAGCGGCTCGAGCTCTTGATCAAAATGCTCAAATCAGTAATTAAAAAAATGACACCCTCCGATCGGACTTGCCTCCAAGAAGCTTGGATTGAGCGCCTCATCACTGGTGCTACGAATTCAGGTGCCCAAATCCCGAGTAAAAAACGGAAAAACCCACCAGCAATCACTAACGACGACAACGATCCCATGCCACCTGCCAAGAAATCTTGCCCGCCCCCCCACACCGTTATCGTTCTCGATGATGATGATGCTGCCGCTTCCGAAGCGGCTACGTCGTCGCCCTCTCGCCCTACCCCTACCCCTGCCACCCAATCCGAGTCTTCAGCTGGCCCAGCTCCTGGGCATACCAAGGTTGTCGGAAACCCGCGCCAGTCGACACTGCATGGATTCGGATGGAAAAAAGGTACACAGGAAGATACTCGGGCTTACTGGGCGAAGGCCAAAGAGACGGGCACAGAACGTCGAGAAGCCATTCTCGAGGATAAGAAGAGGAGAGAGGAGAATCAAAAGGAGAGGGAGAGAGATTTAGCACGGCTCCGGCAACAGAGATGTCGTGAGAGGAAGAAAGCGGAGAAGGAGGAGGAGGAAGCGTCTAGCAGCAAGAAGCCGGATGTGAATACTGTGCTGATGCAGGGAGCCGACGCCTTGGCGCATACGAGTGCGATTCCTGATGTTGCAGACATCTCCCGTCAGACCACCCAACCGTGGAGAAAGCAGCGAACAGGCACTTTAGGTGGGGCAGTCCGCGGTCCCTCGACAAGGGTCTTCTGGTTCACCCCTTTCCTGTGGGCAATCATCGAGCCGACTGTTCGTCGTTGTGGGTGGTCAGCAGGTAGAGCTGTCAAAGAGCTTCAGCGGGCACACCCAATGCTCTTCAAGGGCCTAAACCGGGGAACAATTCATAAGTGGATCGTGAAAGGCGAGAAACGATTCACCGACAATGCACTGCGTAGCATCGCAAATCGGAAATCTTTGGGTGGTACTGGGCGAACGGGAATCCTCATGCCTCACCCCGCGATAACGGAGGAGATTGTTGGCATTCTCAAGAGCCTGCGTGTGTCGGGGTGTGTTGTCAATGTCGAGATTGCGAGGTCATTGATGATAGCGATCATCAACAAACGCAAACCGCTGCTTTTGGCCTCCTTTTCCTGCTCTGAAAAATATGTTCGTGCTTTCTTGGACAGTACCTTGAACTGGTCTTCTCGCAAGGCAACGCGTGCAGCAAAGCATATCCCGGACAACGCCGGCGAACTGTGCGAGCGGACTTTCTTTCGATTGGCGCATGTCATTCAGCATCAAAATATCCCCGCCAAAGTACGTCCTTGCCGCCCAATAAAATTGTTTACAGTTCTGATTCTTCATTCACAGCTCATTATCAACTATGACCAGACTGGGATCTATATTCGTCCGAATGCCACGCAAACCTTCGAACTTCGGGGCTCCAAACAGGTTTCAGTGAGCGGAAACGACGAAAAGCGCGCATACACCCTTGGTGTTTCTAGCCTCCCCGATGGAACCTTCCTCCCATTCGAACAAATTTGGTCCGGATCCACCGCGACATCCCTTCCAACAGACGAAGCCGAAGGATATCAGGAAGCGACAGACCGCGGCTTTCACTTCACATTCGCGGCCAGCAAGAAACGCACGAGCCATTTTTCGACGCTCAAAACCATGATCGAATTGTTCCGCTTCGTTTTTAAGCCCTACATCGACAGCGTCATCAAAAGCGACCCCGATCTCGACGACGATCAGAAATCCGTGGTTCTGCTGGACATCTATCCCGTCCATTTCTCTGCAGAGTTTCGCGCTGCTGTGCATAAAGAATTCCCCAATATCATTCTCATCTACGTACCTGGAAACTGCACCGGCATTTTCCAGCCCCAAGACGTTGGCATCCAACGTGTCTTGAAGCATCACATGCGCCAATCCCAGCTCAATTACCTCGTTCGATGCCACCAACAGCAGATTGACGCCGGTTTGACTCCCGAGAACATCAAGTTCTCAAGCTCTTACCCAGTCCTTCGGAACGCATCCGTGCAAGCTTGTCTTGATGTGTATGATTTCTTCACTAGCCCTGATGGGCGGGACATTGTGAAGCGAGCATGGGAGCTTTGTACCGTCCCTGGAAAACCGGAGTACAACCTGTCCTACGCATGTCTCACCAGCCGCGCTACGCGCAGAGCGTTGGAAAAGTATCTGGAGGAGGATTCTGTTCTTGCTGATGAAATACGGGATCGGGTCGGCAGACGTACCCTTCCTGAGAACCCAGCGGACCTGGACATCAATCCGGAAGCTGCCAACATCACGGACGGTGATGATGTACCCGAGGACCAGCGATCAGACGGAGACGAGATTGAAGACGATGCTGATGTTCCGCTTCCCGTTGTGGTTGATCGTGTTCTTCGTGTACGCATCAAAGATTCGAGGACGGGGAAATATATTGCGAGACACGCAGTTCAGGCCGAGGATGAGAATGGTTTATCTGCCGCAGATGCGGAAGAAGACATCTGGGCATACAATGATCAAGGCCAACTATGGGCAAAGGCTGGAGTGTCGGATGAAGATGAAGAGGGCTCAGAGCAGGACAATGCTGGGTCGGGCGATGACTACGAACCCGCAGATGATGAGTAGAAGCTGTAGCGCACTCAATTTAATTTTTTGGGCATTTAAATCATTTTTTTCGATGTCACGATTTTTTCAAGGAAACGACCCTCACCGTGACCGTGACCACGTCAAAAAGAGGCAACGCAACCGACCCCACCGTTACCGTGACGGTTGCCTCCATACAGGGAGATACAGTACCGGCGTCGACGGTCGGCGGCTGAATTTACCACTCCCAACACCGCTATTCCTCCCCAAAGACCCAAGAAAGCGCTATATGGATAGCCCAGACCCTCGACATATGCCCAAGCATCAACGAGTAGAGGGATAGACAGACTGCAGTGAGGAGGGAACGACGACGGAGGTGTGATCTGATGATAACACGACCAAACAAGCCGCCCACACCCAAGCGCCACCAAAGCGCCACCGCCGACATCGACGCGGTCCCAAATTAGCGCAAACCCTCGGAGGTAAGGCTTATGATGTAAGGTCGACGCCGTTGCTGGGAGCTTGAGGCTCGGTTTAGCTGACCCGATTAACCCCACCTTGAAGGTCGATTTGTCATCAAAACGTCGGTACCTGGGCTGCGGGCGGAAATGACCCATTTTGAGGTCCGGCAACCGTCGAGACGGACGGGACGGACCGACGGCACCCGTCCGTCTCGAGCCTTGAAGATCCTTCTGACGGACGGGTCACCTCTTGCCGTCGCATCCTGACGGCCGTTTCGTGACGGACGACGGACGGGACGGACGGGTTAAAGCCCCAGTGTAGGCCCGCCTGCAGCAATATTAGGCCTCGCGAAGCAGTTCGCAATCTTCAACAGGTCACGGGCTGCTATAGCAAATGCAACATACTTTGCGCAAATGCAAGAAATTGTTCACTTGTACAATACCTCAGACCGAGTACCTGTCATGGAATATTTAAGGACAGTACCAAAGCTCAAGCCGCTTGGTTCTGCAATCACAAGTGTCTTTGTCTCGACGTTTGCCATGCTCTCGACAATCTGGGCCCTCTTTTTCCTCTTAGCGGGAGCACTTGCGAGGATGTACGCGGGTAAGCTTCTGTTCTGGTTTTAATTCATCGATATGGTATTTGACTTCACTCACTCGTCAGATCGTCGGGAACCCAAGAGAGGCAAACAGATGAAAGACGATGGCGATACGGACTTCGGAGTTGAGGAACAAGCCTTGAGCGAGCATAGTCGATTTCTGAATGGTGCGTCATCTCCGCGAGTCTTCGAAATTGAAAAAACTAAAAATGATTTTGAGATTCTGTGTCGTACGGATCACAGGACGAGATGGAGTTAGTAAAGCATCGGGTGAAGCTGCTCGAGTCATATGTAAGGCAGATGCAACTAGCGTTCAGACGGCGCGGGGTCCCAGAGGAGGAAATCATCGGGGAGTACTAGATCCTTCCTAAAAAGGCAAACATTTGCCCAAATCGGGACAGTCCCCGCATGTCCACCTCGAACGAAAGAGCAGAAAGTGTGTGAATAAATAGAAGAAATACACGGATGCAGGCAAAGTAGCAAGTAAGAATGGATAGACGAGTATTGAGCCGTATGAAGCATTTTAGAGAGGTACATAGCAAAAATCGTCCATGGTACTCGTATATAGGTATAGGTCGCGTCTGCCGCAGATTGCGTCGACAGAAGCGAATGAGCCCAGGGAAGAAGTGAAAGACTCAATTCGATTGAAAGATCACATGGCCCGCGTTGCTCGTTATCTGTAGTTTGTTTGGATGATCGGTATGTGGACTCCGAGTACGGGAAGAAAATGCGCGTCACGCCGTCAAAATGGGGAGCGGTGATCTTCAATCTCGACCTCCATCGCGCATGAGCCTTTGTATGCTTGATGTGTAGGAAAGAAGGGATAAAGGGTGGCAAGGAAGAAGACCCATCCACGCGCACGAGGTAAAGATGACGCGATTGAAAAGGAAGTGCAAGCAAAAAGGGGTGTGCGGTGCGGATATTTTTCAGTTATTCTGGTACTGCGAGCACGGGCAGTGTCGATCCTAGCGCCGAAGGGCATTCACAACTACTCGACACACCCATCTCCGCCGCCACATTTCGTCGGTGACACACTCTGCCCCTAGAGGCTAGATACGGCGCGGCACGCCCCGAGGGGAGAAAAAGCGCTGGATATCAAAGGCGGCGCGTGAAACACCGAGCTCAGAAAGGAGGGTGGAAGTAGGGACGACCACTACATTCTCGAATTATCGCGACGGCCGAAATCTTTCGGCCTCTGAACAGTGGCTTGACCTGCATGAAGGTCGGTCCCTCCTCGACGATCATGGGCGCAGTCGGTAGTCGCATCGCAAGACGATATTTCTCCAAACTCGAAGCTCAGCATCACCGACAAGGCGATGAGCACCCGACCCACAGATCGACGAGCTGCCGGTACACCTTTGCATCAGACGCCCTCTTCAACGGGCGGGCGCTCAGTGGAAGGAGAGACATCATCCTCAGATGGCGTTTCTTCTCACTGACTCCAGAAATGGAACGCAGCGGGAGGTGATACCGCAGGTCGTGTGTAGGTGCTTTGCCGAGCTGAAAACCTCGACATCATGGCGCTGGCCAATTCGAGCCGTCAGCAGGTAGATGAAGGCTCGTATCGTCAAGGCAGAGGCGGCGCCGGACACGAGTGGCGGATCCGTTGTGCGTCGCCTCGTGTACAAGTACGACGAAGAGAAAGTGCGCGCCACCGCCACGAATACAGCCGCGGCGGGCCAGCGGCATTGCCCTGCTGCTCCGCTCCTCGAGAGAAGACTGCTTTTGCTTTCGCTTGATTTAGTCCCGTGCTCGCATAGCTCGCGCCACTATCATCTCCCCCCTTCCCCGACACTCGTACGGTCCAGGCTGCCATGGCCCATGCCAGCGCTAGCGCGAACGACGAGATCAGACGCAGCTGCTATTCTGGAGCGTCATCCCCCGACGATGGGGAACTCCGCAGCGGCGAGGTGTGAAGTAGATGAGCCCGAAGGTCATATACTCACCAATGGCGTAGTCGCCACACGAATTCGGAGATCCAGGCGGTGAGCGACGCCGCCCAACAAAGGCTGCTGGCAAGTACGACGTGCTTGACGAACCTAGACAGCGCAAACCTGCGGATGTACGAGTCAGTAATGTATAATCCAGCGTCCACGACTCGCGGAGGAGAGGAAGACACGCGAGGACGTGAGAAAGACAGGCGCGTAGCGGAAGCGGAGATGGCGACACGATACGATAGCGCCTTGTAGGCCGACAGCCCCATAATGCAGCTCAACAAGAAGAAACGCCGGAGAAGGGCGGGGTGGAAGGAGGAAGACGAAGAAGAGTCAGGAAAGCATCAGTTACTCACCAAATCGCGCATCACCTTCACCTTCATCTTCTTCATCTTCCCCTTCCTCCTCCCCGTTCCGTCCTGCCCTCCCCCCACCACCTCGTCCTCTTGTCATTCATCCGCTTGACAGCTCTCTTCCCTTCCCTTCGCCGCACATCATATTTCATCTTCTCCGTCCCGGACCGTCTTCGTGATGACGTACAGGACCCCCTCGTCCGCCTGGTTATGAACGAGTCAGTCTTAAGGCAGGAATCACAGCGTAAACGAGGGGCAGGGGCGAGGGAGGGAGAAGCCCGAGGAAGGAAGGACGGGAAGGAGTCTGAAAGGAAAGATGCAGAGGGGAGAGGAGAGGAACATGGAAAAACGGGGAACGAGGAAGCGGAAGATGAGGTTGGGCTTGGGGAGGAGGGGGTGAATATGAACGATGATAATGACGAGAAAGGAGAATGTATGAAGAAAGAATACATGGGATGAAGGGGAAAAGGGGAGCGAGGAAGGAAGGAAGAAAGGGAAAGGGCCACGTACCACGTCCTCGTCTCGCCTCCCTCACTCCATCGCCTCGCCGTCGCCCTCCTCCCGTTTCTTCCCCCTTCCTCAGTAGCACATGCCGATCGAGCAGACCCGAAAGCAAATCGACCACGCCAGCTGAGGTGGGTCGTCGACTGGTCCGCGGAATCGAGGGTCGTCACTACTCTCGTTGAGACTCCTATGCGCCGGCGAGATCGTCGGCGTGGAGACAGCCACCAGAACATGTGAGGTAGGATGGCGGGGCGGGATTCAAGATAGATATAGCTCGACGCTACATCATCCCAGTTCGCACGGATGGATACATTAGCCTATCCGCAAGTTAGTATTGACGAGACGAAGCGAGAGAGAACGACGAGACAAGACATACCGTAGCACATCGTTTCATCATCCAGATTCACATGAGAGTATGGTTTTGTGGTGCAGGTGGTAGGTCGATAGGTCGTGCAAGCCTGTTCATCGATCAATCAGTCATCGTGAGGCGCGTGTATGGAAACAACAAGAAGTAGGAATCGGAATAGGAAGAGTGTACGACTCGGAGGAAGGAGGTAAAAGCAGAAACGAGTTGACGGCGAGGGGAAGGCGCTGTACGTACCGTATAGGCTGAGCGACGATGAAGGTGGTAGATGGACAGTCGTCTCCCAGGCTGCATCTAGATATCTTGCGCAGACACTGAATCACAGTGGGTGGGTGAGCAGACGAAGGCAGCCTACGAGCCGGCTACGACAGTTTGCGGCAGGAATACGGAGGATTTTGAGAGCGAAGAAGGTAATATGAGAGGCGGAGCTACTCGGAGGCTGGAGTTCGAGGTTTCTCCAGCTAAGTCTGTAGAAATGAAGTTTAGATGTCGCGCTGGATTCCTGAGCATAAACGCGCACCCTCCTAAAAAATCATAGTTTTCCAAGGGCCGCAGTAGCAACCCTGCTACCATGTCACTGTTGGCATGTTCTGCATCTACCGCTATCCAGCGCAAAAATTCTTCAGTCCTGGAAAACGACATCGAGGGTTAGGTTTTCTGACCTGATGATGCGGAAGATTCGGAACATGTTCAGATCGGCATCGATATTGAAGCTAGAACAAAGCTAGAGAGCTCGAGTCGGGGGGCGACGAGTGCGTCGACTCGATCGGTGTCGTTGTGGTCAAAGACAGCAAACTGCTTGTTTGGCGATCAACTGTGGGCCAAACATCCCCATCTTGTCTTCTCCCGTCAAGCATCCACTCAACTGCTCGCTCGCGCGCTCGAACCCTTTATCTCTCAGTTTTTTTTCTGCTATCTTTACCTCTGCGTTTCTGCAAACCAAGTCCCGCTAACGCTGGCCACTGCATCAACAGCAACTTAGTTCTGCTGGAGCTCACCAAGGTATCACTGGCCATGGATGATGGAATCTTCGTGCGGCTGATCGTGCCTGAGTTCTCAGTTCAACGTCTCCTCAAAGCCTACCAATCTGGCGATGCTATCTCTGCCTAACACACAGCTGGGCTCATTATCGTAAAGGATGACTACACCATGCTCGGAAACTAAGTAATTCTCGAATCTCCGACAGCTAGACTGAGTTTCTAACCGCTGTAAAGGTCAAAGTCGAGGCTGATTCCTCCACATACAACACCAAGTTTAATCGGACGCGCTCAGACTCTCAATCCCGATCATCGGAGGCAAAGTTTTCTCGAATTCACCAAAGCTCTTCGAAGCCGCCTATGTATCACGCTCATCCAAACATCCGTCTTTCATCTGCGCCTCTCCCAATGCATGGGCTCTCTGCGCCCCTAACTCTTCATGTCGTTCTCGGTTAGCTAAACAACTTGGACTCGCCCCAAACGCAGACTCTTTGTTCCTTACTTCGCCATATGAATCGAAATCTGCAGTCACTTCTGTTCAGCAGTCTTTGGCATGGCAATTTCAGTGTCCAAGTCCACGACGAATTACTTGTCATTCCACTGCGTGGCATCTACATCTACATACACAGTTCTGAGCTCTCAGCCATCGCTCCGAAACTTAATACCTACCATGTCAAAAAGGCTGTATTGCAAAAAGAAATGGAGTGAAACGGCCAGTTTTAGCCAAAACAGTAGAAAAAATGGTGCGAAAAAGGGAGTTGAAAAAGGCTATCGTGAACGCTCCGTCCAGAAGGTCCTTTGAATTTTTCACTCCCTTTTTCACCTCTATATTTCCCCTTTTCTATATTCCTTCAACTCCTTACCCAAACCAAGCTGATTTTTTTTATCGAGAGGTATAAAAAGGTTGACTTGTCAAAAAGAACCAAGTTCTACGGAGGTTTTTTGCCAAAACTGCAAGATGGGCAAAAGGAAGAGAAAAAGGAGAACAAAAAGGAACTAAAAAGGGAGCCAAAAAGGCTGCCGTGAATGACCCTATTCAATATCTGCCCATTGACAGGCCTTCAGAATCCTCGTTCGAAGAAACTCAACTTTGAGTACAGTTCGTCTTCTACGTGCTCCAACGCTCGCCGGCGGCACGCACGCCTCGTTGGTGTGGAAATTATACCGTTCCTCCAGAAGAACCAGGAAGTCCTCCACTTCCGCACGATAGCGAAGTGCGAGAATCTGTTAAGGATACGGCCTATCCGCGAGTTCGTTCGTGGAAATCCGCAAGCAAGAGATGAGTTTGCCAAGATAAGATAGCGGTCGCTTTATCTTATCTTTTCCAGCAGAGAAGTCGTTCAGTAGCGTCGAGCTTTACTGAAGACTTGAAGTAGATTGTTGAGTTGAAGTGTTTGCACACAAGTGGGTTGAAAGTAAGGTAAAAGATAATATTCAAGCGCTTCTAAGTAAGGCTTTTATACAAGTAACTATGTGAGACGAAGGCGGAATGAGGTAGGAAATGATGTCAGGTCTAGGGAACTTTGGATAGGGATGAGGGGAGAATGTAAAGTAGGAATGTAGAGATAGAATGTAATGTACAAATATATAGAGAAATAGGATCTAAGTGAGACTCACGAGCGTGGACTTCATAATATCCATAACAGAATCTCATATCCATTCAATTTCATTGAAGGAATAGAAATTCTTTGGAGAGTCGCTCCTTCCCCACGTTGGCATTGCCGGCATGTCATAAAATTCACCCATCGCAGTAATCGCTTCCTTCGAACGCGTGCGAAGATCGTCCAATTTTCTTGCAAGTCGATTATCGATTTTCAACCGTTCTCTCACGGCTTGTAAAATCAAAAACTGACCTCAATAACCGTTTCTAGAATCGCCTCGAAAACCTTACTCTGTCCGCCCCTATTAACTACATATGCAAAGAGCTGTAATCTGTCCCTTTGGTTGTTGTAAGATTCTGTGTCGGAAACATTACAAGACGAGATGGAGTTGATGAAACATCGCATGAAGCTGGTGGAGTCATGTGTAAGGCAAATGCAACTAGCTTTCAGACGGCACGGGGTCCCAGAGGAGGAAATCATCGGGCAATACTAGCCTTCCTAAAAATGCAAACATTTGCCCAAATCAGGACAGTACCCGCATGTCCACCTCGAACTAAAGAGCGGAAAGTGTGTCAATAAATAGAAGAAATTCACTGATGCAGGCAAAGTAGGAAGTACGGATGGGAAGACGAGTAATGAGCCGTATGAACCATCTTAGAAAGGCACATAACAAAAACAGTCCAATCGTATAGGTCCCGGAATATGTATGCCGCAGATCGCATCGACAGAGGCAGAGGTAGCCGGGGTAGGAGTCATAGGCTCAATGAAACCACTCACTCAAACCAGTGTTCAAACTGGTTTACTAAACTGCTATAGTTTAAATCAAAACACCTGCTCTATACAGGCTGCCCTCTGGCTGGTTTAAACTGACCTGTTTGAATCAATATCACAGTGGCAATTTAATGGTTTGTACTTCAACGCTGCTGTTCTATTTCTTCTGTTGATCCGGTTCAAGGTTCCTGGTTGAAACGTTGACTTGGAACCACCACGATGGAAAGTGAGTTTGGCCTTCTATTATTCCTGTTGACTCCTCGGCACCTCTTTGACGATGCTCAATTCCGAATCCAAATTCCCTTGTCTTGATCGCTCTTTTTCCAACATTCACGCATGACGTGCAATACAACTTAAAGTAGCTGTAACGGTTGGGACTTGCGGCACATTGGGATTTCCCAGCATCGCTCCCGGTGCTGGCGTTGACTCATTATTTCATGGTCCTTGTTCTCGGTATGTAGTTCCCTTTGTGACTTATTTGACTCGGAGATTCCCTTGTTCCACATTAGTAGATACAGTAGAGTATAAATAGTTCTAGGTTTTGTGAGAGGGCTTTAGTTTTCAACACTCCATCCACTCACTCGTTGCAAAGTGTTCAGATCTCTTGAGAGCTCGTTGGGTCTGTTCATCCGTATTTCTACGCAGACCTCACAGTAGCAAAACAACTTTCACTGAACAGTTTCCCAGAGCTCTTTTATTTTTGCTATCCTTTCAAGCTGTACACTGGGTCAATTTTAGTACCTAGACATCATGCTTCGAGTCCGCTTCGCTTCACAGGCTTTTCGAATATAACTCGCTATGCACCCCGTTGCACAAGCAACGACAGCATGCTTTCTCCCCGTCATCTGCTTCACTCTATCCAATCCTTTCACTTAGGATATAACCCCTGGCCGCAGCAGCGTACCATCTCCCACCTGTTGCTAACCACATATTTGCTTATGCTGTTTCAGCATATCCTGGCCGATGGACAACGCCGACTATTATCTTGCTATTTGCACTTCTTACAGCCTTCATCACATGCATAAATGGTGAGTCAATTTCGTGATATAATTAGTGTTTCTCCGGCTTTGGCCTCAGGCCAAAAAGCCCTGGCTTTTTGGCTTTGGTACCAAGGCCAAAGCCAAGCCAAACTTTTGGCTTTTGACGGCTTTTGGCCCGGCTCGCCGATCTTGAAAGCCAAAGCCAAGCCAAAAAGCCGTGGCTTTGTGGACCCCCCCAAGAACCCCTCTGAGGAAGCCAGTGGGGACTAGTTTTCAAGCTGTATATATCCAATACGGAGGATGGGGACTCACAATCAAGTATGCAGGGCATACTGGAGGTCCGATAAGCTTCTACACTGTATTAATACCACGTTTAGAGCGACTTGCAATTTTTTTTTCAGCCCACGGAAAGCAGTCGGAAGCGGCAGCCGAAAGCCATGGCTTAAGCCAAAGCCAGGCCGGGCCAAGCCAAAGCCGTGAGGTTTGGCCCGGCCTGGGGTTTGAGGAAGCCAAAGCCACCCCAAAGCGGGCCAAAGCCCCGGCTTTCAGGCCAAGCCAAGGCCGGAAAAACACTAGATATAATATCGCGCCCTGGACAAATATTTCCGCCAGTTCCCCTCTCCGCTTATGAGTTCATACAGGAGGTGACTTTCCGACCAAACGACACACTTCCTGCTCTTCCCTTCAGTCGCTGGCTCCCTTCTCTGTTCCAGCCCCCGACTATTTCCTTTCAGCCTCAAGCACTCACCGTTGGTGATACTCTCCTGCTCAACAACTCGGCCGTTAATTTCACCTTAACTGGTGTATACGATCGCATGAACGGTGGTACTCCCGTCTCAACCTTCTCGTATTTCAATAACCCATTCTCCGATGAATGCGACATTGTCTGTGGTAGTTTATTTGCAAAATTATCCCAACCTGACCGTTCCACAGAGTAAAATGTTGTTCGATTACGAGCACGGAGACCTAGAGGTGCGTCTGCGAAGGTCAGCATCACATCTGGCTCATAGTGCACGCAGATCTACGCCCAAATTAACTGCGACTTTCCCGTGACTCAGTTGACGATGATCTCGAACGTTATGAGTATAATGACTAACAATGACGGGCCGAACTACAACATTCTCAATGAGCTCTTCGCTTCTATCATATTCGCTCTGGTCTGTGGGGACAGCACATGGCACATTACCGAGTTTGTGCGGAGCGACCCGGGTCGCTTGACAGGCATGTGGAGCCGGGTCGCTTCGCAGTGAGTGGCCGCTTGAAGAAACTACGTCATCTCAGCCAGGCCGCTTCGAAAAAGTGTTATTTTACAGGCTTACCCTCTCGTATCGCTCCCTCCTCTGGACCACACATTCTTGGTGATACAATCTAGCTCGCCAGCAAATTTGACGCACACAAATTCACTGATTCTTGCCCAAAAACCAAGCGGCCTGGCAAAAGCGAAGCGACCCGGCTCCACATGCCTGTCAAGCGGCGTAGGCCGCGTCTGCCGCTCCGCACAAACTCGGTATTCTCTACTAATTGTTATGCAGAACATAATGCTGTACGTCCGTCCTGGGTGCCATACACCTAACATCTCCTTTGAACCTACCCCGTAACACAGGTACACATACGTGAGGGACGGCACTGCAGACAACAAATACATTGTCATGCCAGCGTGTTCCGACGTTTCGAATCCCAATATGAACTCAACTTGCTTGGAAATACAACCACCTAGGTTTCGGATGGCATTTGTCTTTGCCTCCTCAGGCAACAAGTCATATGATATCGATGATTTCTTGGACACAACTGGCCAACCTGCCGATAACCCATCTTTGTTCGTCCCCTTTTATCCCAATATGATTTGGGATCCAGCAGATGTATCAACAATTATCCAAAACATGTTTCAAATGATGTTTCACTATGTTCGCCTGCAAATGGGCGTGGTTCATCCGAACTTGATTTACGCCTCACCGGATATGTACAATCGCAGCATATTGCCTCTAGGCCCGCCTCCAGCAGAATTGGACTCGGACGACTCGGACGGCGAATATGACTACTTCTCTCCCTTCAACAGGTCTCGGGCTGCCATGGCAAATGAAACATATTTTTCGCAAATGCTAGAAATTGTGCACTTGTTCAATACCTCTGGAGGAGTGCCTGTCATGGAATATTCAAGAACAGTACCAAAGCTCAAGCCGCTTGGTTCTGCGATTACAAGCGTCTTTGTCTCGACGTTTGCCATGCTCTCGACGATCTGGGCCATCTTCTCCCTCATAGCAGGAGCGCTTGCGAAGATGTACCCAGGTAGGCTTCTGTCTTTCTTTCAATTCATTGACTCAGATATGGTAGTTGATATCACTTATGTATCAGACCGTCGGGAAAACAAGAGAGGGAAAGACTCTTTGAGAGACGATGCCGACGTGTACTTCGGAGTCGAGGAACAAGCCTTGAGCGAGCATAGTCGATTTCTGAATGGTTCGTCATCATCGCGAGTCTTGAAAATTACAAAACTTACAAAAATGTTTTAAGATTCTGCGTCGGACACATTACAAGACGAGATGGAGTTGATGAAAAATCGCATGAAGCTGGTGGAGTCATATGTAAGGCAGATGCAACTAGCTTTCAGACGGCGCGGGGTGTCTGAGGAGGAAATCATCGGGCAATACTAGCCTTCCTAAAAATGCAAACATATGCCCAAATCGGGACAGTCCCCGCATGTCCACCTCGAACCAAAGCGCGGAAAATGTGTGAATAAATAGGGGAAATACACGGATGTAGGCAGAGTAGCAAGTACGAGTGGACAGACGAGTATTGAGCCGTATGAAGCATCTTAGAAAGGCACATAACAAAAACAGTCCCATTGTATCGGTCCCGGAATACGTATGCCGCAGATGGCGTCGACAAAGGCAGATGAACCCGGGGAGGAGTCATAGGCTCAATGCTATTGAGATATCACATAGCTCGCATCACTCGTTGTCCGTAGTATGTAGGGATAATCGGTACTCCGAGTACGGGAAGGAAATGGCCGCGGGTCAAGGCGTCACGCCGTCAAGATGGGGAGCAGTGGTCTCAATCTCGACATGCATCGCGCATGGGTCTTTGCATGTGTCAAGGAGGAAAGAAGGCATGAAGGGCGGCAAGAAAGAGGACCCGTCCACGCGCACAACGACAAGGGAAAGATGACAGGATTGAAAAGTAGGTGGGAGCAAAAGGGGTAGGCGGTGCGGATGCTTTTGGTTATCCTGGTACTGCGACGACGGGGACAATCGGCCGTTCTAGTGCTAGTCGACGCACCCATCTCCGCCGCCAGGCTTCGTGTCGTATCCTCTTCGTCACTGGTACACTCTGCCACTGAACGCGGCGTAGCAAGCCCCGAAGGGAGAAAAAGGGCTGGATATCGACGGCGGCGAGAAAGGCGGTGCGTGAAGGCACGACGAGTTCGAGAAGGAGGGTGAAAGAAGGTCATCCACATCCGATGCGACCACCACATACGAATTATCACAAACGGCTGGATCCCATCCTCCAAACCTCCATTACGACTAGTCTTCCCCCGACGATCAAGCGCGCAATCGGTAGGTATATCTCCTCCGGGGATTCTCGGCCTAACTCAGCACCACCGACAAGGTGGTGGACGTCCGGCCCAGCTGCAGGTGCACGTTCACGTCAGGCACCGACACCGTGGCTTCAGCGGGGGTTCACTGGAAGGATGTCACCTCCACCCACCCGCTCGAGCCATGAGATGCGTCGGGAGGTGATCCCACAAATCGTGTGAAATTCCTCCGCCTACAAGCGAATTTGTGGTGGCGCTCGACAGGGGGATAACGAGGTGAGGGTGTCTGGAGCGACGGGCAGCGTAGACAGCGTTACAGCGAGGCTATACGTGGGGCTATTGGCATCATGCTCGTATGCTGCTGGCTAATTTGAAGCCATCAACAGATAGATATAGGCTACCGCAGGCAGACGCGTTCGGCATTTAGATATCGATGATAACATGGGAGATACCGCTGGATTGAAGCGGCGTCGCATGCATATCTTTGCACGAATGACATGAGTGAGAGGTGGATTCGAACTAATAGGATACTGCGTCAGCAGTGAACGACAAAGGAAGGGGGATACTTACTGATGAATAAGAGGTCTTGGGCTTCTGTGAGCAATGGAGTCGATGATCAAAGGTATCGAGCACAATATAGCTGAGAACGAGTCAGTACATATCGGCGAACGAAGGTCGACGTTAAAGCTGAGCTGACATACCAATGCTTTCCACTCGCCCTCGATCTTCAGTTAACCCGCCGCTTTGCTAGCGGCGGCAGTTCGTGGAGGCCAGCGCGCTTTGCCACGTCATCACGCGCCCGAGACTAAACAGTGCCGGTGCCCACGCACAGGAGCGAGAATTCTATGGGCCAAGGTAGGTATAAAAGGCGTCTAGGCATCGATATCCGTGAGGACAAGAATAAAAAACAAAAAGTAAAGTTCACCCAATGACGGAAACAAGTGCGGTAGACCAAGACCAATGGTTGGCGGGTTCAAGTACCCATTTCCCGGGAATACAGAGACCTGCAGTATAGTGCAATAACCGCCGTCCTAGACAATATCGGGCGACGTCGCGTCGACTTTCGATTCGGAGAAAAATTGGCGGAATTATGTAGGTGCTATGCAGTCCACCACGACGAGCAAAGCAGAATTCAAACCGGAGCTCGGGCGATAGAGCGAGAATCAGAGTTACACCCGACTTCGAGTCTGCCGTAGGTGCTGGTGTGCTTGAAGACGCTCTCGGCATCGTGGTGGGTGATGAGGAAAAGGTCACACCGTGACATCGTGACACGCCGCCAACGCCGCTCTTCGGAATTGCTACCAAGAGTCCAGGACCAGCTAACTTGTTCGGATTGCTCTGTTCATTGCTCAAACGCTCAAGAGTCGTGCTATTTTAACTTTGGAATACCGACCTTTGGTATCGAATCGAAGATACTGTACTAATCCGACCGGTTGTTCACGTTATGTGTGACGGCCCGTCGTGAACTGAACTTTTTGAAGGTGGTGACGGGTGACACCGAGTTTTTTGGCCCAGAAAGGGCAAGAAAAGCGAAAAAAAACTCCGGCCGGCATGTGCCGAGCAATGCCGGCCTACCATATATGGTAATATTGATGTGATTGACGTGTTGTGAACAACTTGTCCAGTGAACAATTTGGGTGACGGGTGACACCCAGTGAACAACCGGTCGGATTAGTACAGTAATTCTGTCTTTGCCATTGCCCTTTTTTTAACTTGCAAAAAATCCGTGAGGCAAGGACGTCCGTCGTCGAGTCCGACGACGTTGGCCGACTCCTCGACTCAAATCTCTCGAGATGTCTTTGTCTTGCCAAGAATCAAGATGCATTAGCAAGTTCTGGGGAGAATATGAATCAGGGGCTACGGCAAGCTTCATCTGCAAGTCTGAAGTTGCGGCGAGAAGAATTCTTGGGGATATACCATGGCATGATATTCAGTCGGTTGGTTCAAAGCTGCCAATTTGGATTACGACCCTCTTATTTTCTGATCCCCGCCCTATTGTTACAACCTTGACTCCCACAGCTCAGATTCTAGAAGAAAAAAAATCGAATTACAGTGCTGTTGAGTGATCTGACTTATCCCGTCACCCTACGAACTGATGTCACAGTATCCTTGTCTCTCATTGCCGACACCGCTGGAAGGGCACCACTGAGTCCTCGCAAGATTTCAACCTCAAATTACGTGCCTGAAGGTTTCTTGCATCGATTGATAATCTCTATTTTAACCAACGGCAGCTACGTACCGATACGAAGTCCCCGTGGGCAGCACATGGTTCTGGCTGCCCACACCCATAAACCTCGAGGCAGAAAGCGCGCCCACAGAGTCTTTCTTCCTCTTGCCACTCGTACCACTCGGACTTCCGCTTCACATCCAACCATGTCAACATCCGATTCAGGGGTCTCCGACATCGACACCCCTTCCGACAGCAGCGTCAACGACGAGTCCAGCGGCGTCGGACTCTCCAACCCCCAGCTTTCCTCTGACCGTCGCAAACTTCTGGATTCGATAAATCGGCTTCGCAATACCGGGTAAGCAAATAATACTTCCTTGCTTCGGACATACCGGATGTGCCGTTTACGCCCTACAAGCGTCCAAGCAGACATCGACCTCCCCGGCATCGTCGTCATCGGCGGCCAAAGCGCAGGCAAATCCTCTCTCATCGAATCCATCTCTGGGATAACCCTCCCTCGTGCGGCGGGAACATGCACTCGGTGCGTTGCATTTTCCCGTCTTCGTTTCTATTTCTATCCCTCCTCTTCTAAATCTAAACTTCGATACTCAGATGCCCAACTGAATGTCGACTGTCCTGCTCCGCTGGTCCCTGGACATGTACCGTCGAGTTGCACTACCTCAAAGACCAAACGGGCTCCGCTCTCGGACAGGCCCGCACCATCATCTTCGGCGACCCCATCTTCGACAAATCACAAGTCGAGGATAGAATCCGTCGAGCACAGCGGGCAATTCTATCTCCGAACAAACCTCCCCATAGTTTTCTCACTGACGACGGAAACTCGCCGACCGAGCTGTCATTTTCCACGAATTATATCTCTCTTCAAATTAGCGGGCCGAAAGTTGCGGACTTGTCTTTCGTTGATTTGCCAGGTAAATCTTAATTCTTTCCAATCTTTGTTGCTATACAGTGTTCGCTCACACCATTTGTACAGGTTTAATCGCGAGCGTCAGTACCAAGAGCGGAAACGAGGCTGACATTGCGATGGTGGAAAACCTCGTTACGTCCTACATATCGAAGCCGAATTGTATCATTTTGCTCACTGTCGCTTGCGAAAGTAAGCCTCCTCGAGAAAAAATCGAAGGCTACTCACTCATAATCTCTATTACAAAAAAGCGGACTTCGAGAACCAAGGCTCTCACCACTTGACGAAGAGACACGATCCGCAGGGAAAGCGTACAATAGGTTCGTGTTGCTTCCTTACTATGCGTTGAATTCTTGGCTGAATCGCTCCGTTGCTTTCAAGGTGTCTTAACTAAGCCTGATAGGTAAATTATCTCTCTATCGATGAGAGATACCTGCTGATGAGTGCCATGAAGAATTCCAACAGGCGACGAAGACAATTGGCTCGCTCTCATTCGCAATGAACGAGACGCGTTGGAAAACAACTGGTACTGCGTGAAACAGCCCAGCTCGCAAGACCTCAAAGAAGGCATCACCTGGAGCTCAGCCCGAGCGCGCGAACAAGAGTTCTTTTCTTCAAAATCGCCTTGGGCTGAGCTTGATCCTGTATACCAGCCTTATTTGGGAACTCCAAACTTAGTTCAACGGCTCAGTTCCATTCTATCGGATCTCATTTCAAAGCGGTGCGTTTGTTCTTTTTCTACTTAAATGTAATGTATATTCGAACAATTGAATACCGCGAAAATAGGCTCCCACAGATTCAAGTCGAGCTCGAGCTGGCTATTCAACAAACCCGCGCAAGTCTCGAATTGCTCCCGCAACCGCCATCCGACGACGCTGTCCTCGAAATTACCACCCTGGTTCATTCGTTCACTCGAGAACTGGACCAGATGATCGAAGGCGTCCCTCATGCCGACGGACTCATTCAGACTCTCCGTCCTGCGCAAGAAGAATTCCGCCGCAACATCCGGCGTACAGCGCCCGATTTCCGACCCTTCGAATCAGGCCAAAGCGCACAGGCCAATCGTTTGATGCCTCCGGATCCAGATTTCCTGCGTGAAGAGGAAGGACGCGAACATTGGCCTAGTCAATCACTCTCCCCGGCACGAGTGCCCATCTTCGTCAATGAGGTATTAACTAGGGCTGAAAAGTAAGATTTACGCAATTCACCGTGTTGAAATTGTTAACTGATATCATGGGAAGTGCGCGCTCTCGGGAGCTTCCGGGACATTATCCATTTGCCGTTCAGAAAGCTTACATTGCGGACTTCACTCGCCGCTGGGCAGATCCGGCTCGAGCGTTGTGCACATCCGTCCACAAAACACTTTCCGCGCAAGTGACAACGTTGATCACTAATCACTTCTCAGCATTTGGGCAAGGGACATTGGAAGACCGCGTACAGTGCGTTCCTATTTTTTTTAGCTCCATTCTAACTTGAACCACTCATCGTCATAACCCATCGTTCAGAGTCGTGGTTCAAGCATATATCCAAGAACTCGTCTCTGCTACTAAAGCTGCCGTCCTAAAAGAAATACAGCATGAGGAGAATGGTCCCCACACGCTGAACACTCACTATCTGAGCGATTACAAAGAGAAGTTCATGACTTATTACAAGCAACTTCGGCAGAAAGACAGAAATCCTACATTAGCTGCAGCGATTCCCTCGCTCAATCCAGTAATCGACGAAGTACCGCCTTCCCCCGACCCAAGTGAGGAGCATTATTATAGCGACAGTTCCGCCTTGTCTTATTATCCATTCCCGTCACCCTCCCCAGCACCTGCCACCTATCGCTCGAGCTCTGGATTGGTATATGAACGCCCACAAATCATAGGTCGACTTCCTGAAATCGAAGTCAGTCGAAGCCCTTCAGTTCTCGTATCTGAAGTCCTGCGCAATTTATCGGCTCTCAATCTTTCGATTCGTGCGGAGGATTTGATGAAACTATGCCCAAGAGACCCCATGGAACCCGCCTTCAACATCATGGCCGATGTACGAGCTTATTTCCAAGGTAAGAAAATCACACATCGACGATTTGAGCATCTCTAACGTACCCTCGAGTCGCGTACAAAAGGGTAGCCGATACTATCCCAGCAACTATTGACGACGAGCTCGTTCGTGGTGTTGGGAAAAACATCCTCCCCACACTGATGAAAGGGCTCGGCCTAAACGGTCCCGAGGCAATAAGAATTGCGAAAGATTTCGCAAGGGAGAACCCTGCAACGGCGAAGAAGAGGGTGGAGCTGGAGAAGAAACTGGAGCGTTTGAGGAGTGCTAGTCAGCAATTGTTTGCCTTGTAATTCTGTTTTAGTATTACAATTTGTGAGTATTCTCGGTGCCAACATGATGATTTACAGTACGGTTGTCGTTTGGAATTCTTGACTCACACATAGAATGCATTGTCACAATTCACCAGGTGAAAAATTCATACGAACAGGCGTCAATTTTTCAAATTTCAGACGGAATTCAGCTGACCCTGATGCTTTTGGTTCCATTTCCATCCAACTCTTTCGCATCAGGAAAACCAAAAACGTCTCGTCCATTTACATGCCCACGGCCCCACACACCAACGCCACGCCCAAAACAATCACCGCCGAGTTCAACTTCCACTTCGGGCGCAAATTGAGCGCAGCGCCCTTATCGGTATCGTTTTTGGGGGTATTGAGGCACAGACTGGTCTTATTATGCTCGGTGGCACAGTTGGCGAATTGCATGAACCGGTCGGCGGTGAAGACATTGTTGTACGGGCAGCCACAGGTGGTATTCGCGAATGTCGCGGTGCTGCCTACGGTGTCACAGCAGGTTCGGAGGACGGTATCTGGATCCTCGGCGACGCAGCCTGTGGTGTGAGCGTGAATTTGAATTTCTGTGAGTATATCGTCGAAATTCAGGGCTCGGGATCACTGACCATAGAAGTTGCCTGAGCCTGTCACGAAGCCAGGCCGACCTGCGCAACCTGAGGGAAACGGGGGGAAGGACGAGGATGTCGCGCTCGCGGACGAGGACGAGGGCGTGACTGAGGAAGACAGAGACGATGACATGAGGGAAGAGCGTCAAGAGCTGTGATGTTGCCCTGCGTCGACTGCTTAATTTAAAGGACCTCCGGATTCAATGACACACGCCGCGGCGCGTCCAAGTTCTCCACAGACTCCACCTGCCTAGACTCTGCCTAGCAACGGCTGTCACTGATGTCGCTGCAATTCGCGTTGATTCAGATGGGTTTTGAGAAGGCTGAAGCGCTGAAGGCTAGCCTTTTTCAAATCGGCTGTTTTCCTTGAAAATTATCGTTCCGTTTGCTCAGGTCGACTAAGCACAGTCTGAGCCTGCAGAGAGAGAATACAAGGAGAAGGAAGCAAGTCAGTGACCGCTGGCTATCTTGTGAATCAAAGGAGAAGTCAACATCTGAACCGCTAATCAACGCAAATCATCGTCGTTGATCGCCATTGAATCCTCTCATCATCGGTTCGGAGCCGTAGCTCTGCAATTTAGAGTGATTTTCTGTTCGATAAATGACACGTACACACTTGAGAAAGTAAGTCCTGTAACGCTTTCTTTCACATCCCTATCATCAGCCTCAAAACCGACCAAATTCCCCAAAGCATTCCCGTCAACATCAACTCGAGGTCCCACCTCGGTCGCGGATGGAAAGATGGCTCCCGAGGAATGTGTTGGCATAAACTGCCTTTCTCGTTTTCGGTAGTACAGTCCATGAACAGTTTGTAGTTGCCGGGGACAAATACATCGTTGAAAGGGCAGCCACAAGTCATGTTTACGAACGTCGCGGTACTGCCCACCTCGTGGCAGCAAAATTGGAGGACGATGTCGGAATCACTGGCGACGCAGCCTGTAAAGTCCCGAGGAATAAGATAACAATCAGCATCGTTTGCAGAGAGCTTACCTCGAAACATGGCACCAGCTTCCATCCGTCCTTCAAGACCGGCGCAGGCGCTCGGAAGAGGAGGCCATGGAAATGGTACGATGACATTATAATTCGAGGAGGTGGAAAGAGTGGGCATTGCTTCGTGCGACGTCGACGAATGTCACGGAGGGTGTTATATAGGTGAATACTGAATTGTGATGCAGTAGCCGCTTGAGATGATTGACTGCCTGTACTAGCGTTGCTACAGATCTGGAATCGTATAAGTAGCCACCATGGCACTGCCCATAAGTCGGGATAAGTGTAAGTATGTACGTAGGGTCCGAATCGTAACAGCCACCTGAAAGCAGATGCTGGATAAGTATATCAGAGGGCACGAAGCGTAGGTCAGGAAAAAGGTCGATGAGCAGCGCAGTGGAGAGTCATTGAGTGAGGCAGAAGCCGACTGAGAAAGCTGGTGAAGAGCGATAAGCGAAACCAAAGCGCAAGCACTTGGGATTCATCCCCCACGAGGCGACGGTGAGGACATGTCCGTCACAGCACATCCACCGGCCCTCTCACATCCCCTTCACTGCTCATCGACAGACGCATCCGCTCCGAAGTTCTCGCCTCGCCTCGCCGCCAAGTCCACCCCCCCTCCCGAGATAAAGAATTCGTGTAGTCGACTGGCAGCATACGCGTACGAGACCGCGCACGATCAACGCGGACGATGACGGAGAAGACGAGACTGGCTGGATCCTCCAGTACCGCCTCCTCCATGGATCATGCCTTCGACGATGCAAAGTAGCGACGGCGCGACAGCGGCGCCTGGGGGACCGCAATAGCCTCATAGAGCACTCTCCATCGGGTGTTTCTCGTCCGACGGTAACGCTGCAGCCATGCACTCGACACCAAGGCCGACCTGCACGACCGAGTAACCCGCCCCGCGGACCCCCCACATCCATTTTCCAAAACGCTGGTATAGTATGGGAATCCGCTTCCGAGAGACGGTGACACTGTCCCTCCATAGCGCACACGAGACCAAGAGGGAGCATCGAATAGCTCCGCTGCCGGTTCCAGCCACTCCGACCGGTGCGCAGCGACGGTCTAAACCCTGGGAGACATCTCCGCCTCGTCTCGATCCCACTCTGCACCCACCCACAGGAACGACTCCGGCCCCTGTCCCCTCCCCTAGAGTCCCCGAGCACCTCGACCCTTCGGCAGTACAAACCAGCCACGGTACCAGCGGCATCTGACTCCCTCAGGACCAGAGGAAACCCATTATCCGTCAAAGGCATCTCGCCCCCAGGTACTCGAAGCAGGCGGGCGCAGCTGGCTACGACGTGCAAGGGGACTGGTAACCAAGCGCCCTGCTGCAGAGCCCGGCTCATGGCCCTTCTCAAACGCGTTCCTCGTTTGAATGAGATAGGAGCCGCTCTGCGAGACGGCGGCGACCCCTCCATAGCGCACACGAGAACCAGACCAAGCCTCGAAGCTCTGCTGGCTGTTCTACCACTCCGACTGGTACGCAGGTCTACACTCGCGAGCCGTCTTCGTCCCGTCTTACTCACGCTCCAAATCCATCCCCATGCACATCCCCAGTCCTCGCCACCGCCCCACACGCATTCCTCGTCCGCATCCTCCCCGGCATGCAGGAAACCCTCGAGCAGCTCGACCTAACGTGCCGCTGGTCAAAGCCTGCGAATCGTGTGGTCCGACCGTATACAGTCACAGTCAAGACAAGAATCATCATGATCAAGGCGGGGGAGACGCAGGACACGAGTGACGAGTGCAAGGCGTTGCGCGATGCGCGAATACTAGACGCTGCGCGAGAAAGAAGTCCTTTCGCCCGATCCACAACCCGCACCCGGCATCTCGCTCGCTCCATCATCATCGTCCCCGACACTCGTACGCTGCACCGCCAGGCCGCTGTGCCAGCAGCAGCACGAACCGCGAGTTCAGAGCGGGCTGCGGGCGGTCATTCTGCAACGTCATCGCGACAATGGGGAGTACACCGGCCTGAGACCCCGGGTCTTCGTCTTGAAGTACCATGTCGGGAGCTTCGGAGTGATAATGCACACGAGACCACGCATCCTTGACGAACGGTGGCGACGTGCGAGTCAAGGACGGGCGGGCTGCATTGGATTGAGGTGAGACTGGGGTGAGTAGGAAACGATGCCGACCGATAGACAGTGTTGCTGCCTCGGGTCTGCGTAGATCTGGAAATACGGTCAGCAAAGCGTCTAGGTGATGGGGGGTGCGAATGACAAGATAGGGAAAGAAAGAGGTCGAAGACTGTCGAGGCAAGGGATACGATATGATACAACGGCGGCAACATAACGCAGCTCAGCGACGGTCAACGTCGAAGACAGGACGGGGTAGGAAGAAGGAAGACGAAGAAGAACCAGGAAAGGGTCAGTCACTCACCAATAACACGCTCGTCATCTTCTTCTTCCTCCACCCCCTGCCCCTTCCGTCCTATCCTCCCCCGCCACTTCCTCCGCTTTTCATCGCCTCGTCCCTCATTCGCCGCACATCATCCTATCCATCCCGCAACCTCTTTCTGACGTCGCACAATCACCGCGCGCGTCCGCCCTGCGACCCCATCCTCGTCGATGGTGGAATCGACGCAGAGAGACCATACCGTGAGGGCACGGAACGAGCCGGCCGGGAGAAAAGAGAAGGGTGTGACGAGGTTGGTGGGTTGGTGGGGAGATTTGAGGTAGGCCTGGATATAAGCGGGTCAGTCCCAAGTCAAGCGTCCAGCGTAAGTCGAGGGGTAAGGGGGGCAGAGAATGGAAGAGGCGCGAGGGAGGAAGGAAACAGGAGAGGAGAGGAACGTGGGGAAGACGGAGATGCGAGAGATGAGGTTGGGTGAGGGAAGGAGGTGAATGACGGACGTTTGCACGATGTATGATAACAAGAAGAAAAGGTGGGAGAAAAGGAGACAGGTAGATAAAGGAAAGAAGGGGACGAGGAGGGTAGAAGGGAAGGGAAGGTGTAACGTACCGAGCCAACGTCGACACGCTTTTAAGGCATCCTCTGCCTATGCTGCCCCATCGAATCATGCAGCCATGAGCGCCAGCCACGAGCGTGTGGTTCGGTGTGTATGTAGATTCGTTGCTGTTTTTTTTATTTATCATCGCGGGGAGCTGGATGAGGGAAAGCGTGAGCAAATACATTAGTCTATTCGAAATCCGCGATTCAGCATGAGAGGCGAAGGTCGAAAGAAGGGGAGGAGACGTACCACTCGTGGTCTAAATCCACACACATGAGGATTCAATGCAGCCACCAGCGTGGTGTGTATGGGTGAATGTCAGCCTTCAGTACATACGACGAAGTTAGTCATGGTGAGGCAGGCGTCAGGAAGAAGGCGAGGAGGCGTACCGTGCAGATTGCTTATGATTCGGTCTTCAAAGTGGAGCTATTGAAACGTCCTCCAATAAGAACTACACCACCGTTTGTTCCGGACCTCCGGAGGACGTTTTGACAGATGCTGTTAGCTGACATCTCCGAAACATTCCCTGGAGACCGAAACATCGATTCCCAGACAATCCGTCGGCGATGATGTCCTGGGGACATTCTGCGCTGAAGCTCTCCAGGACATTAGAGCCAGTTTGCTGACGGCGCTTGCCATAAATAATATTTGAATTGCTTCTTAAATTCGATCAAAATACAAATAAAAAAATGGTATTGCAAGCAACAAAAGTATACATTGAGTGGCTACACAAATGATTCTAGGAGGGAGAGGAGAAGAGGAGGGAGAGGAAGTAAATGATAATTTTCCGGAAGATGGAGAGAAAGAGAGGTGGGGAGAGGGCCGAAGCGTGTTGATGAGAGAGGCTTGGGGAGGACGACGGCAAGGACTTTGATGAAGGTTTGCATGGGTTACACTCTTGAGAAGTTTTCAGCTTGCGGCCTTGGACTCTTGCGACCGTTGTCTTGCAGTCTCAGCCTTGCACAGTGAGGTTCTTGGATCTTGCGGACTTGCGACTCTTGCCTGAGGTGGAGAGATCTTCGTGCCACAACGGACTTGAAGAGGCTTGAAGATTGAAGCTTGAAGGGATGTTGAGGAGAGATGACAGTGTCAGAGGCTTCGAGCTTCCTTCTGGGGTGTCGTGAAAGACGAGGAGTTTGGAGGGGGGATGAGGGAAGAAGACAAGAGAGTGACGTGGCAGCGGAGACCGTAATGACAAACATCACCATTGAACATCAGTGTTTTATCAAACTGGTTGTGGCGTTGTACAACCCCGAAAAACGCCGAAAAACGCAACAAAACGTCACAACGCATTGTAACCACAACGCCAAGCCTTTTTTTGACAACGCCTGACCTCTTTTTCGTTTGCGCACAACAACGGCTGGGCAGAAAATTTTGGTTAAAGTGCACAATGTGAGCTATCAATTGAGTACATATTCTCCCTCAAACTCTAATGGGTATGACCGTCCTATCGAGCCCAGTTCTCAGAAAATTTTGGCAGAACAACGGCAAAATGCCGGAAAACGCCGACAACGCGGCAACCATTTTGATGGATTGCTGATGAATGATGCCACGTCATGATGCGATGTGGGGACTTCATCGTTTTCTCGAGTTCGACGCCAAATCCAGCAGCAAAAGGTTGCGTCCGCTCGAGGAACTTCATGAACTTCCTTGGAATACATTGTGCATTCAATACTAAGTCACAAGGAGTTTATTGGGGGATATAGCTACTCCAAATACAGTACTTGTTGAATCAGACGAGCTTAAGATTCCAGTATATATCTTAAGATTTGAACAACCTTCTAGGATGTCCTTCAACCATCCACAGACTGTCCCAACCACGCTTCTGAGGACATTTCGAAATTGAGAGCTGTTGGAGCTCGCAAATCATGGTTCCGAGGACATCACACCTCGGACATTATTTTGACATTTGAATAAAATGGTGGTGTAGACACCAATGGAAAAACGCCATGAAGCTCGGCTTCTGGCACAAATAGAGATAAAGAGACGAAAACGAATTTAATGAGAATAGCGTACCGTCCGAGATAGTTTCGTCACAGAGCCTAGCACTTGCCACTCGGCCAAGAAAACCTGTGGGTAGGCGAAGGATAAGACCCAGAGCATACAGGAAACACGCGTGTTTCTCCTTCAGAGTCCTTGCATATGCATGGGACGAGGCTGAGTTGGGCTGACGAGTCGGACGAATGAGATGAATATTCCTTCTTGTCATCATATGAGAGCGTCGTACCATTCCCCTCATTATGCTGCTGCCTTCAGAGCGAGCTGAGATCATCTCGTCGTAGTCGTATGTAGCTAACAATCCGCTAATCGCCGGCAGTGCGTCTAACAGCCAGTATTTGGGAGCCATGAAGATTCAGACCGGTTGAGGAGCGTTGAAGGGTGGGCATCTCCGAGCCATAGGGGAATCCCGGGATTGCAGAAGACGTAGCGAACCACCTACGCCGTGCACATTGCTTGGGGTGACGGGTCGAGGTCGATGGCGACGACAAACGAGAAGCAAAGAAGGTTAGGGTTAGCGTCACTTCTGATGGTAACTCCAGTCACACCTCCTCAACCACAACTCCCACCATCGATTCCCGAATCTCGAGCTGGGGATCTCGAGAGACCTCGAGGCTCGGAGCACGGGTAGGGGCGAAAGCTCTTACTCTGTCTGACCTATATTGATTCCTGTCTGCCTCCGTAATCCAGTCGGAATCTAGTTTTTTCAAGGGTTTTCTTCGAATACTTGTCGCTACTCGTCGACAGTCGAATACAAAAAGCAAACCGAAAGCTTGAGCTCCTCGATCCGGTCTCCTATTTGACGATGACAGTTGCTTCCTGCTGCTGGGACTCTCTCCCCAATATCCCTACTGTGATTCGGTTTTGGATACATATACTGATCAACATCCGAGCTACTCCTGCATCTACGCTTATCTGCCGGAACTTTTAACGTCACTCTACACAATCGCGCACCCCAGCATGGTCCCCTGTCCCTCGTCTCCCTCTCATCCTCTTCTAGCTCTCTCTTCAGAAACGAAATGCGCATCAACACCGACTCCATTTCTTCGACTAAAATTGAAAGAAACCTACTTACATGACACCACCCTCCGAGTCGCCGCCAATCCGCAATCAAGACAGTTCGTTCCGTCACTGGTCCTTGAAACCTGGGTTGAACGTTAACGACCGGCTCCTGTTGATCGATATAGTTACACCGAATAAGCACGTCGTCGGTCGGCGCGGATTTCTATTCAGGTGCGTAGTCTCGGCTGCTTCTCCCCTGCTTCTGTCTTACTATTATCATCACTGCTAACGATTCAACACACCCACCCTCCAGATCCACCACTAAACCTTCGCCAACCCCAGGCGGAGAGCCTCCGACCGCGACATAACATACAATACCTGCCGGATTCAAGCCTTGGAAGCCCTCAGATGCCGTGGACATCCATGCATTCAGCGATTATCATCCGCCAGAAATTTGTTGTTCTCGCGACAGGTATCTGTTATAGTACTACTACGAGACTACGGTACTTATGTTGATATGGATTCGATTCACAGACACCAAATCGTACTCAATCTCGCCATAGCTGGGAAAACCAAATCTTTCTCAAGCTTGAACTTGTAACTGGCTGATCCATCCGATTTTGCGCAGCTTGAAATCGGCGCGGGGTTGGGGCCGCGGAATGCGACTTCGATGCTCAGCACACAGCAAAACTGATAATTTTTCCGCCGACGAGGCGCCCAAGATCTTCGATACCTTACGGGAGCGGGAATTCCCTACGGTAGCGGGAATTCCTTACGATGGCCGGAATATTTTACTTACAAATGGCGGGAATTGCTTACAGTCGTGGTAGCCTGAGCGGGAAATACATCACGGTAACGTTCGGAATCTTTTCATTCTGTCTGCTCGTTGACATACCACTTCAGGCTGTTACTTATCATTTGGTAATTCTGGTCGAGGTTGGTGTTTGCCACCCAACGTTCTTTTGACATTCTCTTTTGTGCCAATCAGCGAGTTTCTATGTGAGCAGCATCCGGGCAATTCATTTGAATCTAGGAGCAACGGTGTATACAGTAATAGTAGGACCCAGGATTATATACATGGTCCGCGGAATATGACGGGTTGTATTGAGGTACTTAATGTCGAGTATCAAACTACCAACACCCTGGTCCAACAGCGAAGTTCTATGATATCTATCTACATGTCTTGACATCAATCTGACTGGAAACCTTATCACAGATGCTACTTAAACTGTAAGATATGGAATCCAGTGGCACATTCGCGAATGTCCCATTCACTAACATGCAACCCGAGCACTCTTCTACTGAGGCTTCCTGGTTCTCTTTACTTCGGACACCACAGCTACCATGTTCAGTGATGGCGGACTCTCATTCGCTGCGTGGATGCTTGTGCCTGAATTCTTGGGTACATGCTCTTTGCTAGAGCCGCTCCTTCCGTTTCTCCTCGACGATGTGATTACATCCAACCTTCAAATACCGCAGCGCTGCATTCTCTTTGACACCATGCTTCATCAACTCGTTGAACGGTATCCACGGCACACAGATTTATTCGGTGTCTATGTGATAACGAGGAGTTCTATTGAGCATCACTGCTAAGCATTTTACATTCACCTCCGCTCTGCATCAAAGGTACGATCGGCAGTTAATGTAAAATCAATGAATGCGGTGTCGAAGATTACCCCACAATACGCTGCTCACAGGAGACATTCGTCAATGGATTTGTTCATCCAAAAGCAAGTACAATACAGCAAAGTGGATGCATACCGCGAATTATTTTGACCGGTCGAAAGACTTCGAAATCTCTCCCACATGAGATGTGAGAACTCTGGATCCACAAACTCATTATGCGGAATTTATACGATGTCAAATTTTCCGGCTCGATGACTTCTCGCGCATGCTCACAGGCTGTTTCACGGAGACTGAATCATTACTCAGGATCAGTCGATTTAGGCACTCAAACTGCTTGCAAATGCGCCTCAGTACTGATTGGGACGTGACACCTGGGAGCTTCCCTCGTTCTGTTCCACCGAGATCTGAGAGCTTGCGGCAGACTACCATCCTCTCTTCCCACCATGATTTCAGCCGAGGTGACTCTCTAATGGCTTCTGGAAACTGCGGGAAATATGTGGTAGAATTGCAAAATCGACAATTCAGACAGACTTTGTTCAAGTTGCAACTACATTCAAGGAGTCTTGCTTCAAGGATGAATCCCGCTTGATGAATTATCTCGACTTCGACCTATTTCTCCACTTTCGGCTCGGTTATGCAGCGTTTCTGCATGCTCCCGGCCCGTTATGATTCAAGGTCTCGGTCGTCGCTGATCAAAGATAAGTGCGGTATATTGTTCATACTATCGACGTCCTCAAACCCAGCGCTTAATCCAAGTGCCCTGTAATTCTTTTTGTCGCCTTAGTATGCAACCCTTGACAAGTTACAAGTAAATTCATTGCAACGGTACATAGTCATCTCTGGAGATCTACTGAGCATTGGTTTTAGGCTTCAAAATCTTTCCGCTCTTTTTCGTCAAGTGGGTTCTACCGCTGGGCACGGGGAGACTCGTGGGATCGGCGTCATGGGGCCTATGAGGCGGAGGAGGGTCCGGGGGCGAAGGCGTAACTTGAGTACTTGCTTTGTACGCTGGGACAACCCTCGGAAACCGGCGTTCGTTATTCGGACCGTGCCGTGTAATACTACCTACCTACCCGCCAATGCCCATCAAAGGTGCGCTGTTCTTTTCACCCTTTATGAACAATCCTCATGCTTTGTCTCCTAGATCACACTGAAATGGCTTCTTTGGCTTCCAAGCTGATACCACTCCCTGGCCTCATAGTTTCCTCGACAATTGCAATCATGCTCTTGATATACTCAAACCACAACAGTCCAGCCTTGTATGCCTATATTTCGGGGCATCCCACTTCTACCCAAATTGGACTACAGCTCGTGATCCATGTTTTGGGGTTTACCCATGTTCTGGCACTCTCCACCATTATGAATCTATCCACCCGCCTCCATTTCCAACAGAACTCTGTCTCGTTAGCCCGGTTGCAGCTCTGGAGCTCCCTTTCAGCTATCAAGGTCGCATGGAATCTACCAATGATGCATGCAGGGGTTTTGTTCGGATACCTCTTCCTTCACCTTCTACCTGCATCGCTTTGGGCTGGTGCGCTTGCCCCCATCCCCACGCAGAGTACAATTTTAGGGCAAATCCATATTGCAGCCTACCCTGAAGACCCATCTGGCGACTTTTGGAATCAGACCAAAGGAGCACAGCTGACCTTCCTCATCGAACCAGTTACAAGAAATGGAAATGGAGTGTTCTCTTTTACGCCTGCAGCTATTCTCCATGGTCCAATCTTGAATTCAGCATCAGGTGCAGCGGGCATGGGATCTCCCCAGGTTCATGCAAAAATCGACAATAGTCAGCTATCCTACACAGGACGGTCATATGGAGTTGGTGCAAGTGCAGGTCTTGACACTTTTGTGCTTCCCAAGGGAGACTTTGCCCCTCTGAATTATGTTTATGAAGAAACAGGTTACTTGACACAGGTGAACTGCTTGAAGAATGAAACTACTGGGTGGGGTTTGCATTTCTGGGCCAATCGCAGCAGCACAGTGTTTCCCGATGAATACCTTGCATGTGGAGTGCTACCAAACAGCCCATATTATGCAGGGAGATTGTTCCCTGACTCTGGATGTGCAGGACACATGTATGGCTTTGAAGCAGATTGGTATGGATTGCTTTCTACTGAAAACCCGCCTGCAGCCCATCTTTTCGCACTCCAAGGGAGATCTGGTTTCTCACATCACTTTTTTGCTATCGCAACTGGCGACGGAGTGTATTCCACATTGAACAAGACACAATGCGAAGCAGTTTTCATACCTCAGAGATTTCAGATTTCTGTCAACATGACCACCTCTCTCATCACTGTTGAACCAATTGGCAATTCTTCTGTTGAGGTGGATCCAAGCTCTGGCACATATGGCATGGGACTTGGACTTTTGCCACAGTGGATAATAATTCAGGCGACATATCTGTCCAGAGGAATCACTGGTCCCTTTACCTCTGCTTTGGCTGATGCATTCATCTCCAACACGGAAAATGTTGCTCTTGCTCAAGATGCTTCAGCAAATGACACAAGCATCATTCTCAAAGGAACCTCCACTGCTCTTGAATCCATAATTGATGACCTCCTTGTACAAATTGCTAGTGCGCAACTTGAAATTGCATGGCGAGACTCTGGAGTTTTAGATGCAGCAACCAGTACTTCCACCCTTGTTACTGTGGCTGCTATGCGGCTTGGGACATTGCAATACATCATTTTAGCTGCCTCCCTGAACTTCCTAATTGTGCTTGTCTATGTTGAAGAACTCATAAGAACCAGGGCATGGCATGGACTGCAAGCATTTGACTATACCGACATTGTCAATGTGATTGTTGCCGTATCTCGTGGCGGTGAAAACATTGCGCTAGCAGTTACAGCGGAGCAAAAAGAAAGAAATATCTCGTCCAGGAAGCTTGAGGGCTTGGAAGGCAGTGAAACAAAATTGTTGTTGCAATTCAAAGATGGAAGGCCTATCCTGGAGGCTGAAGATCCCTTGGGTCCATATAATGAGTTGACAGCTTTGGGATTCTATTCTGCAGAGTGAGTGATACTTTCAATATTATATCTCACAATGGCGAAATTGAGAACACATCTGAACAGATTCTCTGTGTGACGACTCGGATTGGACACCGTTAGAAGATGGATGGAGATTTTGATGTGTTTCATAATAAGATTAGAGGCAGGAATTGTTCATATTGTTGAGGCTGAAAATGGTTCAGCTAAGGAAATCATGAAATTTCAACTTGTAGTTGTCAGGCTTCAAATGAGGTATATTGTAGAGCTGTTGCTGTAACCTTGATTAATTGTTGCTTATCATATATCTGGCAACCTCTCAAAACTCTGTTTTTTCTTGCTAATTTATGCCTCATTGCAGCACTATGTGTCTGGTACTGGGAGAGATACGGGACTAAATTATTAGCATGAGGTCATAAACCAGTCTGAGTTACTACAGAGCATCATATCTGTACACTGAAGCAATAAAATCTCCATCCTCAACATCTATTACATAAATACAGCAAATTCCATTCCTTCTTACTAATACCAGGAGTCCAAGACTGCCAATCATGAACGGAAAAGCTTCAGAGTACTGTACACTTTCGACCAAAGGTTCACGGGGTGTCACCCGTCACCTTCATTGTTCACTGAACAAATAGTTCACAGCACAGCAAATTACCCGATATGGTAGGCCGGCGACAGCCGGCCCCGAAAATTTTGACGTTTTTTGCCCTTTTTTGGACGGAAAATGTGAGTGTCACCCGTCACCATGTTCAAAATTGTTCAGTTCACAGGTGCCCGTCACCCGTCACCTGAACCTTTGGTCGAAAGTCTACAGTAAATGAAATCAATTCCTGCTTCTGGCTCACCCATATACTAGATGATAATCGAGCTGGAATGGGAATTCAATGCTGTCAATTCATTGAATGGATCCAATGCATCATCAGCCTCAATTACAGGCCCTCCATCCTCAAACCGCAGTACCAACTTTGTTTCGCCACCCACCAAGCTGTTGAGCTTTCTGTAAGAGATACTCTCCCTGCTCAAGCTTACCTTCGTCATCGACAGGTTACTTACCGTTGGTCAACACTCCGCCCTGAGCTCTGGCAGAATTATAATATGGAACAAACCATCATTGTATCTTTCACTGCAAGAGCCTGGAATCTTCGCGTCCACTTTCCGTGTGGCTGCACCTCACTTGGAGGATAGCAGCCAAACGGGGCGTGCGGTTTCTCTGACTCTTTGAAAAACCGTTCCTCGACGCTGTTCAACCCTCTGAAGATCCAAACATCTGATTCGACAGGTGCGGCGGAGTACACTTCAACCAGCTGACAATACCGTCAAATTTTAGACGACTTATATCTCCACCTCTTCCTCGCTCCAAAATCTCACAATTCTTTTGAATATCCGCTCAAAATTAATCCGTTGTACTTTATACACCTTGAGAATTCTTCTCATACTTGTTGCCAACACAGTATGAAAATGACATTTACTCGAGAGTCAAAGGATGTCACTGAACATTACCGAAACAAATTCGACTCGCAGCCACAACTTTTTGCAGATTCAGACCCAAAA
Source organism: Favolaschia claudopus (assembly GCA_037176885.1). Lineage (NCBI taxonomy): Eukaryota > Fungi > Basidiomycota > Agaricomycetes > Agaricales > Mycenaceae > Favolaschia > Favolaschia claudopus. The sequence continues at coordinate 2,196,687 of JAWWNJ010000019.1, forward strand.
TCGCACTTCACACTTCAACTCAAGTGGAGAATACAATACCTTCAGCAAATGAATCTGGAATTTAATATTCACTGTGATATGCAAAAAACCGAGCAACATCGAATTCCGCCTTGAACAGAAGCATACACAACAGAAATCAAGCTACCCAGCAAGTTCATATCCGTACCTTCCATCACACCCCGACCACAGAAACGCCCAAAACAACCAACATGTACACCGCCGCCAACTTCCACCCCGGCCGCACCCCCACCGACGAATTAAAGATACACGTGCTGCGTTGCCCAAACTGATTTTTAGCACAATCGCTAAATGCTTGGTTCTTTGCTGGAGGAAAGACGGCGTTGAACGGGCAGCCGCAAGTGTTGTGTTCGAACGTCGCGGTGCTGCCTACGGTGTTACAGCAGGTTTGAAGGATGGAGGCGTCGGTGGAGTTCTCGACGATGCAACCTGAGAAATGCGAGGGGAGATGAGTATTCAAAGGTGTGGTGGAAGAGAAGATAGAGCCGAAGGACGAAGCGTACCTTGAAACAGCGCGTTGATGGGTTGAACTCCTAGGAGAGCGGCACACTGTGTTGGTAGCGGGGGAAAAGATGAGGATGTCGCGGACGAAGACATGTTTTTTTTTCTCTGCTCTGGTGAACGAACGACGCAGTCGCTCTGGAATTAAACTGAAGACAGATGCTATGAAACCCACTCCAGAGAGCGCTTTTTTGAAGGATTCGAACGCGGCATCTGCGTAGCGGCAAGTACGTGCTGCGGCTGCGGCACTGCGAACTCGAGATCACCACTGCACCCGCTACGGCGAGATCGCGGGAGGTACAATTGTGCAAGCTTCCTTATGTCGCCAACAAGAATCACTTTGATTGATGCCCGTCTGAGACTTGAAGGGGAGGCAGATTATATCGATTCCCCCGAAATGCGACGACAGACTTGTCAGCGAATATCAGCATTTATTCTGGCTTCGCATGTGGACGGTGGGGCCGGTTTAAATGAGCGACTTTGTGTTTATACCCGTCTCCGCACCCTATTCTTCTTGCCTTCGTTTAATTGCCTTTTCATGTCATTCGCGCGATGAAACAAGAGTCAAGCATATTCAGATCAAAGAGAAGAATGAGAGATTATTTGCGCAGACCCAAAGCACTACATGTAAACTTGAGGTTGCGTACTAGTAGCCCATGCGAAGCGATCGACCACGTCCCACCATTGCGCATGTCGCCGGAGCCTGGGGGCGGGTGCAGTCGAGTGGCTAAACCGGCAAAAGGAGGCTTATGAATTATGTCTGTGGAGAGCCGAGAGAATTCAAGTTTTCAAGTTGCAAAAGAGAGAGAGAAAAGGAGAGAAAAGAGAGAGACTCACTAAGTATCTGAGACTCTGTTACCCAAAAATTAGCTCTCCAGAGCTTCTGTAGCTCGCACAAAAGCGCCGGAAAATCTTGATTTCTATGTCTCGATTGGGCAAATCAAAGGTATTCAAGATATGGTAAGAGGTATGTCCTTTCGGAGCAACTGCCTCCCTGGGACATAATCCAGCCAATCGAATTCAAGATTTCCTCGGAACATCCCTCGGCCGTTCCCACACTGAGTCCGAAAAAGCCGATGAATCATTTTTGCCGTTCAACTTCGGTTCGAGAGACTTCAGTTGCTTCAAAACTCGTACTATTCAGACAAATCTGGGTTGAAAACAATACAGTAGTTATTCATAGGTATTTATTCTGACTACATTATGTAAAGAATCAAACATACACGAGCCCGACTCGAAGGTTCAATCATTTCTCTGCCGTACTTGGGCCGTACATCGGCGAGCAGGCGTGAGCCGCTGTGCTTGAGTTCAAGCTTCAACTTATAATTCAAAGGCAATCACTAATGTAAGCAGAATTTGAGAAGTAGTGCGAAGATAAGTAGAGGAAGACAATTTGGATTCCAATCAAACAACTCCATGCCCGTGCACCATCCTCGCAAATTTTGTTGACAATGAAAGATTCACAAGTATCAAAATGGAGGCTTAGCAAAGATCACGTCTCGATTCAACGGAACCGGCTTTCGCTAGCTTGAATCAGGCTTTGTAAAATTGAAGGTGGTCTGCCAACAAAAGTACGAGTTCAGATAGTTTCGAAGTAGTTTGAACCTTGATATTTGTGCAACCAACACTGAATTGAAGTGCATTCTCAACTGGACGTCCAGTGTTCAGAACCAGCATTGATGCTGTCCCAAAGAGACAAGAGCTAGTAATTCTATCCCATTGATCTTTGAACACGAAGCTACTCTTGTGCATTGTTGTTGTAAGGTCGAAGCAGGTAAAAGTCTTTAAGTAGTTGGGGTGGAGCAGATTACGGGTTCAAAGGAAGGCTCAAAATAAGCTTGGTTTGGAGCCGACGCACTCTTTCTTGGTCCGCCATGCATTCTCAGACTCAGAGGATGGCCTCGTCGACTTGAATGAGGTGCAAGGATGAAAGAGAAAGAGGTTTGATTCGCATCATTGACCGGAACATGTTGGATCAAATCGGATCACTACAGTATGCCTTATCCGGACATAATCCTCCACAGACTTGATTAATGAGCCCAAAAGGAGCACATTTTGGACAGGGTGGCGCGTCGCTAAAGTGGAGAAAAGCCCATCAATCAATTGAGTTGAGTTCAGGGGAAGCTGAACATTGACACGCGTTGGAGTTCGACCTCGACAATGGTGGTAGAAAGAAAGGCACGATTGATTGTACTGGCTTGGCTGCGGTCTCATCAGCCCGATCAGGCTCGGCAACAGCCAAACCTTTTCTCATCAAACCGTTACCACATTGCGCGTCTCGCGACGTTTGGCCTTGACCATGAAGTGGCTTGCCGGCTAGTTCTTCCTTTGTGTTGTGTGTTCGAAATCGGAATATCTCACTGAGTATTGTCACTCCCAGGCCTCGACATCTTGAAGATTTGAATCCTGCCTTTACAATATGAAAATTCGAGGTTGCGAGTCGTTGCGACTGCGAGGGCTTGGGGCTTGCCACAATAACCGCCAGTATGTCTCACAGATCCTCCACCGTGTGACACCGCTCAGTGCTCCCGATTTAGCGCCAATTATTACCTTCCGAGTCTGCCATATAAATATGATTGTCGGCGCGGCTCTCTTTAGGAAGTACTACATTGATTTCCGAGACGGAGGGAGATTTAGTCTCGACACTTCAGGGAGAGAAATAACCATGCCGATGCTGCAAAGCTTATTCTGATCACAGGATGCTCTTCATGAGGGATTGCAGTGGCTCTCATGCGTCTATATCTCCCGCCCTTGCCGAATCAGGGGTATTTTATCCCATGTTATCCTTCATATCGACGCTGAGCGCCTCGTTCTGCTTCGGCGCTTGCTCGATCTGGGCCTATGACATCTGAGGTACTAGTGGTCCGTATTTCGAGCGTGGGTCACACTGCCGTTTTCATAAAAGTCGATGGAGCCTCAGTCAGCCCCTTCGAGACGCCCGCATGTCTCTCCTTTCCAAGTCGCCGTCGATTGCCTCAGACGATGCTACCGTATCCGTCGATTCTGCTAGCAATGACCACAAGGGCGTCGGGCTATCCAACCCCCAGCTCTCTGCCGACCGCCGCAAAATGCTGGATTTGATCAACCGTCTTCACAGTACCGGGTGATTTTGAGCAAGGCTTCTTACTCGATTGAATCCTGACCCAATACAGGGTGCAAACGGACATCGACCTCCCTCGCATCGTCGTCATCGGGTCTCAAAGCGCTGGAAAATCATCCCTCATCGAGTCGATTTCCGGGATCACACTCCCTCGGGCAGGGGGGACTTGTACACGGTACGCTTTCTCGTCCTGATCGAATTTCTAATCAATATGCATCCAGATGCCCTACTGAATGCCGCCTCTCGCGCTCCGACAGTCCATGGAAGTGCACCGTCTCGCTGCGCTACATGAGCGATCAAGGGGGGCGAATCTTAGGTCAACCTCGGAGCATTGTTTTTGGAGATCCAATGTTCGATAAATCACAAGTCGAAGACAGAATCCGTCGGGCACAGCGCGCGATTCTTTCGCCGAGCAAGCCGATCGCTGCCTTCCTCGCCGCTGAGGAAGATGTTGGAGATACCGAGATTTCGTTCTCGACCAACTACATTTCTCTGCAGATCAGCGGGCCGGAAATTGCTGACCTTTCGTTTGTGGACTTGCCTGGTATATAATGCCTTTCAATCTCTTGACGGTGGAGAATAACCACGGATGTACATTTATAGGCCTGATCGCGAGCGTGAGCACCCGGGGCGGAAACGAGGCAGACATCAAAATGGTTGAAAATCTCGTCATCTCGTATATCTCCAGAGCTAACTCGATCATCCTGTTGACCGTCGCATGCGAAAGTGAGTTTGCTGTCTGATTTCATCCCTATATACCATTACCCATTCTTACATATCAACAGCCGACTTCGAGAATCAGGGTGCTCACCATCTCACCAAAAAATATGATCCTGAGGGCAAACGAACGATAGGCGTGTTAACAAAGCCAGATAGGTGTGTACTTCTCCTCTTGCCTGACGAGTTCAACTGATGAGATGAAGGATTCCAAACGGAGAGGAAGACAGTTGGGTTGCGCTTGTCCGGAATGAGCGCGATGCGTTGGAGAATAATTGGTATTGCGTCAAGCAGCCTAGCTCCCTCGATTTGAAAGATGGGGTTACTTGGAACTCGGCTCGTGCGCGCGAAACCGAATTCTTTTCTGCCCAAGAACCGTGGTGCAATGTCGACTCTGTCTACCAACCGTTCCTTGGAACGCCAAACTTGATCCAACGCCTGAGCTCTTTGTTGTCCAATCTCATATCGAATCGGTACCTCTCCTCTCTCTCTCGCAGCCGTCGATTGCAACTAACATACTCATCTCAGGCTTCCCCAAATCCAAGCCGACGTGGAAGCTGCACTCCAACAAACTCGGGCGAGCATTCGGCAGCTCCCAAAGCCCCCATCTGACGATGCTATTCTCGAGATAACGAGCCTCGTGCACTTGTTCGTTCGTTCGCTCGACCAGTTGATTGACGGTGTATCACAATCGGATGGACTGATCCAGACGATCCGTCCCGCACATGACACATTCAGGCTCAACATTTGGGAGACTGCCCCTGAATTTCGACCTTTCGACTCAGAAGCCAAGACAAACCATCGTTGGAAATCCATCCCTAGTTTTTTGCGGCAGGAGCAGCCTGACTCTCAAATATCGTCCTCATATAGCTCCAGAAGTTTGCTGGTACATCAGGAACAGGCGAATCATCGGGCTATCTATGCCAATCAAGTACTTGCAAGGGCTGAAAGGTAGCTTCGTCGCTGTGTTGGTTATTACTGACTCGACATCAGCGCTCGCTCACGCGAGCTTCCCGGTCACTTTCCGTTCACTGTCCAGCAAGCATATATCAAGGAATTCACTTGTAAATGGGCAGACCCTGCCCAGGAACTCTGCGCCGCTGTTCAGGAAATATTTTCGATTCAAGTGAAAGCTCTTATTACTACCGCATTCTCGTCCTTTGGGCAGGGGAGTCTGGCGGATCGAGTCCAGTTTGTGTCTCTCAATGGGAAGAGGTTCTGTTCTGACATATGACCTCTAGAGTTCTTGCGCAAGGTCTCATACAAGACCAGGCGAATGTGGCACAAGACGCCATAAATAAGCAAATCAGTTACGAAGAAGACGGCCCGCATACGCTCAATGCTCATTATTTGTCCAACTACAAGGCGAAGTTTCTGCGTCATTACACAACATTCAGGCAACTGGAGAGCAAGTTGACCTTCACTCGAGGCGTTCTAGCGCATGAAAAGAACAACAAGCCAGTATCGGATGATTCGGAGATGTCCGACAATGATTCATCGCCACGCAGCCCATCTGCTCATGTTTCGGCCATTCTGAAACACTTTTCAGCGCTTGATGTAAACATAAACAGCAACGATTTACTGTTACTAATGTCTCAAGACTCCATGCACCCGGCACTGAACATTATGGCCGACGTTCGGGCATACTTCCAGGGTGAGTAAACACCCTCAGCCGACGCGAAGCCGTTCTCAGATGATGTATGGTCTAGTTGCGTACAAGAGGGTAGTCGACAATGTTCCAGCTGCTATTGACCACGAACTCGTACGAGCAGTTGGGAAAGGAATGCTATCGACGCTGATGAAGGGGCTCGGACTCAACGGTCCAAACGCCACGCAAATTGCGCTGGATTTTGCAAGAGAGAGCCCGGTTGTTGAACGGAAGCGGACTGAGCTGGAGAAAAAATTGGAGCGGCTCAGGAGTGCGAGTCAACAGTTGCGTGTGTTGTAGAGAGCGTTGTTTTATTTTCCTTTGGGCTCAAATAAATGTACGGAGCCTCCATTCGCTCCAAACCGCAATTGGACTTCCCTCTTCTTGAGTTTTCGTTAGTTTAGCTGCATGCCTATACTAGGTACTACTCATGAGGCCTCGGAATTTTCCAAGGAATAAGGATTTTAATTTTGAATTTTTTTTTTTAATTTTAAAATTAAAAAAAAATACAGGTGAGAAACCTATACCCGTAGCGTACCCGTAACTGGACCCGAGGTTTTTAACAATGAAGGATAATTTCGAATGTATGATAATTTCCCCGCATACTTATTTGATGCCGATCTACATGGACAGTATCCTCAATACTGCGTAAATCGCCACAGTGGCGATTCACACAGCATCTTCAGTACATCTTCAGTAAGGTCTACCGGTACCCCGGATACGAGGGCCTTCGTTCTTTAATTCATATCACACAAAAATCTGGTAGAATGATTTACCATTGATCGAAATATTCGGGTCTAAATTTCGCACTTGGCTGCATATTGTTCCTTGCCAAGCAATGGATGAGATACTATGCATTGCTTAGCAGTTCAAGGCCACAGGTCGCACGCTACTAGACGGCCTTGCTTCAAGTCTTGAGTAGGGACCCCAAAAAGGCAGTATAATTGCCTAATCCGGATCTTCTCCTCGTCAAACTTCGAGCAAATCGCGATAACACGCATCCAACACGATCAAGATGACCAGTGATAGTTTTAGCCGCCCGGACAGCATATAAGTAGATGTACAGCATCCTGCAACTAGTAGGAGTACATGCTGCAGTATATCTGACAATCGACCGTGGACACGGCAAAGCGAGAGAAATAGGAGGATATGAAGAGCGAGGTCGTGCCGCACGGGGGTCAAGAGCTTGAGAGCTTGTACCACAGCGGTGGCCGCATCCTCGGCAGTCCACCGCAAGCATTCGAAAGACAAGCCAATGTCCCGCTCTCGAACCCTGGCTCCCGCCGAGGCGGGCCACAGGCGACAGCCCCATTCTTCATTCTCAAGACGTAAGCTGAGGCGTCGATAGTGGATCAACACCAACCCTCTAACGCGTCCGTCTAGGATTCATCGTCGACCGCCTGCGTACGGGCTACCTCAAGAGATGACAATCAAGCCGTCCAGCTCGTGGGCACACGCAGGGAGTTCGTCCCCGACGACGACCAAATTCGCCCCCGCACCGAAAGAAGAAGTATAACACTCTCGACAACTCTTCCGTGCCGCCGGTGACCGATACGCATACATTGACCTGCGGATCCACCGCAGAGGCAATGGCTTCTCTACACGCCCCCACATCGACGGTGCGTACGGGAGGAGTCGAAACCCATCTTCCCGTACCTCGACGAAAGCCAAGAAGGACGCGGGAAGCCGAGATACACCGGCATGAAGACCTAGGAGGATTACTTGCATGTACAGAAGAGATCCCGCGGGATGTACGTGGTGAAGGACAGGTGAGCGAGAAGGAAGTGGGAGGATCGGGGCGCGGATGAAGGCGCGAGGGCGGGCGATTGATCGATGGGATGCAATCGAGGAGCAGCATGGTGAAGGTACGTGCGTACCAAAGAACGAGAGAGGGAACACAGGAGGAGAGAAAGATAAAAAGACGGGAAGACGGCGAATCGTGGAGTGTGTCGAAAGCACGACACACCGGCGTCCCTCTCCCTATCCACTCGACGTCGTTATGGGAAGTGAAGGCGAGGTCTTCACGAGCGGCCGGACTGTCCCACCGCCAGGTCACAGACCGACGGCGGCGGCGGCATATCGACAAACGACGAGGTCGGGAAGGTGCGGTGTCGTCCCCCACGCAGCGCCGCCAATTCACCCTTGCAGTCGAGGATGACAAAGCTTCCACCGCCCGAGCGTGGCGGCACTGGCGGCAGATGTACATCATGGCAAAAACGCAAATACAGCCTGCGCATCTCGAATGAGCAATGCGTCTATGCGGAATAAAAGACGGGTGACACATACTTTGGGCAGGGATTCAGGGAGAGTGGTGGGACGCGTGAGTGCTGGAAGGCGTTGATTTGATGACCTATGGACGTGGTGAGTATCTATGGACGTAGCGGGGAGAACGGAAAGGTATAGGGAAAAGGAATTCGGTGGATGCAGTGCATATGGACTGACATCGTGTACTTGAAGGCCGGTACCGTGAGGAGAAAGATTCGACGACAAGCAACGAGACTTACATACCGTAAAGTCCATCGTAGACCGGACCATCCAAGTCTGCATTATCCACTGGTGAAGTCGGTGCGCCGTGAAGTGGTGGAGGTGCACGAGGGGCGGCTATAGTCGGGGGTAAGGTCGCGCATTGCAGGCAGAGCGATGATCTGCTGAACGCTCTGGAGGAGTGTGTCTCTCGCACGATGATGCTGCCGGGCTGAGCCCTCCGTAACGCGGACCTAGACGAATAACAGCTCGGCATAAGTGTCCGCGGATGAGGCCCCCAGACTCACATACGATACCAGTACTGTGGACATAGTGATACATCTAGTATTCGGATGCAAGTCGAGGGGGTGATTTAGAAACCCTACAAGATGAGCGTCAGTAAGGCACGGAGGGAAATTAGAGGTGTGAAGGAGAGAGGAGGGGTCGTAAAAAACAGAAAGGTAAGCATGGGTCGACGTAGACGACGAAGACGGAGTAGGAATGGGAGGTAGAAGGCGTGCACAGTGCAGAAGCGTATGCATACGGATAAGGATGGAAACAGCGAGTCGCGCGAAACCAAGGAAGAAGGAAACGTACCCACGAAGAATCCCATGAAACAGCCATTGAAACTCCTTCCTATGTCTTCGATACCGCAGAGGCAGAATGCAAGGGCGTTCCATGAGAGAGGAGGAGACGGGGAAGCTAATCTGCTGTGAGGGCAAGTGTTAATGGTCTTGGATGGAGTAGAATGGAGTATATGCCAGAAGTGTGGGAGTGGGACTCGGCTATTTAAGCGAGTCCCACTATTGATCGGTTCTGCATCAACTGCAATCAACTGGCGATCAGCAAATCAAATGTTCATCAATCCGCGGCATTAAGAGCCGAGGAGTGTATTTTATCTATTTAATGTCTTTGTACAGTAGTTTCTGTACTAATATATTTCCTGGGGGGAACGTGGTTCCCCCCAGACCCCCCTCCTTTGGCCTGACGGCATATTTGATTAATTCTACTCACTAACTCGAGTTTTTTTTGCTGTTTACTCCGTAAATTTAATTCATGTAGCGCGGGGGAGACCCCCGCGGACCCCCCTTGACGCTCGCCGCTAGGCCCACTGCGTGGTGCTGCCGCTCGCCGCGGGGGCCCACTGCGTGGAGCCAGGAATATTTTAAAGCTTCGGGGTGTGTTTTTTATGCTAATTACGTGCAAATGATTCAGATCATATTTACTGATGTGCCGGCAAGCCGAGTCCCACTATCAGAGCTCGAATCTCAACATCCGAGCATCCGAGTCCCACTATCGGCCTTTATCCGGGGTTTACCCGAGTCCCACTCCCACACTTCTGGCCATTCCTCAGTAGAATGAGAGGCTCAATCACTCACAAGCATCCGCCCGCATTGCTATAGACTTGCGTCTTGAGTTTCGTCGTGCCAGAGGCAGCGAGGAGCGCCGCTTCCACGGAGATGGATATGCTATTGGCTGAGCGCTGCTGACGCTGCGTCCGAGAATTGTGTCAGCAGAGGTATTGTTTCGCTGAAATTGTACATACTCAGACATTTCGAGCAACGTGGCACCCATGAATTTGCGCTGCTGACTTCTCCAACCCCAATATCGTTCTGCAGACGGAGTGCTTGAAAATATATAATACATCGGCCCTCTGATATCCTAGTCTTGTGTTTACCGCGGGGGTCCGATCGTGTAGCCAAAGTATTATCTAATATCATGTAAGCAGAATTCGAGTCGCGTAAATATCCTCTCAACAGCGCGATTTTTGTAATGTTTTGGTGGGATACTGGATCTATATGACTTAAACTACGATCCTGCTGCCTCAGAATTATGAAAAGGGTGTCGCGATATCTTGTTCACAATACCCGTATTTTCGGTCTTGGGCTTTCGGCCGAAGCGGGTCCGACTTCGCAGGAACATCCTCAGAACCTGCTTTTCTTCAAATCGGGCTGTAGATATCTCAAAAAGTGTTCCAGAACACTGCTTAGATGTTGACAAGAGTATAATATCTTGTAATCAAGCTTGTATTGGGAGCAGAGGACCGCTAGAACAAAGTTCGGAAGTTGCCGGCTTACATGATATTAGATAATAACATCAGTACACGATCAGACCCCCGCGGTAAACAACAGACTCTATGTAGCGAGGGCACCGAGCTCAAGTACATAGAGCGTCTGTCTAGGAGAGACTACTGATATCCAGGAAATATGGCGGTCCAGATGCACTTTTATTAAATGCCGCAACATATGTTGATTTTCGAGTGATCCGCAATATAAATAGCGCTTTTGCCGAAATCGCCGCAAGATATGACAGTGATAATCACTTCGTTTATCTTGCGGCAAAATCCACGGATCCCGCAAGATAAAGTTGAACACGCGCATTTTTCCCGCAACATAAACTTGCGCAAGGTTGAGTGCCGCAACATATGTACGTCAAAATTTCAACTTCGCCCCAAACTCCCGCAATTGCATTCAGGTGTGATTTTGACGCTCCTACACTAAACCGTAGGACCCGATTCGCACTGAATCAGGCTTTGATGAACTTTCGATGCACAGATTCTGAATGCAGGTCAGACCAGGCATCGAAGCTGACCTGGTGGGATTCGGGTCAGCCTTCTTTTGACCTCAAGGAGCTCACAATTCATCTCGGGGTCATGACTCATGTAAAGTTTCCTCAGCGTCTCCAAGGGGTGTTCAAAAGCTGAATGATGGATATCGACTGGGTGGTGGTGATACCCAATCAAGTGTCCGGGGTCCTGGGAAATCGGTTTTTACGGCCATTTCAGCGAGGTTTCTCGTTTCTCATCCATTTGAGCTGGTGTTGGCTATTTTTGCGGTACATAAACGTGTAAACTCCCCATAGTATCTTCATTATCAAAAAATTATCCAGAGAGAGGTTGTGGATCCTGAATTATTGCTTGCGCAACACGGGATCAATTTTGATCTCAAATACAACAAGTGTCAACAACACGTCTCTCCTTCCCAAAGCGACGACTTCTCGACGCTGATAGGGCCGCTCAGCGGCTACGCATGAAACCACAGAAATTTGTCGATTTCTGTACCTATCAGCGGGAGGAAGTGAGGCTAGGATTACAGAAGATATACTCTACCTCGGGGGCAGTATCTTATTGCTTAGGATGGCCGATAAGCCAGCGGGACATCATCATCTGGTAGCGGGAGCTTAGCGACGTCTCCCTAAACATGGGAGCGGGACTCTGACTTCAACTACTACTACTGTTGGGCCGAGAGCGTAGCGGGAAACCGTTGCCTTAAGGTGCCGGAGGCCACCAAGAGGAATTACCAAAACCCCGATGTTAGGCGCTAACCCGCCGAACCACCATCGACGAATCAGACAGACGGACAGACGGACTCATTAGTACCGGCGGGGACATGCCGCCGGGAACATCACCTTAGGCGGGTCAAACAAGACCTCACGGGAGGGCCAGATCAAGGAAGACTTGATCTTACACGAGCAGCGGGCTTATCACCGAGGACCCGACTAGGGCCGGCGAGCGGACTGGACCAGACGGGGAGCATCGGCTGCCTCGGGTTCACTAGCGGGAAGATCAACCGACGATGCCGGTGTCAAATACCGTTGATATCGGGGAGTCTCCCGGCGAGTGGCGAACCCTTGGATTATATCGGCTTGCCCTGCTTCAAGCGGGAGCCTCTTTCCTGATAACAGAAGAACTCAGAAGAACTTGACCGCACTCAAGCCGCCACCAGCACGGATGGCGGGAGGCGACCTTGGCCTTCACTCGACCAGCGGCAAGCAGCCATTATGAAGAAGATATTTCGTGTCTCTCCTTGAAGACATGGCAACCAGCACGCCATTGCACTGCAATAAGGCGCAATACCCACCCGCCCGCATGGACTTTCTCCGGGAGGCAGTCTTTTCACTCACGACTCGCAATCCTGAATATACCATTGGTTCCCAGCGGGCGCGGCATCAAACTTGGACACTCTCTCATCATGATTTTATTTGGTTGTTTCTGTTCCCGCTGCATGTATTTAATCTCCCGCTGTACTTTTGGTTACTCAGTCAATTACCTACCCGTAGACAAGGGCAGTTTGTAGCGGACTCTAGAATTTGAATTGAAGCTTTGAAAGAGACTAGACTTGATATCTGAGAGAGACTCGAGTGATACGGAAAGACTTGTGGCATACCGAGCCGCCAGAACTTTGAGAGCCCCGCCAGCCTTTGAGCCCGCGCCCTCCTGAAATACGAGGCCCCGTCTCTTGCAGTTCCGCGGTATAACCAAGACCCCCGTTCGTGCTTGATTCCGCGCCGTCGACGCCCCGTGTGCCCTGCCGTTCCGCGGTATTCAAAGACCCCCGTTCGAGCTCGCCGCCGCGCAGTGGTGTAAGTGCCCCGGCCACTGCTAGTGTCCGCGCCATCGACGTAAGAGCCCCGCTCCTTGCCAGAGCCGCGCCAGTTGAATAAGAACCCCGTCCCGCTGAGCCGCGCCTTCTGCCCGCCGGTTGTCATCCAGAAAGCTTCTTCCCGGTTGACGATCCACTACCGGGCGACGCTTTTCTATTGGCACGGAGACCCTCCCCGCTAGACTCAGAATTTCTCATTTCGAAGTCTCAGAAAGAGTGACTCTTCGCTTCTCCCGCTGCGAATCGTTTTGCCCGCTACGTTCTCGCTAGACAATCTAGTAGTTCGTCCCGCTCAAACGTAGCGACCTTGATTGATTGAAGCTTGCACAAGTATTCTGAGGGACGATACGTGCTCCCGCCACCCCGAACACACACACACACACACACGTCGTATTGGATTAGATTTAGTGATTTTATATTTCGGTATATTTCACGCCTACACCTACACGCACCGTTTCATCTGGAGCCCACCGCGAGGGGTGACAGATTATTTGTGTCAAGTCGAAAGAAATCACTTGTGGACGCTGCTATAAAACTAGCACGAACCATCCGCCGGTTGACTCGAGAATAGAATATACACCCGCCCGTTGAGCCGTTAGCTCCAGGCCCGCGATAGAAGATTTTGCCATTTAGTTTCAGAGGAGACGTGGCTTCAGAAGGACGATCCGCTAGAGTGCCACCACCAAAATCTCGGTCTACAAATACTAGCCTACGCGCCGCTGCTGCCGCTCTTGAATTCGAGCTTCCAGATCCCTCTCTCTCGTCTGTTGCTCTCGCCCGGGAAATCTATTCTCTGCGCGGACGAACCCAAGCACACGCTTATCGTTCCCGCCAAACCCAGTCGTTGAGCCCCTCTGCTCCGCTGGAACAACAAACCTCAACTCAACCGCCCGGCACTAGACCTGTTACGCCCGACGGTGCAGCTACCCAGTCGTCAACGACTCTCTCGTCTGTCTCTTCACCACTACTCCAAACTTCACCAACCCCTTCAAACAATCCGATGGCTGAAGACGGCAATAATACTGTCGCCCGAGGAAAGAAGCGCGCGCCGGAACCATGGGACAGGAACGCCCCGCTCTTCAAAGAAGATGAGCCGGAGGAACTCGTTCGTTTCCTGGACCATGTGGAGCGTATGATGGAATTAGATGAGACGCCGGCCGACAAGAAGAACGAGTTCGTCTGCCGCTACACCGCTCAAGCCACGGCTGAGGAGTGGCGGCAATTCGACTCGTTCTCCAAGACGTTCGACGACTTTAAGAAAGAAATCCTGGAAAATTACCCGTCAGTCGTCGACCAGAAGAAGGGCTCTGTGCAGAAATTGCACAAGCAGCTTCGTAAGTTCGCCGAAGAGGGGATTGACCGGGATGATGAGGACGAGCTCATGCGCCTCACGCGAACCATGAACGTCGAGGCGAACAAACTCCTCGATTCAAACTTGATTTCGCACCGGGAAGCCCTCCCGATGTTCTTCTCCAAATTGACTCGCGAGTTTAAGGAGCGAATCCTGGAGAATCTCGAGAGGAAACCTCCCGCTGAGGACGACGACGAGCCGGACGCCCGCTCATGGACGCTGGCCGAAGTCATGAGTGAGGCCAAAAAGATCGCGAAACGTTCGACCGCCAACTCGGAGTTCTTTGGCACTTCTGATCGAGGTTACTCGAGCAAGTCAAAGAGCGCCAGCGGCTCTGGACGAGCGTCGAGCGGGCGGTCGATTCTCCCGAATCCGAACGTTGCGATTAAGAAAGAAGAAGAGGACCCTAACAAGGCCCTTCTTGAGACGATTAAGGTGTCGGTCGTCACTATGATGGAGCGGCTGGATAATCAGACCTCCCAATTAAAAGAGATCGACGCCGCGACCAAGAAGAAGATGGCTGAGTTAGAGTCCTTCTATAAGTCCCTACCGGGCAGAGTCCCAGGCGCCGCTGACTCCCAGTCTTACCCGCGAATGCCTACCGTGCAATTCAAAGGGAACCTGGCGGATCAGGGGTGTCTTTATTGCGACAAGTTTGGGCATTTTAGAGATAAGTGTCTCATCCGGCAAGCCCACATAGGGAGTGGAAAGATGAAGGTCGTAGGGTTCAGAGACTGTTTCCCCGATGGGATACCTATCCCGAAAGACGGGCACAAGTCCAAGAAGCAGCAGGTAGAGGAGTACCGCCCGGCCGCCCAACCAACGGCCGCTGCGCAAAACTACCAGTCTGTCTTCGCTCAGCTCTCCGTTCTTGACATGGACGAGCAGGAGCTGGAGGCCGCGCAAGCCGCGTTCAGTCAGAACGAGGAATTCTACTATGACCCGAGAGAAGAAGAATTGGTTTCCTTGCGAGCTGAGCAAGTAAACCTCCAGCGGCAAGTGACGCAACTCCAGTCGCATGGTTCAGGGGGTGTTCAACCACCCCTTGTGGCTCATCAAAGCCAAGCTCCCCCGCCGCAATTCGACGCCAACGCTGTTGCGATTCTACTGGCGGCTGTCTCAGCGAACTCTCGCTCTCCCAACGGGGCTGGTCCCTCCCGAACGGGGAACAGCGCCGAAGGAGAGCATTTTTAGAGAGTTCGAGGAAGGGGGCAAAGGGGAAACCCAGTGCGGATAAGCCCCCGGAGAACAGACAAGTACGCCCGCCTGTAGGAAAGAAAATGGAAGTTGTGATGCCGAAGTTGCCCTACAAGCCGAGGACGCTGCGAAAGCCCGCTGTCGAAGCACAGCCGGCGGTCGTTGAAACCAAGGAGAAAGGGCGGGAGGAGACAGAAGAACAAAATGGCGCTCAGCCGCCGGAGCTTCCGTATAGGAACGTTCCTCCGGTCAAGCCAGCCAAAAGGCCCAACGAACCTAGAGTTCGGCCGGCGGGAGATCCGCCGTTAGTGGCCAACGAAAAGAACTACGAGTTGAAGGCGCCCGTAGAGGACCAGGACGATGAGGAGGTCGAATCCTTGATAAAGGAGATCTTCGGAAACCTGGAAATAGCTCTCCCGCTGGGGAGACTGTTCGCCCTCAGCCCGAAGTTGCTGCGCCAGGCTAAGGCGTTGCTCTCGAAAAAGAGGGTCTCGCCCGCTGTTCGAGTAACCCTAGAACAGCTGATTAGCCACGCAGAGAAAGAAGCCGATGAAGACGACGAGTCCTCCAGCGTAACCGTTGAGGACCTACCTTACGAGGTAATAGTCCAGGTCGCGACAGCGGCCGACGGACTTATGCCAGCGGGAGCCCTGATCACCGTCGATCCAGTAGTCCAATATTGGCAGTCGATAGTGGAGGGAGAGCCGGTAAGGGATGTCTTCGTCGCCATCTCCGACAATGCTTCTGCCGGAGAATCAGCGGCCCTGAGAGTAGTCTTCCCGCTCATTCACGGCGCCGCTGAAGTTGAATGTATTCTGGACGGTGGATCGCAGATCGTGTCCATGGCCCTGTCGGTAGCCACCGAACTAGGAGTCAGCTGGGACCCAGATAACTGCATCCACATGATGAGCGCCAACGGGCAAACCGAGAAGTCAGTCGGTCTGGCAAGGAACGTCCCCTTCAGGTTCGGTGACATGACGGTGTACCTTCAAGTACATGTCATACGAAACCCGGCCTACAAGGTGCTGTTGGGGCGACCTTTTGAAATCCTGACCGCCAGCGGTATCAAAAATACCTCTGACGGGAACCAGTTCCTGACTTTGACCGACCCCTCCACGCAGAAGCGGGTGGTCGTCCCTACCTTCCCCAGAGGCCAGCGGCGACAGGTGCGGCGCGTCCAGAACGACGCATCACCGGCTGAACAGCCGAGCAGCCAGGAGGAGCAAAATTTTCAGAATTCGAGGAGTTGATTAACCATCAAGGAGAATTAGCGGTTCAGATAGAACTGGACGAGAATAATGTTCCTAGAATTTGCGCTTTGATGAAGTCTGGAGAAGGGGGATTTTCGATGGCCGAGACAAAAATGGCCTACCTGGCGGCTGCCATGCCAGAAATTGATGATGGTCCCGCTGCTCAGTTATTCCAAGAATACAACGAGCAGCTGACAGAAGGAAAAGAAGTCGGCGAATCCTATGTGGCTATCGTAGCCAACATAACGGACAAAGTCAGAGAGAAACTGAAGGATCCGGCCGCTGTGTTCATGACTGCTGGCATCGACATTGAGTCGGTTAGGCAAGAGCAATCTCGTCATTCAGCGGGGGAGCGCTGTCAGTGCTGTGACTACGCCGATTGGGTAGTACCCGGGTTTGAACACAATGAGACGAAAGTCGCTTTGATGGAGGAAATCATTCCCGAGGATCACCCGCCTGAAGTCGAGGTGAAGGAGGTGTTCTCGAAGAAGTATAAACCGGTAGCGCTAAAAGTAAAGCCGGTTCTCGAGCCGCTCCCTCCCGAGTTCAGGATAGAAAGGAATATCATCGGGGATCCATTGCAGAACCTCGTCCCGCTAGACCCTCACCCGCCAGAATTCGTTCCCGTTGGGAGATACACTGCGGAGAGGAAGGCGGTTGTAGACGAACTGCATAACGATGGATTCTTGAATGATGAAGAGATGAAGCTGGTTCATCATATGTTATCTATACACGAAAATACGGTAGCATGGGATGACAGCGAAAGAGGAACTTTCAGAACGGATTTCTTCCCGCCAGTAAAGTTCCCGGTGAAGCCAGACCATAAGGTTTGGGTGGAGAGAAATATTCCCATCCCGCCGGGACAGCTGGAAGAAGTCTGCAAGGTGCTTAGGGCGAGTATCGATGCCAATATATATGAACCATCCAATGGCTCGTATCGCACCAAGTACTTTGGGGTTCTGAAGAGTGATAAGAAGTCAATTCGGTTAGTGCATTCGCTGGAGCCGCTGAACGCGGTAACCATTGCACACTCTGGGGTGCCTCCCGGCGCCGCGGATCTGGCCGAACATTTCGCAGGAAGGGCTTGTGGGTCCACGTTTGATCTTTACTCTGGGTACAACCACCGGCTGATTGACCCGGAATCTCGAGATTACACAACCTTCCAAACTCCGTTTGGTGCGCTTCGATTGGTAAGATTGCCGCAGGGTTGGACCAACTCGGTGCCGATCTTCCACGAAGACGTAACTTACATCCTGCGAGACGAAATCCCTGCGGTTACCCGGCCGTATATAGACGACGTGCCTGTCGCCGGAGGCTTCACTCGATACGAAAAGCCTGACGGGACGTACGAGACCATCCCTGAGAACCCGCTGATAAGGGTCTTTGTGTGGTTACACTTGGTAGACTGCAACCGGGTACTTACCCGGCTAGCCTATTCTGGGGCGACTGTAAGCGGGAAGAAGTTGCAGATTTGCCGGGGAACTTTTAAGGTGGTCGGCCATGTCTGCTCATACGAGGGCATGCGCCCGGATGAAGATAGAATCGGCGTCATTGAGCGTTGGGGTCCGCTGAAGGATTTCCACGATGTGAAAGCTTTCCTGGGAACTGTGGGCGTTATGAGAATGTTCATCCAAGACTATACAGTCAAGGCTGAGCCGATTCAGAAGCTCACCCGGAAGGAAGTCATATTCGAGTGGGGCCCGGCCCAAGACGCATGCATGAAAGTTTTGAAGAAGGCTTTGCGAGAATGTCCCGCGCTTAGACCTATAAGATATGAATGGGACACCGAAGTGGTACTGGCGGTCGATACGTCGTACCTTGGAGTTGGGGTGCATGTGTACCAGCGGGATCCTTTGGACCTAAATAAGCGGTACTATGCCCGCTTCAGCTCCATACCTTTGAATGACCGGGAGTCGAGGTATTCTCAGCCCAAGCGGGAATTGTTTGGCTTGAAGAGGGCGCTAGACCACATGCAATATTGGCTGTTGGGCTGCCGCCAGCTGGTCGTCGAAACCGACGCTCAGTACCTCAAGGGCATGTTGGATCACCCGGGAATGGGACCCAACGCTACGATCAACCGCTGGATTGAGGAGATCCTGATGTTTCATTTCACTCTGAAGCATGTGCCGGGCAAGACTTTCGGGCCAGATGGACTCTCCCGCCGGCGTATTCAGCCGGGGGATCCAGAGTATGATCATCCAGAAGACGAGTTCGATAATAACGAGCCGCCGGGTCTTCATCCTGAAAGTAGTGCTTGGCCGCCTCTCAAGAACTTCGAGGATTTCAAGCACGATATTGACACCCGAGGTGGATATATGGTAGCGGAATTGGCGGGAGACGAGGCTCGGTCAGCCGCTGACTTCGGAAACGACGCCAAACAGGCTTGGGCTTACACCCGCCTTAGTAGAGAATATGTTTTCGAAGTCTTCTCTCAGTCAAAGGGTGACGACAAGCCAGAAGGCGAGCCGTTGATCCCTGACCTCGAATTGAAGTACGACCCGAAGAAGCGGGAACCGTATTCGGAAGACCAGCGTTCTGTAGCGGCGAAGCTAGCAGACGAGCGGCTGCTCCTCATGAAGGACTGGCGGCGGAATACCCTAGCTCGCCCGGCTGGCATGAACGACAAGGAATACAAAGCCTTCTTGCGATTTGCTACCGGCTTCTTCGAGGACGCAGATGGAAAACTCTATCATAAATCCTCAACAGGGAGTGCACATCAGTTGGTGGTAGACAAAGATCACCGAATGTATATGATGCGGGCGGCTCATGATAGCCTGGCCCACCGCGGTG
The DNA here is from genome assembly GCA_037176885.1 of Favolaschia claudopus. Lineage (NCBI taxonomy): Eukaryota > Fungi > Basidiomycota > Agaricomycetes > Agaricales > Mycenaceae > Favolaschia > Favolaschia claudopus. The sequence goes on from JAWWNJ010000019.1 coordinate 2,216,104, forward strand.
TCTTTGCTACCAAATCCTTGATAGAAATGCGTTTCTGGTGGCCTGAGATGGAGCGCGACGTCACCTGGTATATTAAAACTTGCGAACTGTGTCAGTTGAGGCAAAGGACTTTATTAAAGATCCCGCCAGTTGTCACCCATACCCCTTCGCTCTTCCAGGTGGTGCACGTCGACGTAATGGTCGTAGGAACTCCTTCCAACGGCTTCAACAAAATTGTTGACGCCCGCTGCTCCCTCAGCAGCTATATAGAAGCGCGGCCGATAAAGAATGAGAATGCCAGAACATTGGCCTTGTTCTTACTTGAAGATGTGATTTGTAGGTGGGGCTGCCCGGAGGAACTGGTGACAGATAATGCACCGGCCTTCCTAGCGGCTGTGGCCTACCTTGAATCTAAGTACGGTATAAGAAATATCAGAGTTTCGCCGTATAATTCTCAAGCCAACGGGAAAATCGAAAATGGGCACTTCTCGATGAGGCAATCCTTATGGAAAGCTACTGGCGGGAATCCCAGCAAGTGGTACTGGTTCTTCCCGCAGATGTTGTGGGCTGACCGGGTCACTATTCGACGAGGAACAGGTTGTTCACCCTACTTTATGGTAACGGGCGCACATCCGATCCTCCCGCTGGATATAGAAGAGGCGACTTGGCTAGTGCATCTGCCCGGCAGGACTCTGACGACCGCTGAATTAATCGGTTATCGAGCCCAGGCCTTGGCTAAGCACGCCACTCACGTCGAACAGATGAGGGAGCGGGTCACCGACGAGAAACGAGCGAATTTACGCCGGTATGAGATAGCGCATAAACACACTATCGAAGATTACCATTTCGAGCCGGGAGACTTGGTGCTCATCAGGAATACGACCGTCGAGAAGTCGCTGAATACGAAGATGGCCGCCAGATACCTGGGACCAGTAATTATCATCCGTCGTACGAAAGGTGGAAGTTATATCGTAGCGGAGATGGACGGCTCTGTCTTTCAATCGAAGATTGCTCAGTTCAGGGTCGTCCCCTTCGAGCAGCGGCGCTCTATTAAGCTGCCCGCTGACATTCACGACTTAATCGACCTCTCGGCCGAGACGCTAGAAAAGATGGTCCAGGAGGAAGACGGTTATTCTGGAGATGACTTCCAATTCGGGAATGTGAGGTTGACCCCCAGCGGGGCGGCTGACGAAGAGCCAGCTCTGCAGGAGGCCTTGCCCGAGGAAGAAGAAGAGGAAGAGGAACCTAACACGGATGAGCCGCTGCCTTTCAAACGAAAGACTCGTTCTGCCACAAAAGCCGCCGCGCGGAAATGAATTACTGCTACGATATCTACGTTACAATTTGAAACGGGATTCGAAGTCTTTAAGTAATTGGATTGTCTGCATCTCCCGCCAGTGAGCAGCGACTAAGTTGCGCACCCGGGGAGTGTGTGGCGGCCAGCAGAAGGATGAGCCGTGAGGTGTCCGAAACGATTGAGCCAGTACCGAGGATTCTGAAGAAAGGGGGACCCGCTGGGGGAGCTCTTTAGGAACGAGTCAGGGAACATGAGCATCGACGCCGGCAGAGGAGGACTCGGGGAAGTCGCGAAGGCTAGCCGAGATCTTCTCCCCTTCGTCGAGGAGCTGCTCGCGCCGGGCCAGAGAGCTACGAAGGTTCTCGTGGATGACCGCCAGCTCGACCATGATGAAATACATCCGCTTGCGCAAGGCAAGGTGGTTGCTCATGAACTCAGTACCCATCTCAACGACGCTAGCGGCCTCGTCGACAACGGCACCTGAAGCGGGTGCCGAAGCGTAAAACTCAGCCGTCGCTACGAAAACACTCAGCGGGAGGAATCACTGACAGTGAACGGGAAACTCACCGTGGGTGAGGAAAGAGTCCTCGTGGAACGGGACGCTGTCGATGCGGGCGCGCTTGTTACCCTTGCCCTTCTTAGCGGGGGCCGGGCTATGCTGAAAGAATAAAATGAATGAATGAAATTGAAAAGCAGAAATAACGGGCGACTTACAGCGCGCACACCCTTCTTGCCCGCCAGGGCTGACTTAGCCTTGGGACCGGTAGGGGGAGCCTTGGGAGCAGGGACATGCTCATCGTCAACGAGCATCTGGGTGAACAAACACCCAACGACGATGATAGAAGTGTCAATCGTCAGCTCAACACAGGCCAGCTGTTGAATGAAAGAACGAACCTCGTCAGCACCAATGGTGGTGAGAGCGGGCGATGGAGCACGAACGGTGCCTTCGTCCTCGTCCTCAGACTCGGGTTCACCCTGAGACCGCCCGCGAGTACTCTTCTAGCGGGGGATGATGATGAGTCAATGGTGAGCACGGCAATGAAAGTTAGTGAAACCGACCCGGGTCCCCTTGGAAGAAGAAACGGTGGAGACGGGCGGGATCGCCTTCTTGGAACGGTCTTCGTGAATGGCCTTGGTGATCCGCCGCAGGGCATCGTACCCAGCGGGGAAGGACACGTTTACCATCCGGGTCGTACAAGGTGTGGTAATATTCACGCGAAGTGAAGATTGCCTCACGAAGAACCGCGCTCTTGTCTTCCAAGATGAAAGGCATGAGCGGGGGAAGGCGTGCCTACGAACGAAAGAATAATGTTAACGAAACAAGGCTGGTCAAAGTAGCCGGCGGCTCTTACGAGAATCTCGGCAACGTCCTTGAGCTGGTTTTTACGAGACTCAGGCGGCGAATACTTGACGAGGTTGGCGGCAACGTCCATAGCCTTGAGGAAATCGGCTTTGACGGTGTTGTAATCGTTTTGAGACATTTTTGAAGGAAGCAGAGTAAAGACAGTAGACGAGGCTGGGGAGTATACCCGTTCGCCCGCTGCTTCTTATACTCGAGCGGCCGTAATGTAACGCCGTAAGGATAATTGGGACGAAATTTGGACAACGGCCGAACTTGGATTACCATTTATGGTAGATGCACCCGCCGGTGGCGCAGAAAATTATTTCAAACGCGCCCGATCGTTCCGTGGCACGAAAATTTGCTGCCGGGGGACCTGAATTTCCTCTGATCGATCAACTGAGGACAGTTGAGATTTCTGAAAGGGGGAGAGGTGGGTCACCTAGCACGTCATTTGAGGGCAGCGGGCACATCTTTACCAAGAAATAAATGTTTCCAAGGCCTCACATGGGGCGGGAGCGTGTGTTATCGGAACGAACTATCCGAAAGTACATGTGCCTGTATCTACACTGCCCGCATCCTAGCCGGAAGTTCCAGGAAAAGATTATTTGCGAGAACGTCTAACCGCTCGCGGATAACAGCAACATACGCAGCCGGGAGATTAGCCGTTTTGGCCTCTTGCAGAAGATGGAAAACCTGGCGGGCCTCGAAGTAAAAAGACAGCCGTTGGGTTGCCTCTGCGACGTTTCGACCAACGATTACAGCATGGTATTGTTGCCAGAATGGGAACTGCGCCAGGGTCCCCTCGTGAACGACGTCCCAAGCAGCAAGCTGTTCCTTCGTAGCCGCTAGAAGCGAGCGGGGGATCAGTTGTGGCGCAACAGATAAGAAAGAAGTCGTCACTTACGATCGGGACCCTCTTTGAAACGGTGCCGGCGGGCAGCTATTTCATCGGCCAGCTCAGCGGTCTGAGTGTACGAGCAGTTGTGCTTCAGCAAGAAACAGCGGGTACACGGTGCTCCCCACTCAGTAAACTCGCAATGAGAACGGGCGTTGAGGCACGCAGAGCATACCCGGCCAGGCTGCCGAATGATGAGGAATTACCCGAGGCAAAATGTTCAGGAACGTACATAGTACTCCCTGAGCGGGCCGACGGGGTCATTTGGAAAGAGTGGATTTTCCAGCAAAGACATGAGTAGACGACTGAAGCAAATGGGACCTTCCCGCCAGCTTAAATACCCCTCTGAGACCTGGCGGGAGACCCAAAAACATAGAGATCGACAGTGGGACTCATTGCACCCGACGCTCCCGGAAGATCCGCAATACATGTGGAATATCCAACGAGGTGCTGAGCTCCCGCTGAGCGAAAAACACGAGGAAGCTTTGGTTTCTAAGAAGCCTTCCTAATCGGGCAGCTTGAAACAGAGTTTTAAAGATGCAAGTTCGTTTGACAGTGGGAATATATTTCCTACTACGCTTACGGCCCGATGAACATAACGGGCGGGAGCCTTGCGCCGGACTGGAGAGCTACAGCGTCTAACCTATCCCGGAGGAGATCTACAATTTCCTTTCGCATGCCCGCCCCCTTCGCGTCAAACCACAGCCGATACAAGAAGCGTAGCTGGCCAAACCCAAGGGTGCCGAGCATGGACCTGGCGGCGAGGATGGTGCAAGTACGCACATCAATGTACAACTTCTCGTCGAATCGGGCAGCGGCAGCCCTGGCGTACCAGTCAAACTGAGCGATCCGCCCGGCGGAGGGAGCTAAAATCCACTAAGGCCCCGCCGAGAGGTAGAAAGAGAGAAAGCAGACTTGCCTGGCTGAGAGGCTAGAAGAGTGTCGCGACGACGGCTGTTCTCGGCCTGCCAGACGGACTTCTTAGTGTAGCAGCACAAGGCGGCGCGACCTATGAACATGCAGCTGAGGCAGGCTTCACCCCACTGAATCCAGATGCAATGGCGGTAGTTCTTGAGGCAGCACTGGCATTCGTACTCCGGCTAAGAGGAGGCACCCGTCAGCGGGAGAGCACTGAGAAAGAATGAAAGACCCACAAACTGAGCTTGAAGTACAAGCTGGTACTCTGAGGGACCGGTGAAGCTCCTAAAGCGTTCTGAGTAGAAAGTCGCTGCCAAAGAAAAGGCGGGCATCGCTCGAAGAACTCACTGGGCACCGGCCGCTATAAGTAAAATCTATAGCCGACGGGTGAGTACCCCCGGCTGCCGGACCAAAAGCTCAGGTGGAATCAGACATCACGATAACGGCTTGCAGCCGGGCAAAGAGATTTATTTGACCCTAACGGGGAAAAGTTACTAGCCCGAATTATCGCTCGAAGGTCTGGCGGCGCGTGCCTTGGGTCAAGGGCACAAGGGTCGGAACTTGAGCGTCCCGTCGCCTGATATCATGAAGAGAGATAGCTGCGTCAACGTCGCATTGGGCATGGATCGAACGGTCCTGAGCGCGCCACTCGCGTAAAACTCGAGACAGGATGTTGTAGAAATACAGCCGCCGGCTGGAGTGAGCGGCGTGAGACAGGTCGTGAGCAACGTCCCAGTCACGAAGGTCGCCGGCAAATTCCTCCCGCCGACGTAAAAAGTCAGCAGGCTCACCGTCCACCGAGCCTATGAACATATCGGGGCTTAAGCCGCCGAGGCGTAGGTGGTACCAGAGTTCGAGGAATGCAAGGTCGTATAAAGTGCCGCCTGAATAGAATAAGAAAGACGAGAATTTGAAGAGCGGCTGGACTTACCGCTGCGATAGATAAAAAGTGTCGGAAAGGTCGAAGATGGATAGGTAAACTTGAACCAATCCACCCCGGTGAACAGACACTTGGGGACCTTCGCCTCCCGGCACCGGGTGCACTTCGAACCCCAGTGGAGAAATTCACAATCTTCGCCGGCGTCACTACAAGGCGTGCAGACGAGATTCGGCTGGCGGTTGGTTGGACTTGGCGCAGAAATGCGTTGAGGAAGCCTACCACAGTATAGATCTTGCGCACGAAGTCTCGACTGACCGCCGGGAAGAAATGATAGTCGATTAAGACTTCCCCTACAGTCTGGGGCATGGCAGTGTAAAAGAAAGAAGAATTTGATTGGCTGTCTACCCCTATCAACTACAAGTACGGTAGCGGGCAGCTCGGGCCGCCGGGCCGGTCCTACTCTACGTTATCACTCTTACAAGACCAGCGGGAGAAATGAGGAACTAGACACCCGGTGGAGTCCGAGGACAGCCGCTGGCAGCTAGAAGAGAAGCCGCGGGCGATCCCCGCTAACTGATGAAGCACGGTGATAAGCGTCGATGCCGCTCGGCATGTTGAAAAACTTGACGTTCAAGGTTCAACCCGCTCTCTAAGTCGTATTCAGCCGACGGGTGTGGTACTTGGTCGAGATTCCCCAACTTGAACTCTTAACTCAATACTTAAGGGAGCTCGTGGCGGGAACTTGACTTAGGAACTTAAAGGAACTTAGAGATTTCACACAAAGGGGAGCAGCGGTAATCAAAGCTTTTATTCATCGGCTCTTTGGCGGGCACAAGCTGCTGTACTACTATGGAAGGAATAATTTTATTTTTGAAAGGTGCAGCGGGCAGAACCGAATGTTCTGCCAGGCTGCACCGCGCGCACAAGACATTTTGCAATCGGGTTGAAGGGACCCGGACCCTGCGATACGTTTAGCGAATAAAAATTTTAGGGGGCCGCTCGGCCCCCGCGATGAAACAATCTCCTGGCAGGAACGGGACTTCTTGTCAGAAATTGAAGAGAAAGAATTTAAGAAAGGGGGAGACTTACCTCCCCCGCCCGGCCGAAGACAGTGGCCGCCGACAAGCTGTGAAGTAGTCAGAGAGATGGGAGAGAGAGATCAGGTGGGGACATACCTTCAAGACGCCGCGCCATCGAACGGGGGCGGCGGCATTCCCCAGGTGCTGGGGGCCATGTCGTCGTCGACCTCACCGGCCGCGTCCGCGTCTGCCTCCTCCTCCCCCGCGCTGTCGACTGGAGTCGCGGCACGCTGCTTGCCCGCCCGCTTGGCAGACATTGCAGGGGCAGGCGGGAAGCGGTCTTCGGCTAGAGAAAGAAATAAGTGATTAAAAGAAAGATAAATGTTAAAACCACTTACGGTCGGTCGACTCTTCGGAGTCTTCGTCCTCCTCCTCGGCCTCGGAAGCGGCAGTGGGAGTCTTGGGAGCGGGAGCCTCGACTGGCGGCTCGTACTCCCCGTCAGACTCGACGGTGGGCTTACTGGTCGGCGCCTTCTTGCTCTTGCGAGACTTCTTCTTGGCGGGAGCGGGCTTTGGCTCGGCGACGTCGGGAATATCGGTCACCTTGCCGAGCTTCTTGAGTTTGCCCAAGAACCCGGGTGTGTCGCGAAGGACTTTGAAGGGGTGGGGCCGCCCGTCGGCTGTCTTCTCGGGAACTGCGAGGCCTTCGAACTGCTGAAGTTCGCTGGCGAGGCGGTTGCGCAATTTCACGTCAGACACGCCCGCTGGCAACTTCTTGTCGTCCAAAAGGACTTCGAGGCAGTCGTCGGCCTGGCGGGTATCAACGAATTAGAAATAGAAAGAATTGGAAACGGTGGAACCCACCTTAACTTCGACCCACTGCGCCTTGCCCTCTTTGTCGGCAAGGGCGGGGATGAGGAAAAAGCCGTAGTGGTCGTTGAGCTCGCGGTTGTCGACGGCTTTATAGAAATCCCAGGCGGACTGGAAGGGAGCCGGCAGCGGGGAGCGAAGGTCATCGTAAGAGACCGCGTGCCAAACCCAACCACGGTGAAGGTCAGAGTCGGCGGTCAGCGACTGAGCCATCGCCAACTTGAGGGTGACTTCCAAGAGGAAGTCGCACTCAGCCTCATCCTCCCCTTCGAACCGATCCAAGAATTCCTCGTAAGTCAGCGAGCGGCGGGTCTTGAGGATCACCAGCAAGAGCTGGAGGAGACCGTACTGGTACTCCGAGTTGGCACGAATGGCGGCGGTATTGGCGTCGGCGGCAACGCGCCCGAGGGCCATCGCGTTCTCCATTTTCTCCTTCCAGCCTAAAATTTGAAAGAAAAGTTAGACGAGACCCGGCGGGAATTAAGAAAGTTTAAAAACGAGCTTACCCGCGTTGGACATGTCAGCGTAGCGAAGGACCTCCGGGCCCAACGCACCCAGAACCTCACCGCTCATGAGCAGCGAGCAGCTGTTGGTTGTCTTCTTCTGTCGGCAGCCGCGGCACATGGCGGGAGTGCCCTCGATAACGCAGGAGCTGCCGAAGCTGAGGCAGTTGGTGCACCGGGGGCCGACCTGGGGAAACCCGTAAATCAAGTAAAGCCGAAAGGCGGCCAGAAGGGACTTACCTGAGGGCGCGACAACTTCAGCATCTGGCGGATCCAGTCGTCCGAGATGATGTAGCGGTTGGTCTCCTCGTCGAAGGGGAGGTCTTCGCGAACCGTCGCCGGGAGCATGCTGAGGAATTGGTGCAGCACGCCCTTGTTGGGTTGAAGGAAGCCGACCTCTTCGGGCAAACGGTTGCGGCGGGGGTGAGAACGAGCGTTCAAGGTCTGGCTATGCGCAATCCCGCTGTAAGCAAGGAGGTCAGGGTGGCCGCTACGAGAGGAGTTCAAAAGAGAGGACTTATCTTGGTCTTGACGGGGACGATATCCTCCGAGCGGAGGATGCTCTGGATGAGCATGGCCTCCGACACGTCCTTGACCGCGACTGAAGCAGAGACAGGGAGTGGCGCCTTCGCGCCGGCCTTGATGATTTTGGGAGCGGGAACGGCTGTTGTCAAAGAAATAAGAAAATCTAAAAGAAAGAGTGCGAAAGAAAAGGGAATACCTTTGCGGCTAGGACCCGCTACCGGGGCCTTAGGAGCATCCTTGGTCTCGATCACCTCGATGTCGGAGTCGTGGCCTGAGCGGGCGCGTTCGTTATGTTCGCAGAGGAACTGATAGATATTAAAGATACCTTCCGATGCCGGTGCCTTGGCGGGCTATAAAAAGGGCCTAAGTCGAGAAACGAAGGAGTTCACTGGCGTACCTTCGTCTTTTTGCCTTTAGGCTCCTCGTCCTCAGCGGGGGTGTCGGGCTCCTTGCGCTTTGAGCCACTCGCGGGCGCCGGCTTGATGATAACGACCTGGGGCACTTCCTTGGGGACGGGACCGTAACGAGGCCCGCCGCCACTCTGAAAGAAACAGAACAAGTCAGCCCAGGCGCGGTAGTGGATCGGCATACTCGGCGTACCTTGGTGGACTTCGTGGACGCAGAGGAGCCGGGTTGGGCTGGTTTCTGGGCCTTGGAGCCCGCTGGGTGGTCAGACACTGGCTTAACCTTGGGAGTTTTAGGGGGCGCTGCTGGCGGGGCGGCCGGTGGAAGAGGAGGCAGCGGCTTCGACGCAGTGATTTCTGTGAAGTCGCGCAAATAGTGGGGCTACGGCGGCGAGCAGATGGGTTCGCCATGAACTAGAAAGGAAAGAAACGGTGTACTCACCGGGCAACCGAAGTGAACGATCTCCGACTTGGTCAACAACATCTCCCTCAGGTTTGGGTAGTCTTGACCCGGGTCGGCGAGGTTCACGGCGATTCGAAGGGAGTAGTGGAGGGCGATCAGCCATGGCGGGCAGCCACGAAGGTCGCCCAGCTTGGCCCGTGAGGCTGTCTAAAATAAAGGGACGGTCAGGGGAAGCCGCCGCCGACTAGCAGCAGCGGGAACCTACCACAATAACACGGACGTTCTGAAGGAATCGGAGAAGATTGTCGGCGTCTTGCTGCTTGGCCACGGCGGGGATGGCGATCTGCTTGAGGTCGCGGAACTCGTCGCTCGAGAGGCGACGGAGGGACGCATACCAATCCTTGGCGGGAGCTGGGGCGGCAGCGGAGGTCATGCTGGGTGTGAAACATCCAACATGATCCCGGAAAACTCAGAAAAAACTCCAAGACGACAGGCGGGAAGGACTCACGTCAATGTGTTGGCGGGCTTGGGGTAAAAGAAGCTAAAGATAGAAGAAAACAGGATGAAAAAGAGGAAAGTTTGATGGGAACCTCGCCAAAACCTCCAGCTCTTTTATACGTCGAGCGGCGGAGCTCGAAATTCTTGATGGGATTCTCTGAAAAACTCAGAGAAAAACATTTGAATGGAGAAGCGCCGCCGTGAGAGCGAAAAATCTGAGTCAGGCTGCGGCTGCGGGCCTAGAAAGGTGGAAGCAGGGACCTACAACGATAAAGTTTGGATATAATGAAAAGAAGCTGATGTACTTCCCAATCGGGAAGTCAATACATTCCCGATGACGATTGACTGAGTCCGAGCGCCGCGGCTAAGGATAAGGTTCGAATTGAATGGCCTTGCAGGGTCGGACTAAAAATAGGTCGAAAGAGAGTTTCGGGAAGGCCTGAGGGCTGATTCTGGAATGGAATACAGAAGGGAACTGGCGGGATCGTCGGGCCTCGCTGGCGGGCCGCCAGCGTTTATCAAAATCGTTCCAAGACTAGATTGTCTTGAAGTCCCCTTCCTCTGAAAGGTGACAAGTCGCTCAGCGGGCGGTACACCAACCGTCAACTCGGGAGAGTTGAAATCTAGAAAGGGGGAGATGATAGGGCCGCTCAGCGGCTACGCATGAAACCACAGAAATTTGTCGATTTCTGTACCTATCAGCGGGAGGAAGTGAGGCTAGGATTACAGAAGATATACTCTACCTCGGGGGCAGTATCTTATTGCTTAGGATGGCCGATAAGCCAGCGGGACATCATCATCTGGTAGCGGGAGCTTAGCAACGTCTCCCTAAACATGGGAGCGGGACTCTGACTTCAACTACTACTACTGTTGGGCCGAGAGCGTAGCGGGAAACCGTTGCCTTAAGGTGCCGGAGGCCACCAAGAGGAATTACCAAAACCCCGATGTTAGGCGCTAACCCGCCGAACCACCATCGACGAATCAGACAGACGGACAGACGGACTCATTAGTACCGGCGGGGACATGCCGCCGGGAACATCACCTTAGGCGGGTCAAACAAGACCTCACGGGAGGGCCAGATCAAGGAAGACTTGATCTTACACGAGCAGCGGGCTTATCACCGAGGACCCGACTAGGGCCGGCGAGCGGACTGGACCAGACGGGGAGCATCGGCTGCCTCGGGTTCACTAGCGGGAAGATCAACCGACGATGCCGGTGTCAAATACCGTTGATATCGGGGAGTCTCCCGGCGAGTGGCGAACCCTTGGATTATATCGGCTTGCCCTGCTTCAAGCGGGAGCCTCTTTCCTGATAACAGAAGAACTCAGAAGAACTTGACCGCACTCAAGCCGCCACCAGCACGGATGGCGGGAGGCGACCTTGGCCTTCACTCGACCAGCGGCAAGCAGCCATTATGAAGAAGATATTTCGTGTCTCTCCTTGAAGACATGGCAACCAGCACGCCATTGCACTGCAATAAGGCGCAATACCCACCCGCCCGCATGGACTTTCTCCGGGAGGCAGTCTTTTCACTCACGACTCGCAATCCTGAATATACCATTGGTTCCCAGCGGGCGCGGCATCAAACTTGGACACTCTCTCATCATGATTTTATTTGGTTGTTTCTGTTCCCGCTGCATGTATTTAATCTCCCGCTGTACTTTTGGTTACTCAGTCAATTACCTACCCGTAGACAAGGGCAGTTTGTAGCGGACTCTAGAATTTGAATTGAAGCTTTGAAAGAGACTAGACTTGATATCTGAGAGAGACTCGAGTGATACGGAAAGACTTGTGGCATACCGAGCCGCCAGAACTTTGAGAGCCCCGCCAGCCTTTGAGCCCGCGCCCTCCTGAAATACGAGGCCCCGTCTCTTGCAGTTCCGCGGTATAACCAAGACCCCCGTTCGTGCTTGATTCCGCGCCGTCGACGCCCCGTGTGCCCTGCCGTTCCGCGGTATTCAAAGACCCCCGTTCGAGCTCGCCGCCGCGCAGTGGTGTAAGTGCCCCGGCCACTGCTAGTGTCCGCGCCATCGACGTAAGAGCCCCGCTCCTTGCCAGAGCCGCGCCAGTTGAATAAGAACCCCGTCCCGCTGAGCCGCGCCTTCTGCCCGCCGGTTGTCATCCAGAAAGCTTCTTCCCGGTTGACGATCCACTACCGGGCGACGCTTTTCTATTGGCACGGAGACCCTCCCCGCTAGACTCAGAATTTCTCATTTCGAAGTCTCAGAAAGAGTGACTCTTCGCTTCTCCCGCTGCGAATCGTTTTGCCCGCTACGTTCTCGCTAGACAATCTAGTAGTTCGTCCCGCTCAAACGTAGCGACCTTGATTGATTGAAGCTTGCACAAGTATTCTGAGGGACGATACGTGCTCCCGCCACCCCGAACACACACACACACACACGTCGTATTGGATTAGATTTAGTGATTTTATATTTCGGTATATTTCACGCCTACACCTACACGCACCGTTTCAACGCGCCCATCCCACGCGGCATGGAAGAAGCGGACGGCTTGCCGCCCTCGAGCCCCCCGCTTGCACCCTCCTCTCCGCCTCCCACCCCGTACCAACCGTATCCGGGCTTTGACTACGCGTCGGCCTCTCTGCCTCACTATGCCAGTGGGCTTGACTTCATGTCGGTCCCTGGCAGCCTTGACTTCGCGTCGGCCACGCCTCTTTCGGCATCATTGTTATTAACACCCACGTACACATCGTTCTCTGCCAGCCTGGACTCCCCATCATTCGGCCACGGACCTGCTTGGACGGCACTCGGCACTACCTCGTTGACCCAGCAAGCCGCACCTCCCGAATTGCCATCGATATCTACCCCGATTGTCCCTTTGGATCTTAATGAGCCTCGGCCGTATCGGGAAATAGCCTGCGACCTGTGCGGCAGGGTGATTAACTGCCCGAAAAAATCCATCGGTCCGCTTCAGACCCACCGGAATTCCAATGACTGCAAGAGACGCGTCAAAAGAAATCTACAGCAGCGCGAACGGGATGCAGCTGCGGCTGTCTCGAGTTCTCTGCTTCCAACGGCGGAAATCACCTCCTTACAAGCAAATATCCAACGCTCTTCTTCGGAGATTTGTATTCTACGGGGCCGGGAGTTGGCGCGCTCTCAGCGGCGTGCTCATTCCAATTCTCGATCGCGCTCTCCGGCTCATGGGCCTCGATCCTCATCTGTTCCTGCCGACACTTCATTCAGCCGCTTTACCCACGAGACTCCGACTGGAGACGAGGAAATCATTCCATCCTCTGTGCCTGATCCTTGCCCCGGGTTTCTTCTCGAATGGGCTGCTCCCGAGAGCTATCCGTGGGGAATCCACGCCTCAAACAGTCGCATGAATCTTCCATATCATCTGGAACGATTCTTGGATGATGGAAAACAGCTCTGGGCCCGATCCGTCAACTGCACTGGCTCGCGCGGAATATTGCAGCCTGAATGCGCATCATGTCTCTCAGTGAAACTCGGGCAAACTCTCATCAATCTCGAATTTCGAGCGCAGAGTGCTCCCGCACACACGCCATATCAATATCTCACGCATAATCAGTTGACTGACGCTTTGCGCGAAGTAACTGCTCAAAAGAATACCCAACGGCTTACGGTTTGTCGCCTTTTCTCCCGAAAATATTCAACTAAGTTGTTTTCGAAGATTTTGAACATGGCCAGAAAGGTTTCCCGAACCACCGCTCGCATGAGCGATCATAAACGCCTGCTAATGGCAATGTCAACATGCGATATCCCGCGTCTAAACATGCTCATTACAGCGTGCCGGTCCGAACGAACTCATCAAACGCATTGCCGGTGCTGTTAGCACCTTGAACCCGAATGGATACTCCACACGCAGCTACACAGACACCGACAAGAAATTTATGCGCTGCATGAAGCATATTGCCGGCCGAAAAGGTGTTTACGCCTTGTCAAAAGCGCTTGGCTTGCCATCTATGTCTACAATTCGGGCGTCAAAACCTCTTCGGCTTCTTCCTAGCTTCGCTGCCCCCAAACCTGCTGAAATCGGCGCCAACATCTGCACATTCTTTGGTCCCGATTCCCCGAATTCGAAGTTTCCGACTTCTGGCCATGTATTAATGATCGACGGGCTCCATCTTTCTCAACGTGCATGTTGGCACCGCCCTAGCAATCAAATTCTTGGGTTGTGTCGCGAGCATTCGGAGACTCTTGACCTTTCCATGAATAACATGGATTCGGTACTCAAAGTGGTTGATGCAGTTCATGGCGATGCACCCACATGTCATTACGGCCGTGAAGCCACTGTTCTTGCAGTTGGCGCTTTTCGCGACAGCAATTACCACGGAGTTCCCATCGGGCAAACTCAAACTTGTAAAAGCGAGAAGGGTCCAGCTTTCGCTGCCCTACTCCGTACCGCAATCGAACAGTGGGAAGTTCATGGGGAGCCGCATAACGGACCGCTGTTCCTTGTCAGCACAGACGGTGACTCCGTCTTTCGCGAGGGTCTTTTCCACGTGTTGATGTCTCATACTGTCGACGAATCAAGCTCGCTTTATCTCAAACTTGCGGGATGCAAGGGTCTCAATCTTCAATGCGGCAAGAAAAATGTGGTGGCTGGTCCCGATACCAAGCATGTGGCTAAACGTGAGTAGATAATTCGTATTAATGCAGAGTTCAATTGAAGCTTCGTCCCGATCTAGGAATTGCGACGTCTGAACGTAGCCCTGAGGGAACCGTTATCGACCAGGTCGTTCTTAACCGCCCTATCATCACTCAATGGCTGGAAAAGCTCCCCGGCGAAACCAAAGAAACCGTCGCCATTCTCGTTGATCCCGCTGATCACCAGAATGTTCCAAAAGCATACAAACTCTTGCGCGCCATTATTTCGCTGGGGAAGGACGGTATTCCTGATTCTCCCAATCTGTCTCCTACAGATAGAATTACTCGCCGAGCCTTTGAACTTGCCGGCGAGATGTGGCGTGCATTTCTTGACACCTTCACGGTTCGGGAGCTCTCTTTATCAGAACGCCTCACCAACCTGTCCCAATTTGCTCATATGGCATTTGTGTTCTATCGAATGCACGGCTCTTCATTCTTGTCTAATCAGCTCTATGGTGACCTGCAAGCCCTTGTCAAGGCCGCATTTTTCTCAGTTGCTCGGCAGCAGGAATTGGACCCGGAACAAGCATTTTACTTGTATCAAATCGGCAGTGATCGCCTAGAGGAGCTCTTCTCCGAAATTCGTACTGAGTCGCATGATTCCAATTGCGACTCTTTACAGCTGTCCGAGAGACTCTCAACCGCAGCTGATACAGTGGCGATTTTTGCCGAGCATCCGGAATGGCACCAAGGCCACGTTCGCCGTTCTTGGTCGGGGAAAGAAGCCGATCATGTCAATCCCACCTATTTTACTGGAGATCAGACGGTAAAGAATGTGGTCCTCACAACTGTCTGGCAATCAGGGAGGAGCGCGGCCGACAAGTTTCTTCTCGACCACGGCATCGATTTTGATTTTGTCGAGGTTCTCTCAAATCCAGAGGTCGATTTTTTGCGACCGAACGGCGGGGGCGTTTACCCGGGTATTTCAAAGGAGAAAGACCGCTCTTTACCTCCGGACGATGAACCCAGCTCCTCTGCTACGCCGGGCGCTGTTGCTTCAAACATTCCAACCGACGCTGATGAGCCAATGGACGACTCGGAGGGTGCGGATGATCACACCCCAGAAGATTTACCGAATATTACTCTCGAGGATCTTCTTCCTGAACCAGAGGACGACTCACCGGCCCTTTCACCCCATTCCCAGACCGCATCCCTGTCGATTCCCGCCAACTCCAACCAAGATTGGTTGGAATATCAACTCGACAACGGCGGGACAAAGCATCTTCACAAGGCTTCGATTTTGAGCACTCTATTCAACTCCGATTATCGCCATCTTGCCGTTGGTCGACTGCTTCGTGTTCGATGTTATACCAAAGACGGCGGGCGGAAGCCGAATTTGAACAGCTTGGATTTTTCCGGCGAGCACTGTTTCAACGTCGGGGACATAGCCGTTGGTTTAATTCGGACTGGGGATCTCGTTGCGGCTGCCGTTATCAAAGTTACAGTCATTTTGAAAGAGAAACAGCGGGTCAGTCAAATCGACACACAGGAGCTCGGCTCTCCAGAGTCCAAGGTGTCGATTACTGGCCAGTTGCTGGTTCTCCGTGATGTTCTTGTTGTAGGCGATGGAGAAGCGAATCCTTCAACTCACAAATGGCTGTGGAACGGAAACTATGCAAAATTCGATCCTGTTAAAGGCGCGCAGTCGGCGGTCGAAGCCGGCACACGTAAAGCTCTCACGGTTCAAATTCCTGGAGCTTTTGTCCACCCATTGGACGCCGAGATCGAAGAATCAAAACATCTAAAGTACGACGAATATCAATCCCTTCGCGCCAAACACGTACTGCATGTCTGGGCTGTCCAGCAAGAAGATCTACTTGCAGTTGTCTCTACGATGTACGACAATCTTGACGGTCCGAGCGTTGTGAAGACTCTCCCGAAGCACGGGAAATCTACGCAGTTTCCTTACTTGAGTTCCAATCGTAAGCTTTTTGACACTCAATATATTTATTCTCTCATCCTTTTGCAGAAACAGCTGCTTTCATTATCGCGTCTCCCACCCAAACTCTTTGCAAAAAGACTGCGAACAGCGACAAGATTCAGTGTTATCAGTGCCATCTCTTTATCAAACCCGACGATTCGTGGGCACATGTTGGAAGTCACATCTTCAAATCAATCAAGGGCATTCCTGAGCCCGATCTTCATGAACAGGTACGTCGTTGATTAAATTTTATTTACAGCAACTTAAGTCGAATTTCGGATACCAGGTTGCCTCTGTGAACCCCTGCGGTTTCTGCGGTCGAGCTGGGTGCGACATCGACCTATCGGGCACGCCAGCCGCACGATCGACACCGAAACTCACCTCTAGCTGCTCGCGCGCACATTCCTTCAGCTATGGACACCGCAAAAAATATTCGGCCGCCACTCCGTGCACTAATGTCCCCATCTTTTGCTTGTTATGTCCAACTACACCCCCAAGAAAATCGCCTCCAGTGTTCTGGAAGTACTCAATCTATTCTCACATACGGCTGGCTCACCCGCAACATTGGGATGAGTTGTGGAGCCGTCCCACAAATCTTGCCGCAGATATGGCTCTCAATATTTCGATTTCTCGGGAGGAAATGAAGGCTCTTGGAGCCGTTCATGGTCTTTCCGATGCACCACTGGCTCAAACACTCCAACCTTCATCGCGTCGTGGTCAGAAACGCCCGCTAGATGACATTACAAACACCGACCCTTCGCTGGAGGCAGGTCCATCCTCGCGGTTGAGAACTTGATTGTTTGCCTTCATATTACTTACTAATGCTCACAATACACAGATATACTTACCATATCCTCCATATACCTTGTACAGATCTTTCCTACTCTCACTCTGTCGAATGTCTCTTCCTCTTCGATAAACTCGTACATATTACCGCCGCCATATACTCACCTTATTTCCAATATAAATACTCACTCTTGCCTGAATACTCCAATCTGGATTCAATCTATTCTTCCACCCAATTATCCATCCGGCCGCACGTATCCTTCAGAACTTGCGACTCAAACTGCAGCGAATGGTGATTGACTTCCGTTTTGGGAAGGCGGACCACCGGACCGAGTGATTGCCGAGTGGTGGTGGTCTCTAGGGTTCCGGGGTCTTGACAGCTAGGTTTTGGGTAGTCGCGGTCGGCAGGTTTTGATTCCGAGTCCCCTTGAGCGTCTCCGAAACCTTGAATTTGGACCGTTACGTGAGTTGGACATTGAAAATGAGCTCTGTACGGGCAATTTCGGGTATTACGCAGCCAATTAGACCCCATATCGTCTTCGAAAGGTTTACTACCCGAAATCTGACCATCTTGGAAGTACTTATTAGCCATAACCTCGCAACTCAGGCTTATCATGGGCAGGTTTGGAAAGATGTGGTCTTAAAACCTCTGAGCCGACTCGACCACTGGGAGCCCGGCTTCGGAGCCTTGCCAAATAAATCCACTCAGTTGGATCCTCCGAGAAACCTCTACCTCTATTCATGTTCAGCTGAGCTTCTCTCCAACCTGAGCTTTTGAAATCGGCTTCGCTCATTTGCTTGATGATCAGAACTCACAACTACGATTTTTGAGTCTACGGCCTTCCTGCACCGAGTATTCGGACTGTGAAAAACAAAAACCAGCCTCTCATAGCCAACCAGGTTCATTCAAGCATCGGAGCTTAAAATCCGACCCCCGAACCTAGCTGGAATTAATTGAGCCCAGCCAATTTTCCCGCTCTTACGACTTCGAGCGACTCACGTCTCACCTTGGGCCCTGGGCTTGAAACCAATCATTCAGCCTTTTCAAAAGCCCTCGACTCAACCCGAGATGTGAGTTGTCCGTTGAAAGTTAGCTTATTGTTCCCTGAAAGGTTGAGTCCTTGAAAGCTCGACATTTGCTTGAGTATCAGCCCTGACTATATGGGCTAGGGCAATCTGGTTCTTGAAATCTCTTAACCTATTCAAATGCTGGAACGTTAACCCAATGATCCCGCTCCGGCCAGGTAGATTCAATCCATTCAGCTTGTCTCACTTGCTTGGTGACCAGAACTACCAACCTCTCTTTGTGATGTTATAAATATTATCCTAACACCTCCCACTCTTCCCTCTCCAAGGTTCATCCATTTGGCTCTCCCGGCGTGGTCGGCGCAAACGACTTGAACCGTGGGAATCGTATCTGATCGCATCATTGAGCCAATCTTCGACGATTCGTTTCTGGCTGCTACACTTGAATGAGTTGTGAGCTGCTCGACGTAAAGATGGAGAAAATGGCTGACCCGAGACCCAGCTTGAGCCTTGGTTTAGGATGTGGGAGTCGCACCTTCGATGCCTGACAGTGCTGGCCAGTGACCTGAATTCGGAAACTGGTTGACAGAGACTGATTCAAAGGGAACCGATTCCACCGGCCTAGTGCAGCTGTACAGGAGGATTTGTCCGACTTGAATTAGAACAAAACTCGATGAAAGAACAGGACTTGAAGGTCAGTGATCGGAGCAGGTAATTTGAATGTGACGCTTAGGCAGAGAAGATTGAACCAAGCTATGAGTGACTGGATGCAACAAAGCAGTTGAGCAATTGACCTTGGAAGCACGAGGTTATCTTGAAAGACAGCCTTTCATAGGTCTCTAAACGGTGCCGTACACCGTCGGGACATAGTACTCTATACGACCATATTTGACTATTGCATATTTGATTTTGAAAACTTGCGGGAACTTGAAAAAGTTGCGGGAATTTTTTTCTTGAACTTTGTATCTTGCGGGATTTGCAACTCCGCAAGTTTGTGTTGCGGGATTTCGACCAAAATGCCGCAAGATAAACGAGGTGATTATCTCTCGTCAATGTTGCGGCATTTCGGTCAAAACGGCTGTTTATGTTGCGGATCGGCCGAAAATTGATAAATGTTGCGGCATTTAATTAATGTGCATCCGGACCGCCATAGTATCCGATGTTGAATGGGTCGCCTACATCGAGCGCTGGAGTCCTGGTATCTGCTCGTCGTGGGGGTCGAGGTGGACGGTGCGTGGCACGGTGGCAGTGACATAACGTATCACTTTCTCACGTTGGTCGAAGTGCCGTAAGTTGAAGTTGAACTTTTGGAATTCTCGCCCGATGAAGAGCGAGTTAATTACTTAAAAAACAGTCGTCATAAAAGGCTTTCAATGCAAGCGAAACAATTGAAACGCTGAAGCTGATCCTGATCATTGAGTTGGTCAGTAAATTTCGAGCTGGGGTAAGGAAGCAACGAGTATGCTGCGATCTGGTTTTTACTGCTACGGATAGCCCACATGTTTGTAGGTCACGCTATATACCTGTATCAGCACTCGCTTGTGAAATGAAATTCAATTTGAAGCTCACTCAGTGACTCACCCATCCCCTCCTCTTCCATCATCCCCCGTTTTCTCAACACGTCTTAAATTTTTCTCATTTCAAGTCCATCAACTTGAATCGCTGAGAGAGCGAGCGCATCTCATACAAACTTTCGCCCGACGCAGAATCTGCCGTATGTACCAGCTCACCGTCGTCCAAAGAATAAGCATAAGAATATTCATGTTTTTACCCGTTTTACTGTCTTCAGCGTCATCAAAGTCAATGTCATGATAAACTATCGATGATTTCATTTCCCCCGCTTGCTGACGGCGCTCTGAATATCCTGTCAGTTTTTCGCTCAGAAAGACAAAAAGAAGATACGATCATCTCGACGATGACTCTACGTCTTTCAAGGCTTCATGTACATGTCTCTTGTTCGCCGTTCCTATACCTATTCGGCGCAGCAGAATATCTTTATGGTGGCTTTCATCCATGATAACACTTGCCCGGTGACCGGTGAGGAGACACTTCAATATAAATTACGATTTACGCAGCCCAACACCAGCTCATTCACCTGACTGTTCCATCACATCCCCACCCCTCCAAGAACCACCGAACCAACCAAAACGATCAACACCAACCTCCAGCTCGAACGGAAATCGCTCGAACCACCATTTCGCCGACACGCGATGTTATTGCTTTGACTAAGCTCCCTCGCACAGTCCATGAAAGCACTGTCACCGTCGAATGTGAATGCGTTGTTGAACGGACAGCCGCAGGTTCCGTTTTCGAATGTCGGAGTGCTGCCTACGCGGGGACAGCAGGTCTGGAGGATTGAGGAGTTGCTTATGGCGCAGCCTTTGAATATAGAGAGAGAGAGCAAAGTCAGCACGAGGTAAACGGGATTGACGTCCAATACGTAGTACCTTGGAAGGTGGGGCTAACTTCGACTTTCTTTAGCGTGTCAATACCGGCGCAGCCGGTTGGCAACGGGGGCAGCGCGGATGATATCGACGACATGAATATGAACTTGAAGAGCAGAAACAGGTATATGAGTTAAGAAACTGACAACTAGAAGGAAGGAACGAAGGAAGAAGTGAGGTTCAAATCCTTTGCAGAACTCCTTTAATGTGCGCGCATTTGAACTAGTCGTCTTTGAAGGTCTTGCGTTCCAAATCAGCGGGATTCTCCAGCCAAGCCCAAGCTCTCATTGACGACCTCCGGACGCACGCGGTTAAAAGCGGGTGCGATGAACATATTGAGCGGAGTGAACTGCCTTAATAGATTGCTTGAACGCAGAGCTCCCGGCTCCGTGATGGAAACGGAGGATCGTTCCGAAAATGGATAGCGTAGTACAGCAGGCAGCGCAACTAACGAACGAGCGGGCTGTAAGTACGACTGTAGAATCTCGAAGCGCAGGAGATGATGCTGGATCGGAAATGCGCTACGAGGCCAACTCATTTTGTGGTCTCACTCTTAAAATTTTGCGTATGATTCGCCTCCCGGGTCTGCTCGTCGAATCATGGTGGGAATTCAACAGTTCACTTAGGTAGCAAGTTAATTCTTCAGTACAGAGAACTTAGTTAATCCTGAGCGAAGCGTACCCTATCCAAAATAACACCAACAAAATAAACCTATGTACTAATCAATTAACCACCGGCACCATCGCGTCATTATCGCAATTCTCCTTCCAACACGGCGAAAACCCATTATACGTATTATCCCACGACATCTGAATACTCCCCGTCGAAATCCAGTTCCCCTGCACCTGCTCGCAAACACAAGTATCCCAAGCCTGTCTCTTAACGATATCCTTCGCCATATCCACCAACGCCGGCTCAAACCCGTTCTCCTTGTCGAACTTGTCGCCCAAGTCCGCTTGGTATTCCTCGATCTCCGCTTTGGTGCCGTAGAGGTCGAAGCCGTAGTACATGGATGCGGGGGCTTTGGAGGGGACGGCGCCGCCTGGGTGGACGCATTCGCGGGCTTCGCCGATGGTGGCGCACCCGGTGGGGAGGGCTTCTTGGAGGGTGGAGACTCGCGTGGCGTGGAGCTGGGTGGTGCCTGCGTTTGCGTTTTTGGAAGTGGTCACGGCGCGGGGAAGGAGCTTGTCGATGTTGGAAGCCGCCATTGACACAGTGGACTGAGCGTCGTCGTCGTCGGTCGGGGCGTGGGGAATGGGGACAGCGAAGTGAAGCCGTGGGCTCCCCGACTCGAAGTTGTGCATGGAGGACCAGACGTTGACGGCATGCGAGTGGTTCGCTTTGAACGCGCGGTGAGCGTGGTGGACGGTGAGCGGATGCGTGTGGTTCGCCTGCGCAAGGTCCCAAAGCGTCACCGCCTCCCCGCTCGCGTGATGCCTCGCCCCGGGAAGCGTCCAATTCCTCAACATCGCATGATACTCCTCCGCGAACTTCGGATTCCTCGACCGCCTGACGATCTCCGTCTGCGTCCCCGCCTGCGCCCACGTCCGCGTAACATCAACCAGCTCAAAATTCGCATTGATATTCGCAGACGCGAGGGACGCAGCGACGTTCGCCTGATAGATTCCGCCGATTCCGTATAGCGTCGTTATTCCGCCGAGAACGCATGAGGTGGCTCCGCTGATGGTGACGCCGGCGGTTACCCATTCCCAGATGCATTCGCCCAAACCGAAGAGACCGATGGCGGTACTCGCGTAGGGAACCCATTTGAGCAGGGATTTCGCCCAGGAGAAGAACCCGCGGCGGAAGACGATGGTGGAGAGGGAGGTGTCGGTGGAGCGGTGTTGGATGTCGGTGCGAGAGGAGGGCGAGCGCGGAAGGGAGCGGATGTGGCGCTCGGGGCAGGCGAGGGGAATCATGTTGAACAGACGCAGGTGGGGGTCGGTGCCGTGGATGGAAGCGTCGTATATCTCAACCGTCGACGAGTCGATCACGACATGGGCAACAGGAAGACAAGCGGAGTCCGGGGCTTTAGAGACGGCTGAAAGAGTTGGAATGGTAAGTGGATGTGAAAGACACGATGAAGACAAAGATAATATCATACTCACAGTGAGACGTAGCCAACTCTGGGACAACTGTCGCAGAAGAGATAGTCGCGCCGAGAATCGCGCTGAGAGAGACGAAAAGAACACTCAGCTTCATTGCCGCAAGTGAGGATGAACTAAAACTGCGCTCCCTCCCTCCATTTATAGGCCAATTCAGAGTCGAAAGGCGCCAAGGTCAAAGCAGCAGCGATATTTGGATTTTTGCCCAAGGCCGCCTGGCCGACCTGCGAGAAATGGTATGAGACGCGTGTCCAACGAAAATCAGGAACGATAAACGAATAAAACAGCTTACCGTTTACACACCGTTGGCTAAAAAAAGAATGCCAAGAAACAAAGGCTGCTGAGGATCGTCGGCGAGCACGGAGGCCAAGATGATCGGAAGGTCTGTGTGTACTGTTTCTGGCCTTCGATCCCTTCAACAATGAAATCAAACGCGCTAATGTACAAATATTGTCGTACCTGGCTGTCCCGCGCGCTGATGCCGACCAGAACTGGAGTCTGGACCATTCTTGAATTCGAAATATAGACATGAGGACTCACGATGAACCAGCTCGAAAAGAGGAGTTCGGAACATGTAGAACTGAGGGTTTTCTGTGGTTCAAGGTCCGGATCCACGCTCGAGCATCTGGGGACACAGATGGAGGAGGGAGAAAACATTGGGTTGATTACGGCATTCCAGTTGTCGTTGTTTGGTGACAGCTTGATGTTCCCACGCCTCGGCTCTTCCCGGCTGGATAATGGATTGGTTGAAATTTTGGTAAAACTCGGTTGAAGCCACGTAGGTCGAGTATAGTAAGATAAACTTGCCTTCAACTCAAACCACGTAAGACTGCTAGCTTCGACCTTCGGAACTTCAAGAAATTTCATGAGAAAGCCCGGCAAAAGCCCGGAGCCGGTCTTTCGGGAATTCCTGTCTCAGCCTCCGGCTGTCTGGTTAGTCACGCTTTCGCCATCGAACTCAGACATTTTGGGCTCCCACCTTTCCTGCTTGAAAATCCCCGCTCGCAGCAGAACTGCCCTCATACCAACGATGGCCTTACGATTCAATTTCCTTCACGATACATGCACGGAGTTGCTCTAACAAGACCAATATATGCTCTTTCGATAAGTATTTCTTGTATCAGATGCACCCAAAGCCGTAGCCTCTCACACGGTGCTCTTCATCCCCTCGGCTTTCAGCTTGATCCAGGTCGGACGCGACATAAGCTCGTTCCACCAGCTTTAGAATATGAAGCCGCCGGGTCAGTATGTGCTTCTTTCAAAGCAGAACTAGGATTTACTAACCGCGCTACGTTCGGTCGTTCCTTGACGGTCATAATGTCTACGCCGTTCTCCGCCAACATCGGTGCGTAGGCGTAGTGCACCAAGTCAGCCAGGGTAAAGTCCTATTCAATGCATCCAATATAAGTATATCCTTCGTTAATCTGAATTCTTCACAGACGGCGTTTGAAATACACTCACATCCCCAGCCAAATACCTGTGTTTCGCAAGGATAACCTCGTAAACATCCAATATATTGGAAATTTCCTTCATGCCTTCGTCGGCGAGGGCTCGGTCAGGAGCCAACCCACGATGCCTTCAAAATTAAAATTGTCTCAGCGGGTCAGTCTATATATGAGATAATTTGCGAGGCAATTCACAGTAAAAGATACTGACACTTTGAACACCAACTCCATCACAACCTTGGCCAGAGGCGGAGCAAACGCCATCGACTCTACAGAGATCGCCTGCTCAACCACGGCGCGCTCCTCCATCCCTTTCGGAACCAAAGTCGCGCCCTGGCCCGCAAATCTCTCATCGAGGTATCGACAAATCGCACGGCTCTCGTACATCGCGAAGCCGTCGTCGTTCTAGGAGGTAAATACGATGAGCATGGGCTAGCACCAGTACATTGAAGAGAAGAGATGATAGATCAAAATTGAAATTCAACTCACAATAGCAGGAACCTGCGCAAACGGATTCATCGCAATATACTCCTCCGTCTTATGCTCTTTCGCCGCCATATCGATCGGCACGAATTCAAACGCCGCTTGTTTCTCCGCCAGCGCCAACGCGACGATGCCGTTCCCAGCGGCGACGAATTGAGAGGCGTAGAATTTGAGTACCATACTGTATCCGAGTCAGAATGCCAACGCAATGCTGATAGAGGAGGGACTCGGGCTGTTTGATTTCTTCAAGTGAAGTGAAGCTGGAGAGTTCAGAAAGTCGTGAGCTGCTTTTTATATGGGAATAAAATCCTTTTAATTGTAAATACGGGTTCCATTCACTTAGACTACATACGCACGATTCTAAGCTTCACGGGCCCGGGCCTGCGATTCTGCTGAGAAATCCAAAATCCGACGAAACCCGGTGCCTCCGGCATTCGCGAGTTTTTCAAGTTGGATGCCAATCGCCGAGCGGCTGCTGTTCGGGGAGAAAGTCGGTTTTTTATCCGAAGAACGCTAATACCTACCTTAGGCTTGCGCGGCATGACTCTTTCGTTCGATTAGCGTGAATTCAGGGAACAAAAACGGGGCCGAGGACCAGGAACAAAGACCCTGACAACCCGGTAAGTTCAATACATATTACAGCGGCAGAAGGTTCACAACTTACAGGCATGAGTTAAGGCGGGGGCATACCAGAATGTATGAGACATCACCGTTCGAGTGACTCGTGGCAATTGAGGATGTTGGGAAAACAGTACATGGTGGGGAGAGAAGAAGGATGGTCGGTGCTGCACGCATCAAAAAGCCTGAACAAACACGAAGCAGCCAAACATCCTCCTCATCGTCCACCACGATGATGGTCGACGTCACAATCTTACGAGTTCGTCTGCGGCGCCGTCGACGTCCTCCAATTCTGAAGAAATGTCGTCTCTATGTTCTGCATGTTGTCACGTCTGTCTGTGAGCGGAACCAGTGCGCCCTCCGAGTCGCTGCCGTCGGAGCGTTTTCGCGTCACTTGGGCAAGATTTTTCGTTGGTCTTTGGCTGGTTGCTGCTTGCTCGCCGCCAACCCCACCAAATGAACCGTTACTCGTTCAGATATATCGAGATTTCTACAATCTGGATCGACAATTTCATCTCGGATATACGCCAAATATACGCTGTCCAAGACTCCAAGTTCATATTGGACTTGAAGCATTCAATCCGCACAAACTTGGAAAGTGCAAACCCGAGTCGAATACGAGAACATTCGACCGCCATCGGCTTCATCTTACGCGGGGCCGAAGTGGACCTCATTCGTATTCAGTCACTCTCTACGAACTCCGTCATCCTTAAATTATTGTTAGCTCCCGTGATCGACCTGCTCAGCACACATCCGTCCCTAGTCTATGAACTCACGTACTCGGCGATCTCATATTTGGACGTGCAAGCGCTGATCTTCCTGCCGCTGACAGATCTGTCTTGGCCCTTTTATGTTCGGCCTACCGGGCATCTGCATAGCTTTTCTCTTCTTCTCTTCTTCTTTCTCCCCTCCTCCTTTATTCCACCATGACTTCACGCCTACTCCGTTCCCTTTCAGCATCTCCGGCTCAGAACACAAATCAGCTGGTATCACTGGTGAAGGCAAGCCTCATCCCCCTCCATGTCGTGCGTAAGTATTCCATCCACATTCGCATAACGCCGGTATCATCATTGTTAATTTCATATGCCAAATAGTTGTGGGTTTGACATGGATTCTTCACGATTATTGTACGTCTCCTCCAAGCTTTGACACATCTACCCTGGGTTCGAGATTCACCGTATGTATCCAGTTCTCACTCTAGAAGACGAGGTCAGCCCTGTTTATCCCTACCGTCTACGGAGATTGATCAACCTCGGGCGGTGTTCCAACTATAGATACGATATATCTGGGTGCGATGTTTACTCTGATTGTTCCAATCTCTCGATCTTGACATGGGCGCAATCGGACAGCCGCAACGTCGAAGTTTCAGCAAATTCATGTTTTTCTGGGTGAGTCATCCAGTTCCTTTTCACGCCAGTATTCAACAATGATAATGCTCTAGATACGATATTATAGGTCTGTCCGTTGATCTATTCTCCTCGAAATCGAATAGTCGATGACTTGACTTGTATGTGGATTCAACTCATAGCATCGCGCTACTTTTATTCGATGTCATTCAAATCCACGTCTTCGCACGACCCGGGTTCACTTCAGATAATTTGTACGTGGCGTTTCTCTTTCATTGTTTCATTCGTTTATCAATTCTTCTTCTTGGCCCGCCGACGTATAGTTCAATCACCTTTCTAAACACACTCATTCCAGATGCATAGCAATGGACACCATAATCCGCGTCGTCGGTGCCATCTCCCTCTGGAGCGTCGAAATTATCATGCAGCTCCGTATCTACGCGCTCTTCGAATGTTCCAAGCCGGTAAGTTGCAAAATTTCGACCTTGACCCCATTTCGATATCTGATCCCAATTCCTTCGTTCAGATAGCATTCCTCAACCTCACGCTCTTCGCTGGCTCAATCGCCGGCTTCATGTGGATTCTCATCCACAATCACTCCAGGCGCGCCTCGGTCATCGCCTCGGTCATCGACCTCCCGCTCCCTGGCTGTCCGTCAGTGCATTCCGGTATTGAGTGGGCGCAGTGGGTACCTGGTATGTCTGTTGACACATCCTATCTTGTCCGTGTCTTTCAATGCAATTGATGAATCAATCTTAGCAACGATATTCGAAGGGATCTTATTCTTATTTGCCCTATTCAAAACGTTCGAACGGACCGTATCGGCGCTGAGGAAGGAGGGGAAAGTGCGTTTGTATAGAATTCTTTTGAGGGATAATATCTTGTATTTCTTTGGGTGCGTCTTCCAATCCATGACGGAAAAGGCTTGACGAAGAGTTTGATTAGAGTCGCGGCGTTGCTTGTATTCAATAACGTGCGTTGGGTCTCTCTTTCATTCAGCTATACGCCTCACAGGCATTTCGTTCAGCTCATGGTCGTGGTGCGTGTTGGGTTCTCAAACATTCTGACTCACCCCCGGAATTCCTCGTTTATTCTCCAGAGCGTCACACATATCCCCTGGTTCAGCTACGGGTGCGTTTTGATCTCGCTATGATTATTAGTCAATTTTCTAACATGGGACCGCGATCGACCTCAAGTCCCTTCCACGCGGCCGTCGGAATAATGACCTCTCGCATGCTAATTAATCTGCGCAAGGCTACGTCGAAGAGCTTGATGATTTCTGCTGGCCGGTTGGGAGAAGATGGTATGGGGGTTCGCTGCGCGTTGTTAATACTGAAGGTGTTTATTTTTTACAGGCGAGACGTTACGGTTCACAGACTCCTCCACTCTTTACTGAGCATAGATTGTATCAGAATTATAATCGCTGTATGTATTATTAGAGGCCAGTTGTTTTGACAAGAAAGTGAAAGGCTTGCCGCCGGCGTGCCAGTGATGGGATCAAATTTTGCTTCTTCCCTCCTTCCATCCCGTTAACGCCCACAACGACTCACTCGCCCAACACTCGCCCACACTTTCCAGACCTTGACTCCCGCGTGAGTTTTCCATGTGGATTGTGCCACCGATTGTTTGGTGATGGACTCAGAGCGCTTGCAGATGCCAGCTCCCGGCTTACCAATCCCCGAGCTATGGGACGCAATTATCAGCCATGTTCGAGACCCATATGAGACTGATCCTGAAAAAGATCTGAAGGCCATCTCTCTCGTCTGCAGTTCTTTCTGCGCGCCGGCACAAAAGGCTCTGTTCAAAGACGTCCTGATACACGACTCCTGCCTCCTAGAAACGCTCGATAATGGTGAAGAACGGTACATCACGAAGGAGCTTGCAGTAGTTAAAGCAATTCGCTTCACGGATCTTCTGAAGGAGTCACCACACCTCCTACGTTACATCCGCTATCTATCAATCGGCACTGACGACCCAGAATGCTTTCGCATCGTTGCGGCTATTCCATGGTCGCAGCTCCGTAATCTCGAATTTCTCCATCTCAGCGTAGCGACTCTCGAACGATGTTCCGACGGTGTAGCGCGGCTGTTGGGAATCACCTCCATTCGGACCTTGACTATACAAGGGCGTGGCGACGCCGTTGACTTCGAAACGGTGTTCTCATATTGTTCCCCAAGCATTGAGAAGTTAGTTCTCATGGCCGTGCAACCAATGCTGGCATTGGGGACTCTGCCGCCGTCGGCATGCGCGATCCGCGGCTCTCCCCGCCCCATTATTCGGGAGTTGAGCGTGGGCTATTCACCTGTTATTATGGATATTCTTGGCGAGGCTTTCGACTTCACCCGTTTGGAAACCCTGCATCTTGTTTTCAATCATGGTCCCCGTTTGGCGTCCTTCTTGAGCCGTTATTGCTCCACTGTGAAGTGTCTAACAATTATGGATAAAGGTAAATTTACTCGAATCAGATTAGTATTCGTCTCAGCTTATTCTCTCGAACCTGTAGATCCAGGATGGACCGATTTCGACCCTATAATGCACCTTCCAAAACTTATACAGATCGACGTCTCCGTCTCCGAGTTGAATCTGGATTCATTCATAAACTTCCTCACAAATATAACCACAAGCAATCGCATCGAACAGATCAAAATCCTGTTCTATGTAAGCAGTGACGACACGAAAGACCTCTGCAAGGACATGACCGTCGACACGGCCCGTCGATTCGAAGATGTCGTCCTACAGTCTGGGCGGCTGCCGGCGCTTCGTGTGGTGCAGATGCAAGTCCATCTATTCCCCATGCTGCATCGAATTCATGTGGATATTATCCGGGAGTTGTTTCCGCGACTTCAGGAGAAAGGGATTTTGGAGGTGATCTGAGAGATGTGCGTGAGGTAGTGGCAAATCCGGAGTTTCTTGCTCAACTGCGGGCGTCCCAATGATCTTTATTCTTTCGAAAATCACCGGACTGTGGCAGATTCGACCCATAGGACCATGACAATGTTAAGGCTCCAACCTTTTCGTTCTACTGCGGCCACCGATCATTTTGGAGGTAAATTCTGAGCAAAGGTGATACTATAAACCGTTCAATTAAAAAGAAACTGTCTCACCCGTTGAAAAATTAAAACAATTATAAAAGGAAACGTTGGAGTCTTGGGGCCATTACCGTCCCAGCCCACCGGTACAACCACCGACTCCGCTTCACTCACTCACGGTCTTCAAGCTATAAACCTACTTGCACCGAACCACCGAAATTGAACCCTAACCCACCCAAAGCAACGGTACCGAGTCCGAAATGCGCAGAAATGCCTCAAGATGACGTGATCGGACCATCATGATGGATCGCATAAAAGCCTCAAGTGGGCACTGCCTTCTTGTCCTCCTCTTCCATCTTCCCCACTGCTCTCCGCGCTCGTATTTCCCTCTGGATTTGTTGGACTGCGTTTCTACCGGCTGTCTTGGGCTCTTGTGACGGCGCCGACGATATGTGCTCGTATATCAAGTTTCGGGCAAGGAAATGGTGAATCTCTTGTGGTGAAATACTTACTTGGAACTGGTGGTTTTTTGGCTTCTTCAAAGGCTGGCTGGTACCCGATCCGACCCTCGTTCTACCCGCGAAGATACTCCTTTTTCACTACCTCGCCTCTGCCTTGCTAAACGCAGACTTGACGCGACAATGTGAAAGACGGGTGAACGCGAGAGCGTAGTCCTCATGAAGTCGGATCCCGTCTTTCCTCAATACATATCTCTCTCGTTCTCGCTGCTGTCCTCTGCATCCCTTCCTACCCCTTGCCTCTGGACCTGGTCTTGGCTCGAGCCCTTGTCTTGGCTAAGGCTCTCACGCACGGATCCTCCGAGATTCCGCCACATGCTCAAGCTCTCACCATGTTTTCGTTTTGGAATCGCGAGTCACGTCTTGATTTCCTCGGTGCGTCACCTCCTCTTCTACCCTCCCTCTCCGACTGACCGTGTTTATTCTCAGACAACTTTCAGCCGATTCACGCACATCCTCAAAATAACCCATTCCCCGTCCCGGACTCCCATCCTCATCTCCCGTGTTGCCCATGATACGCCGACAACCCCGCATATGCATGCCGACCGCGTCAACCATCTCCCGCCACAGCTGACTCGGGGAATCGTCGTCGCTCATTGGTTGCGACGGCGGGAGAACTCCGATATCGCGGAGGTCCTTGATTCCGCGTTTATTCCTCCTGCTTTTGTGGTTTTTGTTTACCGCAGAGGCAGCTGAAGCACAGAGACACGTCGCCGAGTCTCCCCTAGCTTGCTTTAGGCCCGTAGCGATCTCAGCGATTTTTTTTCGCGATTTCTTGCAGCCCTTGACGACGTCGATCAAAATTCTATTTACGTCTGTATATTCCCCGTCTCATCGCCTTCCCGCACATTTCGCTTCCTGCCTTCATCACCACTGGGCATCTCCTCCTTCATCGCCGCCCCATCCACCTCATCAACCATGCAATCTCTTCCCCTCCCCCTCACCCCCTCGCTCGCCCTCCTCCTCCTCGCCCTCCCGCACGCCACCCACGCAATGGAAAACGGCATGGACATGTCCATGGACGACGGCATGTCCCTCGCCGCAGGCAACATGCTCCCCTTCCTCCACTTCTCCCCCATCTCCGACACCCTCCTCTTCAACGGCTGGGTGCCGCAGTCGGGCGGCGCGGTCTTCGGCGCGTGCGTCGGGTTCTTTGTGCTCGCACTGGTGGAGCGGTGGTTGGGAGCTGTGAGGGCGATGATGGAGGCGGGGTGGGGAAGGGAGGCGCGGAGGCGGGCGAAGAGCGAGAACGATGCCAAGGGCAAGAGGAGAAAGTTTCTGGGGCTGAGCGCGCCGCCGTTCGTGCCTGCGAATGATATCATGCGAGGGGTCATACACGCTGTACAGGCGGCGCTGGGGTTTGTCTTCATGTTGGTCGTCATGTACGTCTTGTTTCATTCGTTCTTTCTGAGGTCTTTCTGACCGTTCTCTCGCCGCGCCTGGCTGACGTTCCTCACAGGACCTTCCAAGCATCCTACATCATCACCCTCGTCATCGGCCTCGGCGTAGGGGAGATGCTCTTCGGGCGATACGCTGCTGCCGCCGCCGCTTCGAGAGGTCACTGACATGCTTACCACCGTCTAGATGGAATACCGATATCGACTGTCGCTTCTGTACTACCTGAGCTACTTACCAATACGTGTCGTCGCTGTCGATGTTGCCGCAGGCGTCATCATGATACTCGGATTGCTTTCTTGGATGGATATACCACCTGTACCATTTGTATCTTACTTACCTCGGTGTCCTTTACGCACTTACGCCCCGTCGTCTCGCTTTTACTTACGACTCACTCTTGTACGATATCTGCACGCGATACGAAAATATAGACATCGATTGCATCCCAATCTGCCAATCCCACTGCCTACGACGAGGAACGTGCTGTGAGTTCTTGTCGTTGCCATTCTCGACGGACCGACGGATGAGTGAGGGAAGGCAAGACGTGCGCCTATTGGTGTCTCGACTAATACAAGTCGAGGTACAAAGAAGATCCTCTGAATCTCTACGTCATGAATCCGATGTGAATCCACCATACTATTCCCACCTCGTGCATCCACCCGTAAGTAGTATCATAACAAGTTACATCCAATCGTACATCATTCGTCAGTAGCATATACAATCTCATCTATGCAAGTAACGTCGTCCATGAAAACCAAAACCTAAATCGTAAACACCTCCGCACAAAACCTCACCCCTCCCCCTCCCCTCAAATTCTCCGCCACGACCGCATTCCCCGCCTCCCGCACCAGACTCGCAGGGCCCGCAGCGAAGACGGCCGTCGTCTCCCCGTCTTGCGCTCCTCCGTCTTCACTTACTCGTCCTTTTGCAGCTTTCTCCCCT
Organism: Favolaschia claudopus; assembly: GCA_037176885.1. Taxonomy (NCBI): domain Eukaryota; kingdom Fungi; phylum Basidiomycota; class Agaricomycetes; order Agaricales; family Mycenaceae; genus Favolaschia; species Favolaschia claudopus. The sequence goes on from JAWWNJ010000019.1 coordinate 2,248,326, forward strand.
GCTATATCCTCCTCGGATACAGACGCACTCCGCTTCTCCCCGCCCTCCTCCACATCCACATCACACTTAGCACCAAACGACGAGCCGCCCCGAATTAAAGCCCCCAACACCCCCCTCACCTCCGGCCGCCCCTCCCCCTCCACGACGACGCAGTTCGGGATCGCCGGGACCGCGAGCGGGTCGCACAGGCATGTAACGTGGATTTGGATGTGGAGCTCCAGCGTTTGAGGGGGTGACTGAGAGTTGGTGGAGGGGGATGGGGAAGCAGAAGAGGATAAGGAAGCAGCGTTCGCAGCCGCCACCGCCGCAGCGATCTGTTGCAAATACGGCGCGAGGTGCGAGATGGCTCCTGTTCGATCGATACGCGTCAATAACCCCCATAAACACAAGAAAGAGAAAGCTCACCAAACGACCGGACACACCAACACCACACGATCCTCCTCGTCCTCACTTCTCCTCTTCCTCCCCCGTTTACATCCCGCACATACCGCCCCACAATCTCATCCAACACCCCCAGCGCCACCCCCGCACCGCTCCCGCCAGCGACGAGCAGCACGCGCTCGTGCTCCCACGCGCGGAGCGAGGGGCCGCCGTAGGGGCCTTCGAGGATGAGGTGCGCGTGTCTCGATGGTGTTGGGGTGGGAGTGGGCTTCGTGATGCTTTTCTCCAGAGCGGTGTCGGGTTTCGAGGAAGACGCTGCTTCCACGTCCACGTCCGCGTCCCCGCACTCGTCACACCTCTCCTCCTCCTCATCGTCGAAATCAAGATCCTCGCCAGCCGCAGCGTAATCCCACAACGCCCGCGTCCAGTCTCCGCACGCGCGCGCGACGAGGAGGAGGCCGAGGGGGCGTGTGCCCGTGGGGTCCGTTGGGTCTGGGGAGCAACGCAAAGAGGGTTAGTGAGTGAAAGGGAAATGAGGGAAGACGAAGAAGAAGAAGAGAAACGCGGCAAGGGAAACTCGGGGCCGGCCCCTCGTCGGCATACACCCCGTCATTCGATATCGTATGTGCACAAGTCATCCATCCACCCGTATCGTCTACCGGCGCACCCTCCGCGTCACCCAAGATAGCGCACTCATCAACGCCGTAACATCGAGATTGCATCGTCGCGAGCCGATACCTCGTCGCCGCCCCATCGCCCCAAACAACCCAACCTCTCCCTCCAAACCCAACCAAGCAACTACCGCGAACGCAATCGCACAAGAACACACACAGCAACAGGAAAAGGAACACAAACCCACCTCTCAAAACACTCCTCCCCCCACCGGCCGAACACACGCTGAGGGGATGGCTCTCCCAGGCCCGCGCGCCGACGAGCGCACGCAGGGCGATGTGCTGCCCGCCGTGGTGCGGGGTCGCAAGGGGAGCTTGGGGGATGGTTATCTAGAGTACGACGATGGTCAGTTAATCGGCTTGACGAAAGATACGAAAGCGAGACAAGAAATAGGAAAGCGGGAGATATGAGAAAGAGAGAATTCACCAAAACCCAGCCGCCCTCCCTCCGCTCTCCCCGTGCCTCGAGGCGCCCGACGACGACGCGCCAGCGGACGAGGATGCGGAGGAGGAGGTCGGCGGCGTAGAATGCGAGGGGCGGAAATATCCAGGGGGAGGCGTAGATGGTGTGGTAGCACAGCGTGATGAAGAACGCGGGGAAGAGGAGGTAGCTGTGGGTAGGCGTTAGCGAGGTTTCCAGAAACATAAACGAGCCGAAGAAAATCGGAGAGAGAGAGAAAAAACAAAAGGGAGGACAAAGAGGCCACCGACAAGAGAACGAAGAAAGAGATAGAGCAATCGGAATACGAGAATGCACTCACTGCAACACCAAAAAGCCACTCCACCACACCCGCCGCACGGGCGCCACGCTCGTCAGCGCAATCAAACACAGCGCCGCGAGCGCCGCCACCCCGCTCCCCTCCTTCTGCTGCATCAATATAGGCAGATCGAACACGACGTGGTTGTTGATCCAGATACTCCCGTGCACGAGCGCCGCGAGGAGGAGGAGGCGCGCGGACCAACGGTGCACGTAGTTCAGTTTGCTCCAGTCTCCCCCCGGGCCGAGGAGAAATAAGGTGAGCGGGTTGTTCTTCGTGGCGAAGAGAAAGACGGGCGGGAGCTGCGCGAGGGCGAGGAAGCCTGCGCGGTTGGGGTTTTCGAGGAGGGGTGCGCGGAGGATTATACAGAGCAGCGCGAAGAGGGCGTAGATGAGGATTATGAAAACTTTGGTAGAAATTCGTCAGATTCTTTATGTCGAGAAGGAGGCGAAAACGCACTCTGTCCGATATTCAGCCCCAACCCAGGAGGCGTCCACATCCTCAGACTATCCACAGCTACCACCGTCCTCCCCACTCTCCCTACTTTCGCTGCAACTCCCCGCCCCCGCCTCCTCGGCACCCACCCCCACACCCCCCACACACCAACACACACCCCCAGCCCCACAACCCACATAATCGTGAACCGCGTCTGCCACTTCGGGTCTTCTTCGTACGATTGGTAGGGCAGCAGCGACGCGGGGATGATGGGCGGCGCGCCGTGGTCGATTAGCACTTGAGACATCGTGGTTCGTTGGAGTTGTCGACAATGAGAGTAGGCTTGTCGGCAAGAGCGAGGCTTCGTGAATGTCGGCGACGATGCGCTCGGCGTCGAGTAACACGAAGACAACGACAAAGCGAACACGAAGATGAGGCGCCGATCCCACCGCCGAATTAGGCAGGAAACAAAATATTTATTGATCGCATTGATCTGCTTGCTCCTGTTACTCCGTTGTCGCGGTTTATTCTTGAACCCACTGTTGTTATTACTCCTGAAGTCAGTGGATGCGGGGTTGCGATCCCGACTCTGGCGTTAGAGATCGTGTTAAGAATGCTCTGAAGATGGAGACAAAGTAAAAGAGTATAAGGAAGGAAAAACAAAAAGCTTCCGGTTTGCCGAGTATGACCACCGCAGGGGTCGAACCTGCAATCTCCTGATTACGTAGGAGCATTCAATAATCTCATCGTAGTCAGACGCGATGCCATTTCGCCAGGCGGCCATTGATTGGGGCGCTCAGCATAAAATGTGGAGCGAGATGGTGATATTCAGTCAAATATAAGGAGGAATGCAACCACCAATTATGACAGTGAAAAAGCATGTACCTACATCGAATTCTTCTCTTTTTCTGACACTCATCAGCTTGCTACAACCAATCTCTTAAGCAAACGCTCCCATGAGTCCCATCTCCTCATTCGAACTGCTATACCACAGGCTTGAATAGGCTGCTTGCTTCAAGAATCCGAGTGACTGAGTCAATGCAATCTGAGCCCTTCCCGGCTTCTGAAAGAGTCTGAATCCGAGTCCGGTCCCAACTCGGAACTGCAAGCTCTCTATCTCTCACCCGAATTTCCGACTCTGTCTATATCTCTACAGTAAGTTATGATTCTTACAGCATCCAAATGCTAAGTTCAACCCGACGTCCAGTATATATGTAGGTAAGTATCATCTACAGCGAGATCTACAGCCCCGTGCTCATTCAAATTCAGATTTTTGAAACTCAAAGTCATTTCAACACCCTCCGGGATGCGTTCAAATACCCGCCCCGACCGATTCTCGCCAGTATATATACATTGGAGCTCCAAATAAAATCTGAAGCCTCTAGATCTGCTGGCAGACACAGGCAACAACAATGACGGCTCATTTATTTTGACCAGTCGAACTAATCCCTTCTTCGACGCACGAATTACCTAGGTATATCGACCGGTCCGACACTACACCGTTGAACATTCGCTGGAAGTTCGCCGGGGCAAGGTCTTGACCTAAATGAGTATCGGGAGAGTCGATGTGATGCTGAAGGAATTCCAACTCTCCGTCCCTCCTTCTTCACCCGCGCTAGGCTAGGCCGCCGTACGATATCTGCATATCAGACTCAGAGAGTGGAGCAAGAAATGAAGGTACGAGATTCCTACCTTCCATACCTTTGGCGCTTCGAAGCTCAATCGATCCATCCTACCCAGTACTTACGGAACGTAATGCCCTCCCATGCAGCAGGCTATTCAAAAAATGGTATAAATCGTGGACGATTAAGACGGACGCAGCAGGAACAGGATCCAGCTCCCCATTCCGAGATGATCCCGTGACCGCGAAATGACTTGTCTGACAATTTCAAAGTTCAATGAGGCCCCGGCTGACACCGACAAGTGTTGGCGCTCGCGTTATTTTACCGAAGCTCAACGTGCATCACTCTTAATAGCTCTCCTAGCATTCAATCGCGAGATCGTCGGAGCTGCTCTATAACAGCTACGGACTCGATGGGGAGAACATCTCGTTATCGTTTGGGAAGCCATATAGATATACTTAGTATTATGCTTCTGAATGGGATCCAACCCAGAGCCTATTTGAAACTAAGATGAAGAGTAACGTATAAAGAAATCAGTAGCCTGCGTCTTCTGACCTTGTGTGGTACTAGCCTAGGCTAGTAGCCTGAGGACTACTTAGGTTGAGAATAAGAAATGTATCTGTGACTGGCAATCGGACGCTGAACCACGCTGAAAGAGCAATGGACTAGCTCTTGCCAGTCTTCGGTAATGAGGTGCGAACGATAGTAAGGTCAGCTACATTCGGTCTGGGAGCGGAGATGTAACAGAATATTCAGAAGGGAAGAATGATAGCCATACCTTTGCCTCATTCATACCAGGCAAAGTTTACCCTCGATTATCTGCCTCGCAAACTTCTAGATGTACTTACGACCTTGCCCCTTTGGCCCCGTCTCCAACGTGCGTCCTTGAGAAACGCTATAAGAATCGTGGAGGAGCGACGGACTAGGGACAGGATTCGAATCCCAAGTCTTCCCCTTTGCTGATCAGCTGAGATGCGCTTCACCCTCACCGCCCTGATCACAGCCGTCTTGGCGCTGAACGCCCAAGCCACCAACCTCATCGCGTTCAGCGGGGAATCCTGCGACGGAGCCGAAGGCAAAGAGGTCGGGTGCAATGGCGAGTGTATCAGCTTCTCAGGCAGGCATTCGTTTACGGTAAAGATTTTGGTTTCTCGCACCATTCCGATATTCGTGCTCATTATTGCGGCCTTCGCCATTTGGTTGATTAGATATTGGGAGGCAGCGCGAACGTGGTGGCATTTTCGTTTGAAGGCTGCAAAGGGCCGGCCCTCGAACTCGGAATATTGGGAGCGGGAACGTGTACACACGTCAACACTGGGGGGGCCGTCGGGGCCATTCTCTGTGGCTAAATGTGCCAAGTACGTGAGCTTCTTGTCCAGTGCTATTGAAATGAGATTTGACTGACCATCAGCGCTTAGCGCTTAGGAGTGACATTGTTTTGAGTAAACGGATCGAGATATTTAAGACGTCGAGAGCATATGTCTGAATTGTGTTTTCAATTTTTTCCCCTTGTCTAGTACGAAAAACTGTTATCGACATTATGGAGATACGGGATCCCTCCCTTCAGATTAAAGCCATTCAACAGTCTGGAGGCAGATGTATCAGTCCCTCAATGCGATTGCTGGCACAATGAAGACTCACAGCAGGTGGCTTCGACGATATATCGTATGTAACACGATTGATTCCCGCAACCTCGTTCGTAATGCGAGAGGAAATCCGACGCAGTATTTCGGGCGGGAAAACATACCTAAACGGTTGTAAGTGCATGTGAGGAGAACCATAAAACTACTTGAAACACACCAGTCGGCGGTCATGAAGTCCTCCGTCTGCACCGCCCGAAGAGCGATAACCTATGCCGGAAGAATCAAGCCAACGATCACACGAAGAACGGCCCCCAATATACCTGCTCATACGTCCGCGAATCGCCCATAACACCTACCGCTTTGACAGGCAGCAGAACAGCAAACGCCTGCGCAATCTGATCGTAAAGCTCGGCCTTTCGGATTTCTTCTATGTAGATGTTATCTGCTTGTTGCAGGATTTTTACTTGTTCGCGTGTGACGGGGCCGAGGATGCGGATGGCGAGACCGGGGCCTGGGAAGGGGTGTCGTTGGACCAGTGGGGCGGGGATGGAGAGCAGGCGGCCCAAGGCGCGCACTTCATCTGATAAAGACAGGATGAAGAAGGGATTTGCCAGAAGAGAAAGGAGGCGGGTGTTCACCTTTGAATAATTCGCGCAGCGGTTCAATGAGCTTCAGTTTCATGTCCTTGAGTAAACCGCCAACATTGTGATGGGTCTTGATGGTCGCACTCGGCCCCTTGAAGCTGATACTTTCGATAACGTCCGGATATAACGTCCCTTGAAGAAGCCACTCAACGCGACCCTTCTCCGCACCACCCTGTTCCACTTCCCTCGCCGCCCCCGCTTCGATCTTGGCTGCTTCAGCCTCAAAAACATTGATGAAAGTATTACCGATGATCTTTCGCTTTTGCTCGGGATCGTCGACGCCGTCGAGTCGAGATAGGAAGAGATCCGAAGCGTCGACGACGGTAAGGTTGACGCCGAGGTTTTGGTTGAGCATTTCGTTGACTTGTTTCGCTTCGTTGAGGCGGAGGACGCCGTTGTCGACCATTATGGCGTGGAATCTGTAATGGTGTATGAGGAAAAGAGCGTGAAGGGATAGAAACGCACCTGTCCCCGATTGCTTCGTGCATGAGTTTCGCGGCAACGGTGCTATCCACGCCGCCACTGACTGCACCAATCACTCGGCCAGTCGGTCCACATATTTCACGGATGCGTGCAATTTCTTTGCCGATGAACTCTTCCTATGTTATTCTCAGTAACTCATCCAGGCACATTGAAGACAGGGAGAATGTAGCTTACCATCGTCCAATGCGCCCGACACCCACAGATATTCCGTATGAATCGGCCGATGACCTCTTTGCCGCGAGGGGAGTGAGTGACCTCCGGATGGAATTGGATGCCATAAAATGGCTTGGAATTGTGAGCCAGCGCTGCGTAGGGGGCAGTCGCCGTGTATCCGATGACATGGAAATTGGGAGGAGGGGAGGAGAGCTGATCTCCATGGGACATCCACACCTGGATCGTCATTTTGTCACGGAACCAAACGCGTGGACCGAACAGCAAAAATACCTGCATCTCGTCCCCCAGCCCTTCAAACAGCGCGTCCACCGATGCGTTCTCCCCTCCGATCTTGCTAATTTTCACCTGAGCGAAGCCGTATTCACGATGGTCGCATTTTTCTACTGTTCCTTTCAGCTGCCACGCCATTTCCTACGCACGATAAGGAATCCTCTCCCAAATCAAGAAAATCGGTCTGACCTGTAGGCCGTAACATATTCCCAGAATAGGGACGCCGAGGTCGAAAATACTTGGATCGGCATGCGGGGAGTTTTTGTCGTACACCGAATACGGCGAGCCAGATAGAATAATTCCTGGTCGGCAGGGCGGATTTTAAGATCCGGCATAGCGATAAAATTGAAAATTTGAAATCGACTGAACGGCGGCGTACCTTTCGGTTTGAACTTGACGTCTTTCAACTGTGTTGTGCAAGGCATAAGTTCCGCATATACATTATGCTCGCGACATCGTCGTGTGATCAAATGGCTGTACTGCAGAAGGATGAGCGGGAAATTTTCATCCTCCACCTCAAGACGGACCTGGGAGCCAAAATCGAGGATGAGGATTGTATCGAACTGGTCGTGGATCTCCGCCATCTAGAGTTATAGCATCATCAATACGGCGCCAACCGAAGATTCTAGTGTTTTACATTTCGTGGTGGTCGTCAGTAAGCGAGGAAAATTGATCGACTCTCGAGGTCACGCTGTGACTGATGTCTCTTTTCAAGCCGATTGATCCGACTTTGTTGAACCTGGGTTCGAAGAAAGCGTTTGTGCGTCGCGTTTGCGAAATCGAGGCGCATCGGCAGATAACAGTCAATAATGAACTCAACTACTAGTAGACGGTTGGCACTTTCAATTCGGACATTTCAACATTGCAGACGGACAAGAAAGGAGGGAGTCCGACTGGCATTGCAAAAATTTAAAAACTGCCGTGTACGTCTGCGCATCGGACCTCCCGAAGAAAGCGGCATAGAAATCGAGCGTCAGTAGTATGTATCAGAAACTTTCTGACATTTCGGGCGGAGGCGGTTCAAAGAAATCCAGTGAACCGATCACGGGGTACACCCAGGCCTTTAGGCTCTCAAATGTCCGAATATCCAGATGTGGTTACCTGTCTTCTTGAGTTATCGGATACTATGAAGACTTCGTTTCGTCTCATTGATATGCAGCTTGTTGAAGGGAGTGGTCGCCAACAATGAATGCCGTGAGTTAACCGTAGAGACGAGTCAATGTAATTCCGACGTCGGCGAACCGAATAGTAAGAGAGGCAACGTTGCAAATAAACTAGGCGCAATTCGTTTCAAATATCTAGAGGCGTTCTCGGTATAAATGGATGCCTTCTCATATCCCAGCTTCATTCCCTTCTCATGAAACATATTACAAGCCTCTTTGTTCTCGCGAGCGCAGCGCTCAGCGCGACTATTTCTTCCGCTACAGTCATTCCCGGCTCGAATGATTCCGTTTGTGAGCGGAGTCGAATGACTTGATCATACCTTGAGGACTGACTCATGAATGCGAATTTTTCAGCTGTCGGTCCCATTCCGCATGGTTGCGTTCCTGTTACGCATGTCGTTATCGACTCGTCAACGGTTGAGATCTACGACGCGGCCACGCATGGCACCAATCCCCGCCTGCGTCTGTTCAACATGATCCCCCTCGCCTGCCCTGACCGTCACGCTCGTTCGCTGCCGCTCGAAACATCCTCACGCACCGACCTTCAACTCCGGGACACGCGCACCGATCTCTCCATCATCGTCTTCCGCCGCGGCTTCCTCTCCTGGGCCAAATCACTGCTCAAATGGGTTCCCTACGCCAGCACCGCGATCGGTCTGTTCGGATTAGGCGAATGCATCTGGGAATGGGCTACCACTGGCGTCACCGTCAGCGGCGCCACGTCATGCGTGCTCGGAGGCATAACGGCGTTGTACGGAATTGGCGGGCTTGCCCAGGCGAATGCAGCAGCATCCCTCGCGTCTGCGGAAATTAATGCAAATTTTGAGCTGGTCGATGTTACGAGGACATGGGCGCAGGCGGGAACACAGACGGAGATTGTTCGGCGGTCGAGAAATCCCCAGTTTGCGGAGGAGTATCATGCGATGTTGATGAATTGGACGCTTCCGGGAGCGCACCATCACTCCAGCGGCAAGCCCATCACCCTCTGGGATGTTGCGCGCGCAAATTCTACACATCCCATCACCGTACACCATGCTCACCGCGCCTTCAAAGCTAATCACTCACACGCAATCAACGTTTGGTCGACAATGCCCAATCTCGACTCCGGGAACCCGCGGCTGCATTTCACTGTCCCCATCCCGCACGCCTCAACCGATGACTCTTCCGCACCTTCCTTCGCCCTGGAAAGCCGCCAGGATCCGCCAGGGGGCGGCAGCATGTCTCCTCCAGGGGGCGGCGTACCCTGTGTGACCATTGGCGAAGCTGAGGAATGCGTTACCCCAGGTGGTTCCGTCCCTCCCAACGCCCCCGGAACGATGTACTACGGCTTCGATCTCTACGGCAAAAAGAAAGAGATCGAAGAATACCAAGCGGATTTGGGCGACAGGTTAGACAAGGAGAACGGGTTCGAGCCGGCGTTGGTGGACATGGCAGAGGATATCGTTGCAAGGCAGGCTTGGGATACTTGCTTGTGCGAGCAAGTTCAAGGGAACTGGATTTCAACGGGGAGTATTCAAATGTCGTGGGATAATACTTACAATGCATGCTTCAAGCCGGATTGCGATAACGATGCGATGGTTCCGGTCGTGAATCATTAGATCTCGTATTCCTATCGTTTAGATGGTATGAAGTTCGCTCTAGATTATAATCTCGTGCTTCAATCGTTTTAACCGTTAAACTCACCACGAAACGACTCGATTCTTAACGCTCATCCCATCCGCCCATGCCCCTGATTCGAGTCTGAGCGAGGTGGACAGGCATCAGAATGGATCTCAGAGAGATATCCAAGCCCTCAAATTCATCGCAGTAGCCCCAGGAATGCATTTGAAGTACTTAACTGTACGCGTGAGACACGGATTTATCATTTGGGCACTGATCATGTGATTATCGCGCGTTTAGATTCAAGAGTGAGACATGCAGGTTGGGTGCAAGAGTTGTCCTACAACGTCGACGGACGGGAAGCGGCGGAACAGCCGAGAAGATGAGGGGAGAAGGCAAGGGGCGATGCATGACACGTCAGCATGTCACATATCACATGACCTGACGCGTCGCGTTTTACCCCATCAATTCGAACAGCTTAGCCACAAATTACTCAAAAAGGAGAAAAAAATAGGAAAATATCCATACGACCTGCGGCGGTACATGAGGCAATTTCTATGGAATTTTAAAAACATCAGAGTACGTTTTCGTCCAGCAGAATCCGTAGTCTACTAGTCTGCCATCTACTGTAGTACCGTACAATTACGTTCAATTCGACAGGGGGTGTGACGCGTGACCTCGTGGAACCGATTCGACAACTCGACAAACGAAAAAATTTGCGTGACCAGGGGCAAAATTTCGAAGAAAAAAAATCCAGAACCGCAAAATCTTCTCTTTTTTTGCACGATTTGGACCTTTTTTCTCTCAGCGTGACGCTCAAGACGTTCGACAACGACCGTCGTGACGGCGGGACCAAAACGCAAAGTTCGCATCGACATCGGGGTGCGTGACGCGGGACATCCGAATTGAACGTAATTATACGGTACTTGGAAGGAATTCACCGCACGAAAAGGGGCGAGATGGGCGAAGAGTTGGAGATATTGTTTAGAGCGAATTTTACTGCGGACTAAGCGAATGTCTATTTGCAGAGGTAACGAATATTATGCAGAATGACTATTATACGAAATGGAGCGGCCGTTGGCACCTTTCATCCGCCCTTTTAACCAGCCATGGAAGCCAACAACCCACACAGTCCAAGAGAAGGCCAGGCAAGTGATGGCGACTGCGACAACCGCGAACATCATAATGTCTTGAAGTGAATAAAATTAAATAAACGACTCGCACAGCAGGAAGGAAGAAGAAGAAAAGCACGCACCATCCCGACCACGTCGCATCGCCATAATGGTCACTTCCTCAGTGGAGAACATAAAACTCAAGCCTCCCGCAGCAAGGAAGAAGGATCCAAGTGCCTCTGTGGGAGGGCGAGACGGCAGCGTCGTCCGAGGGGGAGCGACCCAGAGGAAGAAGTAAGTGAGAGATCGCAAGACGGCAAACGCAACCAGCAGGTTCCCCCATAGAGCGTGGATTTGCACTTGAAAGAGATAGACTTGGAAGTGCGCGGCCATCACGGACCCGGTAACACCGATGACGAGCGCGGGGAAGGGGTTGAAGCTGGGAGTGTGGGATTCCGAAATGTTTTCTGGTCTGTCCGAATATACGGTAAGCCATCTACGGATAGTTTTGGATTCGATCGCCATGCCTGAATGGAAAGAAAAGTATTGTTATCCCCGAATATTCAGCTAGACACCTGAGAACTTACCGACGAGGCCGGCAAACCAAAACATAACCTATGCACAAGTTAATAGAGTACTCAATGAACCTGACTGAGACGAGAGCGTACAGCGATTCCGATGTGTTGGATTTGCTTGGTGGTATAAGGATCACCGGGCTTGGCTCCGAATCTGGTTGAGCTCGGTGAGTAAAATCGCCAGAAATGTCTAGACGAAGAGTATGGGAAAGAACGAACCTTTCCATCCAGGTATTAGTAGCACCGTACAAAAAAATGACCGTTGATTCCACCATCTCAGCTGTAGGGTAGCCCGAGTGAGACGGTGCGGCGCTGTTCCATGCCCAGCCGACCTCGGAGCACCAGCCCAAGAAACGTGCAAACGAGATAAGGCCGTAACACCAGAAAATTCCTCCCTCTGCACGAAGAAACTCACGTTAGAGAAACGCCGCGAAAGAAACGAGAGAAACATACTAATAAGATGCGCCAGACATCCAGTGAAATACTTTTCTCTGCATCCACCTAGATACATCGAAATTATTTAACAAAACACTCGTGATCGAAAACGTTCAGTTACAACTCACCAGTATAGATCACGATTCCGCTCAAAAGCATAGCGAAACCGGCAATAACCAAGGCACGTTCGGTGGCCGCGAACGCGCCCCGCCCAACCCGCCGCAGGAGGGAAATCCCGCACGAGATTGATCCCCGGGAGGAGGAGATGCGAACATCATGCAGTGTCGCTTCGGAATGAGGTGAAGATGACCTGGAGGTATGAATAGAATCGGGCACATCATAGGAATCCCGGCTCTGTTTTCCCTCCTCGGGAGCATCCCCATCGTCTCCCATCAAGCCGATGTATTCCGCGCCCAAGGATTTACCCTGGTGGTTGTGGTCACGACCAAATACGGCGCGGACAATACCTTTGAACGTGTAATGTTTTTCAGAGCGCAAAAACAGGACAAGACGGCAGAAAGCATTGAAAGCATCGATGCCGGTCAAAACGAGAGCAACGAGGAAGACGGTGTACCCGTGTCGCGCATGCGATGAGCCAGCATACCTAGGCAAAGTTGATATCAACATGGTGAGAACCTGAGGTGATAATGAACACGCACATATCGGGTGTAAGCTTTCGATACACCGAGCTAGCCGCACACGCGAGAATAAACGAGGCGTAGAAACCGAAGACGGCGACTCCCCGCCAGGCGTGTTTGAGAGTACGCAGCGTGATGGCTGCAAGTGGAGGGGCGTGTGTCAGTATACTGCCACAAAGCCATGACATGGTGAGCTCACCCGTCGGCAAGAAACCGAAAAACGCGAGAGACATGAAGATGGAGTGCGTGATAATCAGGCCAGGATGGCGGGAGCCGGGTGTTTGGTCGGGGTCTTCCCAGTCGATCGTGTAGTACGAGGGTGGGGTGGGAGAATGGCCGTGCTGGAGGAGTTCGGTTTCGTTCAGTTCGAGCAGCGGTGCCACGCCGTGATGGTGGCCATTTTCGCCTCCGCTGCGTGTTATGAGCTCCAACGCATGGTCGGGAGTCGAAAAACTTGAAGATTCGGCGTAGGAATGGAATAGCGAGGATGCGAGAGCGAGATGAACTGGGTGAAAACGCATCAGTACGCCGTCAGGGAGAGAGGAGTGGAATGAATCGAAAAATCACCGATTTCGGGCATTGGGTTATAAAGCACGCACAAGTCGATAAAACTGGAATCTAGCGTTATCGAATTGGGTCGCAAATCCTAATATTCCCCCCGCGTCGTGGGATTCCGCGTCATGGGAATTTGTGTTGGATGATCTTCCTCCTAGAATAGATAGGATCACGGAATCAATCCGTGTTGCTTAGATCAAAGCGTTTAACATCGGTCTTGGCTCGGTCGAGCGATTTCTGTGGGTGCACAGTGTCCCGCAGTAGAGTTTGGACCAATCGCTTCAAAGTTCGACGGTCCAGAACCCGAGCCAAGCGATATCGAATCGGCGATCTTCGGTGTTTCTGCTCTGGATGGCATTCAGATTCGAAAATTACGTAGGTCGCAAACCTGGAGGATTTTGTTTGGTTTCCGCACAGTCACGCCAAGAGTAGGCTCACCAAAGCACGTTCTAGAGGGCATTCTTAGTTCATTGCCCAGCTGAGGAGATATGTTGAATATTAACAGGTGAATTATGCACCTTCGAGAATTTTGGCCAGGTGCTGAGTTCTATGTACCAACTGGCCCGAATGTTCTGGTCTGAACAGTGAAAAACCAGATTTCCGCAAGACGGCAATATCGCTTCGAGCAGAAGCAGAGTACTAGCGGCTGTGCCCGAGAAAACCCTGATAGGGGAAGATAGAACCAATCGCCGTGCTGCGACTGAAGGGGAGGAACATCTTCGCCTGCGCTGCGGCTGCGGGCACTGCAGGATGCCAAGAAAGACCTACCCGGCAGAAAACCCGGCTCAGCCACTGCGGCGAGTGATAAAAGAACTGCGAAAAGTGCCGAAGAAGCGCGGCACGGAGAGATCGAAGTTTGCGGAGGCGAACCAGGCGCGAGAACCCAGCGCATTCGGCTACGGAATGCAAATGAAATGTTGACAAAGGAGTCCTAGACCAAGAACACAGGTTTGACGCAGGTTCAGTTTCGCACCATTCCTGAGTCTATATCTGCTCGCTTCTTCAGTTCACGTCAGACTTTCGTGAAGAGCAGCGCACCAGTGCCAGTGAGTGAGGATGCATCCAGTAGTACAATCGTCGAGCGACAAATTATGTCTTTGAGTTAAGTGGCTGGAGGGGGCGAGGCAACCGTGATTGATGGTGGGGTAATGGTTACTTGGGATATTCGACAACAGTCTGCAAGGAGTTGACTTCGAAGTCCAAGCAGGTTTCGGAACGATCAATGGAACGCTCAGGAGTCAGAAGCTGCTGTAGACTTAGTCTGTATTTTGCCACGTGGGTGATGCACGGAGGTGGGGATAATGCCGTAATGTACGAATTGGGAAATAGTTCCCACCCGCTATTCACCGTATACCACCACAGTGCCCCCGTCAACTGCTTATATTCTGGGACATGGGGCTCAAATTAACATAGTCTAACAGGTCTATGAAGTTTGAGTAAGTGATTTCACTCACTGCGACAGGAATTAGCAATACCGCGGGTGGCCAGCGGCCAACCCACCAAATTCTAAACTCACTCAATTTGGAGCCATGTTCTTCCATTCAAGTGAGTAACATCACCAAATTGAGTCGTCAAAGATACCCCGCACAGCAGAGTAACTAAAAACATTTACCAACTTTCCGCCGCCAGGGGCTAACCCAAAAAGGCGATGTTGATGGCGGCAATGCTTCGGCCAACATTGCGGCGGGATTCTCGGCATCGCTTCAACTTGGTGTGTTTGCGTGAAACTCAACTACTATAACTCTAGTACTTCGTTTATTGACAAACGAAGTTTCAAGTCCACAACTGCAAGTCAAGTGCTTTAGAGATATCATGCTGTCCGACCTATTGAACTATGAAATGTATTTCTACTGCACCAACACAAATGAATACCAAGCCAAAATGGGCGCGCGTTCACCAGTCACCAACTTGAATGCCTTAGGATAAGAAGATAATCGCAGGCATTCGCAGCGAATATGGGGACCAGGCAGGGCACCATCAAATCCATCAATTCTCCAAGTGCATTAGAAAAACAGAAACACAGTAAAATATATGCCGGAACTACGGCGTATTTTGTATTGTCCAGTTGCACCGGCCGAGCCTCTCACCTCTTTGGTGCTTTCGTTTACGGGTCATTGAATATTGAAAAAATGATGGCAGGCGGGATCGAACTGAAAAGCTTATATAAACAATGCGAAAAAAAACCTTTGCAAGACCTCTCACAACCACTGCACTAACCTGACTTCCTGGGTGCCATGCTTTGCTTCCACATACCGCGACGGCGCCTTGCCTTACCAGAACAAATGATCGCCGAGGTTCTTGCCGCCATCAAACATCGCCTTTTTGGGACAGCCCCTGGCGGCGGAATTCGTCGAGTGACTAAAAACACGTAGCAGAATGCACAACGACGCGATCGATTCAAATTAATTCCAATCATTACGGCATTAGCCTCACCTCCAATCACGGATGTCAGCAAGTTGACCGCAGGTACGAGGACCATTGTATGTAGCGTCTGTTTACAAGAGACTACTGTAGACTTTGTCCGAAAGATATCGAGCCAAGAAAAGCGGAGATTTAGAAGTTTCCGGCTGCTGCTTGGGGTGGATTTGAAACATGTAAGGCACGGAGAATCCGATTTCAAGTAAATAGATCTTCGAGTAGAACTCGCCGTCGAGTCCGACTCATCGACGAGAGATTTCGAGATGGATTCCCAGAGGTACTTAGGGGGCCGGACCGTTGAAACGGCAGAGGCAACCATTTAACAAAGACCGCCGAAATGAGACAGAAACCAGGGACAGACAAGCGTGTAACGACATGGAGGAAGGGAAGAAGAAGAGAATCATGATCATGTTGTTTGCGAGCGATTCCGGCTCGGGTAAGTGATAGCCGGAAATCAGGTGGCTTCGTCACGCGTTAGTCACGCTCTCGACTTCTTCAGCCGCGACGACTTGACGACGTCGGACGACGAACTCGGGAGTCGGACCAGTCGGACTGAGCAGCATACCACCGTTCCTAGTCTTCACTCCCCAAGCTTTAAGGTCTGTGGTTCCGTTGTGGCTCAGGTCATACGCCCGCTGCTTGCATAGTGTCTGCCTGGTGCCACCATTTTGACTGCCAGCTGCCAGTGGATTGCTGCTGGAATTCATCGAGCATCAACAACTGGGAGACAAATGGAGGAGTCCACCGGTGGACTAAATCCGGGAGGTACGTATCATGTGTGTTAAAGTCGTGCCATGGAAGAGTACAACATCACTTGTTTGTACTGGATTCTTGTCCTCCACTTCGACCCCCGAATTTCTTGTTTTGCGCCTGTGCAATGCTCCTGGTATTCGTCATAGCAACGCTTGCCTCCTACTGTCTAGCAACTTTAACCTTGACTGGCGACATCCCTGGTTGTTTCAACTTGTGGCCATTGCCAGTGGGAGATCCGATCATGGCTTTGTCGAACTCGCGGGAGCCTTGTCATTTTATTGGCCGGCAGAGCTATTCAGTAATCGACGTTATTGTCCACGAAGCTGTTCTTTGATCGCTGACAAATCGCTGAAGATTTTAGATTACTTACATCGCCGAATCTCAGGGAAACGCGAGTCCCGCAAAAAACGTCTTTACTGTCACTGGACAGTGTCCTCCCTGGTTTCGCTCCTTGTTGCGGCATATTGCCTAATACTAACTAGGAAGCTGGAATCGTAGGGTTTCATCTCCTTCTATCGGGAGACTCATATTGCGATATAAATATTCCCTGTTTCCGTGCCACCTCAACATCATGATGATCTTCCGCGCTGTCGAAACTGCTCCCAGGATCAACCCAGGATTCCGAAGTTCTTATAACATACGACAAATTTACCCATGAACTCACACGCGACATGATATCCCCCAGCTCAATCCTGCACAGTATCCGCTCATTCCGATTGGGATACAATCCTGGTCCTCAACACCGTGCATTGCTCCTCGTATCTCTCCTCATAATATGCTCAACACCTCTCAGCGTATCCCGGTCGGTGGACGACACCGGCTATTATTTTGGTCTTCTCTCTTCTGACGGCTTTTATCGCTTGCATAAATAGGAAGCCACCGTGTCTATCACTGCATCGCCGCTGCTAACAAATCTTCAATTAGTTCCCCTCTCGGCATATGAATTTGTGCAGGAGATAACTTACACCCCTAATGATACGCTTCCTGCTCTCCCCTTGAGTGGCTGGATTCCGTCTGTCCTTCAAGCGCCAACAAGTTCTTTTCAGCCGCAGACACTCAGTGTCGGCGACAGTTTCACGCTCAACAATTCCCTCCTCTCCTTCACCATAACCAGTGCGCTTGATAGGAAGAACAAAAATGCTCCCGTATCCGTGTTTCCATATTTCAACAACCCTTTCTCTACTGCGTGTGACATCGTATGTGTATAGTTCCAATCTACTAGCCATTTCTGACAGAGACCCGCCTAGAGTACCATGTCGCTGTACTGTCCGGATATTAATCTGCCCGGGGTTCCAGAAGAATCGCAAGTAGAGCTCCAGTTCAGGATCTCAAGCTGAGCGCAATTCACTCTACCACCAGTTTTCTGCTGAAATTGTTTGTAATTTTCCCGCCACTGCTGTAACCCTGTCGTGGCAAGAGTCCATCGATGCAGGAGATAATTTCATATTTCGCAACTTAGTAGTTGATCTCTACCCAAACATGGTTCGTTGCTGCATATATTAATTATTGTTGATTCACTCTCCTTTCAGATAGTCACACTGTAGGTTCGCCTATTGATGTGTGTGCAGTCTTCTCTGACATTTTCTACAGAGCAGAGACATACTCATCCGCCGCCGCTCTCGAATTAGGAGGAAATATCACCGGCTTAATCCTTCGTTATAATATCACTCCAAGCTGTTCGAATCCTCATAAGGGAGACCCTGGTTGCTTGGAGATATGGCCGGTCGACTTTTCAAGCACTTACACAGAGTTCACAGTCTACGATGACCGCGGTGTGGGTCAGCTGTTGGATCCGAATTTCGGTGGCGGATTGGGGTCGCCGGATGCCGCCACGACGAATTCCAGTTTTCCCCTTCCTGTTCCCATTCTCCCACATATGAACCCCCCTGCTGCCCAGATATCAAGAAGTCTATCAAATATGTTTCAATCCACGTTCCACTACCTTCGTCTGGAATTGGGTAATATTCATCCCAATTTGATCTACGCGTCACCAGATGTATACAATCAAACCATATCATTGCCAGTGGCTGCTGGCAGATTTGCTGGCGACGTGAATAGCTATCGAGCGCAGATGGCAAATGAAACCTTCTTCTTTCAAGTACTCAAGGTCGTCGAACTCTTCAACACCACAGCCCGTGTTCCGGTCATGGAATACTCGCGCACCATTCCGAGGCTGAAACCGCTCGGCTCTGCCATGACGAGCGTGTTCGTGTCGACATTTGCGATGTTGTCAACAATCTGGACAGTTTTCTCTCTCGTGGCGGGTGCTTTGGCAACGATGTATTCGGGTGAGACTCTTGTGTTCCGTTCCATTCCATAATAGTGGCTCCGAAATGACTTTGATTTTTCCCAGATCGCCGTCAAAGTAAGAAGGAGGAAGGAGATTTGGGGGATGATTTTGATGTGAAAAAACAAGAATCAAATAACAGGGGAAGATTTTTGAACGGTGAGTCGTTCACATCTGTTTGGAAGACACTTGTCCTGAAATTACGTTCCGACATTTTAGAGTTGTCTACTTACGATGCACAAGAGAAAGCCTCGCTGACCGCACACATCGAATTCCTCGAGTTGGAATCCAGGCAGCGGTTCACATTCCTTGAGGAACAGGTCAAGCAGGTGCAACTTGCTTTAGGAAAACGGTCAGAGTATCCTGAGCTTAGTGATGATCCAGGAACTCTTGGAACAGAGCAGGCGGTTATCGATAGCGCGGTTTGATGTAGTCTCTTATAAACAGACATTAGAATACAAAACTCCTCGTACCTGCGGTGTATCATAATAGGTTTGATGTATGTCGGAGCCCCGATGATTTTACTTTCATTTATGGCGATTAGCTCTTCCTTAGCTGACGGAGATCGAAGGTTTTGAAATTTTCTTACATAGGACGACTGGAAGAAGTGCATCCAAACAGTTTCGCGTCGATTCAGACTTTGAGTATTTCTACTTGAATCGCTGTTTACTTCGCCTGTACAGCTGAAGAACAAAAGGCCACCGGTAGTACTTGACCCGAGTCTGGCCGATCGACTTCGAACAAAACGGAACAGTGGGAATGGGCGAGCCGATGGACCGGCTTTGCAGCGGCACAATTTCGTTCAGTATCAGAGTGAGCTACTGTAAGTAAGTGCTTCTGTGACTCGAATTTATTCGGGATCTGACTACGCGAACAGACCCATACTTTGGCTGCTCCTTGTTTGTTTTGAACGTTTACTTAGATCCATGGTTAAGCAACAATGCAAAAATATGCCTACTCGGACTCGGAGTGGGATAAGTATAGGTGAGAACGGCGTTATCATTCCAAACCGAAGACTTATTCCGACGTCCGTTTCAGGTATTTTGGTTGCCTTTGAGCTGTACTTGCCGCTGCGGCAATTGCTCGATATCAGCATCCCGCCTCCCTCCCCAAGTCCCACCCTGATCTGAATCTAAGTAAACTCTAGAGACCGGCGCAAGCTTGAGTAATAAGTATATATCTTGGGCGGAGACGTATAAGGAATACAAATATGTTATGAAATAACAGCGGTTAATATTTTGAGTCATCGGGGTACGATTGAGGGAATCTAAGACCGTGACGGAGACACAAAATATAGCTGATGAGCAAGATAGCTCCGAGTCGTAAGAACAAGAATAAAACTCACATAAAGCGTCGTAATCGTTTCATCGCGCGTTGAACGCGGGTCTGTTAGATGGAAGTTAGAATTGAAGGCGGGACGGAAGGAAGGAAGGGAGAAGCAAGATGAGATGTCAGTCATAAGGATTCGACGGGAGGAAATAGAGCAATCGGGAAGGAAGAATGCGGTGTGAAGGAGAGCGAATACAGCATGAGGAGACGTAAGATGCGAAGATACGAGGAATTTGAAGTAGGATGAAAAGAAGGGACAGGAAGATGAAAAACGCACCTTGATCCTAGCCCCCCACGGAACCCCATGGCCACTCTCCGCCTCCGCAGCGGCACGCTCAAACGCCGTGCGTCCATGCCCATCTAAATATCGATCATGCTGTGGGTACGGCACCGTGGGCGTGAATGCAGATCTTCGGAGACTGAGTGGATCGCCATCGCGGGAGTACGGCGTTCGGAGCCTGCGGAGGGTCCTGGTGTGAGTTTGAGTTTGGGGCTGTGGCTGGGTTGGTGTGGGGAGTTGCGATTGTCGACGTGAGGCAGAGGAAAATTGAGATGGTCTCTGGCTGGGTGCTACAGATGGAGGCCGGGTATGTCCGGGCAACGAGGATGTGCGCATGGATGAGTGGAGGAGGGTTGAGGATGCTTTTGGGGTGGGTGTGGGGAGGGGAAGGGGGAGTTGGACGGTGGATCGTCGGGTACGACTCGTCTTCTTCGTCGCTGTAGAATTAATATTCCTATTTGTAGCGCTCATAGGCCTAGGCACGCCACCGTCGTAATTCTTCTCTCTGTCGTGTTTCTCGTTGTATTCGTTACTGCCGTGAGTGTCCCGCCGCCGCCGCGTGCTGCTGTGCGGGCGTTGTTGAGACGCGTGCGAAACTGGAGATCGCAGGGGGCGGCGGGGGATGGAGTGGGATCGTGAGGTGGGGACACCGTAGGTCGAGGTGGAGGCGGATGAGTCGTAGTCGTAGTCGGTTCGTTGCGTGCGCGTGTAGGTGCCCTGCCTCGACCAGGTGGAATCGTGTGATGATCGGGGAGGGAGAGGGGTCAGGGTCGAGGCGATACTGGAGGGACTCTGCTCGTTCGTTCAGAAATAGAGGTTCAGTCGATGGAAAGTAGGAGAGAAACGGGTGTCGCACCGGTACGAAGCTGGGCAGCTTGCTGTATGGATCTTTAGGTTGCGTGTCCATGGGCGTGTAGCGTGATAGATAGTACTTTCCGCGAACAGACGCAATTTTCAGCGCAACTACGTGGCGGAAAGCCTGTCAAAGACAGAACGTACCTCATTGGCATAGATATACCCTGCGGACCCACTGTACGGATGGCTGCTGCCCATGCCCATCGCCATGCTCATGTCTTCCTTCGTCTTCTTGGCGTGTGTCTTAGACTACGTGGGTATGTGCGAGGTGGCTGGCAGGAAGAAGCGCGGGGGTGAGGCAATTCATGATGGGAGATGATAGATGGACAGACGCGATTTAAAGATGTTTTGATGAGCTGTGTGATACGAAAATATCTCATCGGAGAAAGATGCGGGTGATGTCAAGGCGGGGGTGACATGCAGTTTATATTCGGGATGTTGTGTTGGCGAGGGGGAGAGAGGAGTCATTGAAGCAGTGCAGGATGGAGCGAGATTTAAACCATAAGTTTCGCTGGCACAGTGAGAGAACGTATTTCGTACGAAATGAGGAGGCAAATCTCGATTGATAGAACCGGAGATCATGCAGTGAACGGTATATGGCGGCATGAGGCGAATGGTGGAATGGTGAGAGTCTGCGTATCTCAATACGGTTTGTACGGCTGTGTGGAATAGACAGATGCGTCAAAAACGGGATGATCTTGTCAGTCTTCGGTGCGGGTTGCCAGTGGGAGCGAGGCTGAGCGAGGAAAAGGCGAGGAGAAGATCGATTGGCGGAAGATTAACGGTTTCGACGTGGTTGAAAGAACCAGGCCCGGGGGAACGTTCAGAGTTGGCGTCTTCGAGTTTCAGAGCATTGGCGGTACATGGACAAGCCGCGAGGTTGCGACAAGGACTGACGAGGACGAGGTCTGGCGTGGGAGCGTTCGGGGATTCGGAGATGGTGGGAAAGAAACCGGCACAAGCGGCAAGCCGCGTCGGTCTCGCAACGCAACATACCGTTGAAATTGAAGAGGAATTCGAAAACTATAATCATGTTCTTGGAAATTGGCAAGCCCTTGGCCTTCCAGGATATCTACTGGGATCAACAATACGTTTGGAGTCGGATGACGAGGGCAACTTGACGCTTTCTGTCGATGGCCAGACTCAGAACAGTCTAACGTTTCATTGATGAGAGTACATGACTTACATTATGGTTTCATTTCTAGTTCGGCATCCCCTTCCCAGCAAGCAACCATCTAATTCCCTCTCGCCAATCCGCGTCCCATTTTTTCCCTGCCGTCGTGGCGGGAAACATGGAGGAGAACCCGTGCGGTGCCCCGGGATATCTGAGCAGCGGCACCCAACATATCAGTAAAGTGGTGGGTAGGTAGGTGAAAATTCGAAAATGGAACCCACATATCTAATTTCGTCTTCACCCCCTCCTCTCTCAATAACCGCTCATACAACAACCCTTCATCACGGAGCGGGTCAAGTCCGCATATTTGAAAGTGCACGGGTGGGAATTTCAAGCCGGTGCGATCCGCGAGGAGGGGAGCGAGGTCGGGAGAGGTGGGTGGGGCGGCATAGCATTCTGTTCGAAGAAGAAACATCAGCTCATCAACCTGGAATATTCACTTGCGCACATAGCAGAATCGACAAGAACATCGAATAAGGAGAATGAAAACATCAAATAGTGACGACGCACCCCAGAACAAATCCATCAACTCCCTAGGTAAAATCGGGGCATCGCGGTTCTGCTCGTAAGACAATAATTCCCCAGCGTATCTGTGCACATCGCATCAGTACATTTCGACACACAAATCATCGCATCATCTAAAGCATAATTCCTGAATTATCACTCACTCAGTGGGATACCCTTGCGGATGCACCAGAACGGGAATCTGCAGAATTTGACCCGTAACCTTCCTTCCCTCGTGCTGTGCAAAGAAAGGATCTTTGAGGGAACGATGAGCGACAACGGCGGCGAGATTCGCGCCGGCGGATGCTCCGCAGACGATGAGACCTTTCGAGGGGGAGGCGTGGATTGTTTGGGCGTTTTCGACCGTCTACAGAATTAATATTAATATTGATTGAAGCCGCGGATTGGGGTTCCTTGAAAGGAATCGATACAAACCCATTTGAGCGCAGCGTACGAATCGTTGACAGGGATCGGGAACGGATATTCGGGGGCTAATCTACGTGCAAAAGATTGTATAAAACCGCGGCAGGAATTAACAATCACAACGAAGTACCCACCTATAATCAACGTTCACAGTGACCAACCTCATCTCGACGCTGATGATGCGCAAATCAAAATCTTTCTGGTGCAGCCCGCCGACGACCCAGCCTGAAAAGGTTGAATTTAATTCAAGTTTGATATCATCTAACCATATAAGACTCACCTCCACCATGGAAATAAACCATCACAGGAAACTCAAACTCGGCTCCTTCATCCGCCGTCGGGACAGGTGTGACGACCCGAACAGTGATTTCCCCGCCGTCCACCTTCAATGCGTGATCTTGCACTTTATAGCTCGACTCTGAAATGTAAATTCTCAAGCGTCAGTATCCTGCTTCTGTTGCTTCTTGAGCCAAAAAGAATTCCTTCTTCTTCGAACGAGAAAGAAGAGCCCAGAATGAAAACGCCCACACACCATCAGGCAGCCTCCCCTCATACATCGCCAGCCTCCTCTCCAGCGGCGTCGTAAACAACTTCCGCATCGCGGGCACCGCGTCTTTGCTCAACACGCCAGGGTATTTCGGGATGGGAGGGATCTCGGGGTCGGGGGTGGAGAGGTGGGTGTATTGGGCCATGATTGTGGGCGGAAAGAAGGAGGGAAGGATATCAGCTGATTTAAGGAATTCTCGGGTGTGTACGTGTACAGGTTTAGTCAGACTGGCGCGGATGCGTCCGTTCCGTTTCTTGTGAACTTCGAGTTGAATTTGAACGCAGTCGGAGTAAAAAGAGGTAGGCGTGAGTCAATTAGCGACTGACTAGAGAGAAATGGATTCGCTGGGAGACTTCTGAATCGAACCGTGACTCCAAGAATCGATCAAGAACGAGAAATTCATGTAGCTTGAGCCGATTCGCAGAACAAGAAACAAAGTAATAGGCGGGGTGGACTATGAACGGAGAAAACGATTGAGACGTCGCAAGAAAGTCAACGAGAGCGGCACGAATTTCGCGCTAGGTGAACAGGCAAGAGAAACTAAAAACTAAACACACGCTCCCTGCCTTCCGTCATTATTCACACATCAACTTCCAGGGAGGTATGAATTGAAACAACTCACCAGCACGTACATATCAGAGACCATCCCACGCCGTTGGCTTCCGCCCTAGTCCGACATACTCAACCACAACATCCAGCCCGCGCTGGCGAAATCCGTCCAAGGGCGAAATGACCTTTGGTGCTTCACCGAGAATCGACAAAGAGAATCTTCGTAAAGAAGTCCCATACTGAAGATTGGCCTCAGCGTATCCCAACCACGCCGAATCCGCGATCTTCAGTCCACCGCGTATTTCGAGTGTTTCTAATCCGGGGAAAGGATCGGAATCTTCTGTATTCGGAGTGATATCCTGGAGTATGTTGTTGGGTGTGGAGAAGAGATCGAATTCATTCGCGTTCGAGTGCTCGCTAAAGACAGCTAGACTCAATCTCCTGAGATTGGGATGGAGGAGCCGTTGAATCTCCTCCAGCGTGGATTTGAAGCTTGCTGCGGGAGTGACGAGCTCGAAATCTTGTAGCTGCGGGGAGAATTCCGATATGTGCATGAGGAACTCGAAGTCCAACCCCTCTGCCTCGAGGTGTAGGGAAGGCAGGTGGAGAGTGATTAGTTGGGGGAGTTCAAGGCGGCAGAGGAGGTAGGCGAGCGTTTCGGAGGAAGAGCGAGCGTAATGCGTAAGACGAATCGTCAGGGATTGAAGAGTGGGGACAACGATTCTGTCGCGCCGGCTCGATAGCGGTTCCAAATGAGTGGCGTTTACGTCGAGTGAGATGAGGTGTGGACAGTTGGAGAGGAGCCGGTAGAGGGAATTGCATGAGAGAGATCTACTTCCGTACGCCTCCTCCCCCTGACTCTGTGTATTGTCGATGAGGCGGAGGTGGGTCAGATGAGCCCAGGTAAATCGGTTACGAGGGAAGAGCGCATCGAGGTCGCGTCCTGCAATCGTTATGATGCGCTGAAGGCTGTTCGGTGTGGATTGGAAGACCGGGGAACAGAGCAATGTCGGAGTCGATGGCACATAAGGGTTGAATGCGCCAGCAAAGTGAATCGAGACTTCCGCTAGGCGAGGCGCATGCGTATTTGCAAGCAGACCGAAATTGGTTGCGCTTATACCGGAGACGTGGAGCAAAGACAAGCGGGGGGATAATCGGCTCAACAAGTCTAGAACTTTGCGTGGGTTGGCCTTTGTCGTTTCGATAGATAGGTAGAGAGGGTATGGATCGGAACGATTAAGCCATTCTGACATCGCTGTCATTTTGGCGCGGCTGGTGGTGACGAATTCGACGGGGATGTGAAGTGATGTCCATAGTCTCGGTGCTGCAAAAGCGATGGCTCGCCAAGAGCTGCAGATGCGACCTAAGAGAAGCGGTGCTTCTGCGGCATTCATAACAGCATTTCGTTCGGTAGGTAGGCAAGCGGTGAATATTTGTTCAAGAATTTCTGGGGGGATGCGACGGGGGCTAGAGATGAGTGCGCGGTGAGGAAGGATGTAAGATGCCAGTTGACTTCGTTGAGTGTCGAGAGAAGCAATGAGCGATTCGATGCGAGTGAGTTCTGCTTCATGAGGCGACAGGTGAGCGCGGATCTGGTCAACCTCTAGCTCCGAAGGAATGAAGTTCGTGCCTAGAGCGTGCTGAAAAGGAGAGTTCGCTAGCTTAGGCTGCGTGTACTTAACTGCGTCGGAGGTCATGGTGGTTGGGGGGAAAGCGTATGTTGGTCTCGTGATCAAGTGTTGCAATCAGTGATGCGGTTGCAATTGTCTCACTCTCTCCGTCCCCCTCGATGCACCCAGCTTTGGACCCAGCAAATGTCGCCAATTTACCCACTCAATTGCGGGTACGTGGTACCCACGATGGTTAATCCGTTCATACTTCTCATTTCTTGTCCAGTCCATCGCGGAAAACGTGCTTGCAGGCTCCATACCCGCCTTTCGTAAACTCGGGTCCATGCTTCCAGTACTTCCCCCGTCCCAAGCCGTCCACACCCTACCGTGCATTTTTGCGAATCTAGATTCCAGTCGCATTCCCTCTGTGTCTGAACTGGACTCTCTCCTGGCCGGTTCCCGCCTGACCGTCGTGGAGCTGGGGTTGCATGCGGCGACAGCACTAGCATATTTCGCGAAAAGTTCCATGATCCCCGCTGACGCCTGTCCCCTGATTTGGTCTCACCTCTGGATGTGGATGCAATTCATATTCGAATACTGGGAATTTCTTCCTGCGAATCGAGTAGTAAACGGCGGTTTTACAACCACGGAATTCTCCCGTCTTCAAGTCCTCAATATCGCGAAACTTTGCGAGCACCCGCCCACCATGAACGCGATTCGCTCATCACCGGGTGTTCCACGTATCCTCGCCATGGCCTGGATATCGACAATCACTAATACACACGGATATCCAGAAAGACAGGTAGCTGAAGTGTGCGACATCGTTTTGATGCTCCCCCCTGGGCCAAGCACCCCGGCTGTTTTTGACGAGATTGTGGACGGCGTTGGTGGTAGCGTGGACGATCTTGCTAGAACCTGCGCAATTCATTTCGCCCGGGCTGCCGCCTACCCTCGCTCTGATCATATAGGCCGATTCCTAATCGCGGGTTTGACGTTTTACGACGGCGCGGCCGATCCTCATCCAATGCGTGTCGCGTTTCGGGAAAACTCCGTCGCCTATTCTCTTACGTGCGCCATGCTCGCTGTGGACCATACCGCATTCAAGGCAGAGCTTGCGTTCTGCTTGAATCATCTAACTGACATGATGGAATGGTCGCCCGGATACCCGTTCGTTGCTCAAGCGATCAAAGCAGGTTTGTTGCGGGTCATTGTCAAATTTGTTGACTCGGCGAAGGCGGGAAACAGAGGCGACTTGCCGCCGAGCTTGATTAAAATTTTGACAGAGATCTTACCGAGAGCGATGGTGCATTATTCCGTTCTGCGTGCGCTCAGGGATAAGGTTGGCGACGCTAAACAATACGCATCGGCTTTCAAGATCAACAAGTCCCTGTTGAAAGCGGAGTGGAAGGATTTTGTCGTGCTCGCGGAAACTCGTCTTCGATTCTACGATACTTGGAATGGGGCTAGATCGTCTCCCTTGGCATGCGATAATCTCAAGGTGTGTGTGTGAGATTCCTCCATTCTGTTTCAGAATGTTTACAGTCGTACCAGTGCCAAACGATACGCCCACGACGCGAATTCCGTTGTTGTGGCCTCTGCCGAACCACAAACTACTGTTCCGCAGATTGTCAGTCTGCAGATTGGCATACCAATCATCGAGAAAGTTGTGGAATATTTCGACAATACAAACTCGGTACGCCCTCTCGTCGTTCTGTTCCCTCGATTTTACTGAATCTACTCACGTACAATTGAACGCGCACACAGAATCCCCCGATCCGTTCCCTATCCGCGACAAATCCTTCCTCCACGCATTACTCACATCCGACTTTCTCCGCCTCCTTCCCAGCATATTCATCCGTCAGGTCATATTCATGCACGCATATCCGGAAGAGCCGTTTTATACTGCCTGGACATATAGCGACGCGCACGATCCCAAGATCGATGTGGTTCCGCAACGCATGGTCAACGGCAATTCCCTCGATAGCTATACGCGCATGGTGGAGGGGGAGTGTTTGCGCGCTAAAGAGAGCGGGGGAAGGATGGAGGTGCATGTGGTCTACCTGCATTTCGGGACGGAGATGAAGCGTTTGGTGATTCCGATGCGCGCGAGGGCAGATACCTTACATAGTGCGAGGCTGAGTGCGGTGGGGCAGGTTCCGGAGGCGATGACTGTGGGGCAGGTTTTGCCTGATGTAAAGGCGGTTTTGGAGGAGGTGATGCCCGAGTTGGAGAGGGGGATGAGTGTTATCCATTGATAAGGTGAATTATGGGATGAATGTTTTCATTTGGCAGCGTAGTGTATTTTTCTGGGGGTTAGATCGGATGGAGTTGAAGGATATCTCACTACTATTCACTAGTAGTTAAACAGATAATGTAACATTGACTCTGAAATTCATGACTACAGGTGACTCATGTTAACGCCGGCGAAAGAATTTCAGAGGACCTCTCGTGGATACTTAAACGCAGAAAAAAAGAAAAAACCGAGTCGAACTTCGGATTTGTCGGCCATACATCAAAACATGATCGGTATGATCTCCGCTTGATCTCCGCCATCATTCTGAAATTCGAAATCTTCTTCCGTCTCACCACCATGCACCCAAGGTTGCGTCCGGATATTCTCGTGAAACTGTCACCACCTGTGCGGGTAAGGAGCTTCAGCATTCATCAAGTTCGTGTAGATCTCACCATCGCACTTTCAGCTGGTCGTAGAAACCGCACTCGCAGGTTCTGTGCCCGCTGCCTACCGGCTTGGCCAGCTGATTTCCCAAATCCCGCAATCTGAAGCGCTCAATACGTTGCCCTACGTCTTCGCACATCTGGATCCGTCCGGTATCCCCTCCGCATCACAGACAGTTGACGCGGATTTGGTTTCCGGCACTCCTATTCCACCAATGGCGACCACCGTCGAACTTGCTCTCTGCGCATCGACGAGTCTGAGTTTCTTTTCTAAAGCCGGCATCTTACCTATCGAAGTCTGTCCCGACCTCTGGCCACGATTTTGGAAGTGGGCGCAATTTTTTGACCAGTTCTGGGACTCGCTTCGAACGGTCATGCACGCTGGAATTTCACGGGAAGAATTTTGTCGTCTTCAAGCATCCTGTATCACAGCGCTGGGAAATCATCTCGACCTGAGGAAGAAGATTCCATTGACCCCGGGGGTGCCGCGCATTTTGGCGATAGCGTGGAAAGCAGCCG
This sequence comes from Favolaschia claudopus, assembly GCA_037176885.1. NCBI lineage: Eukaryota > Fungi > Basidiomycota > Agaricomycetes > Agaricales > Mycenaceae > Favolaschia > Favolaschia claudopus. The sequence continues at coordinate 2,277,348 of JAWWNJ010000019.1, forward strand.
TTAGCGCACCGCGTGTACGTCCGGAGTGGTTGATGCAGGAGGTGTACAATATGACTTTCAGCATGCCTATGAAGGACAGTACGCAAGAGACGTTCAAGGAAGTCATCGAAGGCGTCGGTGGGAGCTTGCAGGCTCTGGCTGCAACGTATGAGAAGCACTTCTCTCTCGCCGCTGCGCCATCGCCCAACACGGAGCTGGCTGCGGACTACCTGATGGTGGCCGGTGCGTTTCTTTATATCGGGGCTGCAGAGGCCGACTCGGTGCCGCTACGTGATGCGCTTCGCGCGCATCCGCTTCTCCCGACTGTCCTCACGACGATATCCGCTTTGCATGGGAAACCGGCGGCTGGGAAGGCGCTTGCGTTTTGCTTGACGTATGTATGCGACACGCTGGGATCGTCGCCGGGATATACGTATGCTGCACAGGCGTTTCAGGCGGGCTTGCTTCGCGTGCTTATCACCCTCGCCGTCTCGGTGGCGAAGACGGGGAAGGATAGAAGAGACGATACAGGCAATCCGATACATATGAGCATCAAATTGCTTTTGACGGAAATTCTGCCCCGGTCGCTGGTGCATTATACCGCCCTGCAGGGACTCAGTGGCGTCCTCGATGACGTGAAATCCTTTTCAGCTGCCTCACATATCGAGAAGTCTGCGTTTCACAAAGAATGGGACGAGTTCCTTCTTCTGGCTGAGGCGCGTTTGAACTTGTTGCAAAGCTGGCAGGATTCGAAGCCGTATCCTAAGGCATGCGATAATCTTAAAGTCAGTTTTATTCGATTTGTTTTTCGACTTTGTCTCGTTTTCTTCCGATGACTGACTTTCGCCGTCAGTGCGGCAAGATCGGTCCTCGAGGCGAATTTCAGTGCTGCGGTGGATGTCGAACCGCAAACTATTGCTCTACCAACTGTCAAACAGCAGATTGGCGCAATAATCATAAACAGATTTGCGAGACGTTCGCACAGTTCAAAATCGGTGATTGATAATCAATTTTATATGCAATTTTTCGACTGACAATGTGTGTTTTCAGAATACCCTGAGATATATACAATCCGCGAAAAGGGATTCCTACGCGCGCTGCTTACCGCGGACTACATCCGTCTCCTTCCCGGTATTTTCGTCCGTCAGGTTATATTCATGCATTCGTGGCCGCGGGAGCCGTTCTTCACGTCGCTGACCTACAGCGACGCGCACAATCCCAAAGTTGAAGTGTGTCCGCAACGCACACTAAACGCGGTGAACACGTATACGCGTATGATAATGGCGCATTTTTTTGCGATCGAGGGAGAGTGGGAAGCGGATGGAGGTGCATGTGGTGTTTCTATATGAGGGTGCGAAGGTGAGGCCGTTGGTTATTCCAATGCGGGGAGCGGCGGATACGTTGCATATGGCCAGGGTACGTGCGGTGCGGAAGGTTTCGTTGGGGATGACGGTTGGGCAAGTACTTCCCCAGGTCAAGGCGGTTTTGGAGGAGGTGATGCCAGAACTCGAGCGGGAGATGAGCATTATTAATTGACAAATATATTGTATGTTCCTCCGATTTCGTGATCACCTATATCCCCTTGTTGTTTCTTAGCACAACCCGGTTTCAATAGGAAGTTATCACGCCGTGCATTGTGGAAATCAAGTGGAAATGATTTAGATGAGTTTAATCAGCCAATTTCGGGCCTGCTTTCAATTAAATTTCCACGCCAGCTGTAATACAAGCAGAGTATGGTGAGAGATAAAATAGAGCAATCTTTGTCGCATTTTTATCGGAGCTGAAACCGTACAGCCGGTAAAAACACGTTGCTAACGCGTCGACTCATGGTCCAGTGTCACGCTTGTCACATCACGGGATCGTTTTACGGTGACTCAGCCTGACCATCGCTCTGCCTGCATGCGACCGCTTGGCTCCACCATGAAAACGCCTTGCTTGCCCTCGTATTGCGAAGATACTGTATGGAGCATCTTGGTCTTTTGTACTTCAACCCATGGCCAATTCCCTGCGTCGCTTGAAATTTCGGAATTTGAGGATGAGTTGGCAGAAGAAAGAAGCCTCGAATTTTATCTTTGATTCATGGGAGGGTTGGTGCGCTCACCGTTGTAGTAACGATTCCTATGCTGCTCTATTCTCAAGCTCCACGCTCTCATCAATCCACTATGCCAGGTCGGACGTTCTCAAGTCGCGAGGTCGAGAATGAGGTTCGTGAGATTGTCGGTTTTATAGGAGCGGGTAAGCAGGTGAGTATGACGCCCGTTGGACCTTGTTTGCGGCGCTGAAGCGCTCTTGACTTCCACCACGAAAAATCGTCGATCGCTCTCGCCCCACTGCGTCGAATCTCGTCAAGACGAAGACATCCAGCGGTTCTCGCTATTCTGCGCGCATACAGCAGCGTACAAGCGGAGTATTGAGCTGGTGGAATACTGAAGGGATGGGGGCGGATGGTCATGGGTTTCGGCGACAATGGACTCGGCGGCTGCCTCGATTTCTGAAGAGGCGCGGGTGCAGTGGAGCCTTCCTGCAGCGTACTCAATCGCTGAATTCATGCTGGTTTGACGCTATCCATGACCCTCCGTTTTTCTCCGTGCTGTGCTCCCTTCGGTTTCCGCTCGTTTTCACGCCTAATTCCTCACACATTCATACACGACATCTGGCTCGCGACACAGTCTCGTAGCTATATTCTCCTAGGCGTCCCTGTCCGTTGATGGCTCGCTCGCCACCGCCGCCGCCGTCGATGCTAGCCCTTGCCCTTTCAGAAATTTTTCTGTTTTGCTGCGCAGACGCACTCGAAATCCGCGGGCGGATATTTCAGCTCAAGGAATGCTGCCAGCCGTCTGCTGTTCCCATTAACGGCGCTCTGAACACGTCGTTCAACCCCCTCTACCGCTCCAACCGTTGTCGATTTCCCCGCGGTCGTGCATGCTGATGGCTCCGAAGGGTGGATCCTCCTTGACTCTCCGTCCACGCGACGTCGACGTCCCCAGCATTTTCAGGCTGGCAAGTTAGGGGATCCAGTGCATCTATTCCCGTGCACGAATAGCCTCAGTCATATACGGTGACTCGGAGACAGGCTAATGCGTCCCAATACATTTCCCGACCGGCCGTCGACTTTGTATTTTGGCGCCGAATTTGTGAACCCACCTTCTCCCCTTTGCGCTGTCGATCCCTCTCTGTCATTCCTCTCGATTTATGCGTGGACGAGCTGCCAACTCCCACCTCCGCCTCCCTCGTTCGCGTTTTTCGATTCTGCCTTTGACGGTCGTGTCCCGAGTTGGACGAAGATATTTACTTGCCAGGCTCTTGTGTTACCCCTCCGCAAATGGACCGCAACTCCTCCGCATACGATGCGGCTCTTCGACTGCGATTGCGTACATCTGATACCGTTGGGCGTGCCCTTCGCCTACACCCATTCCCGTCACCCTCAATGTTTCGCCGTGGCCGACCGCCGTCTCAGCCTTTATTGGTCTCGCCGCACCTTTTCCTCCTTTCTCATCCTACCACGCTGGTGATACTTGGCAAGCTGGCATACACGAGCGAATCTTGCGCCTCCCCCGTCTTCTTCACGAATCGTAAGCTCGACTTCGGAGTGACACAGCTGGTCTATGGCAAGACCTGACGTCAATGTCTTATCGACTGCGCCTCTTCTCCGATACATTCTTGGCTCGTACTCCTATGTGCCAATCCTGTATCTTGTCTCTTCGTCCCTTACAATACCTGCGTACATCACTTTCCCGTTTCTACTCACCTCTGTATCCTGTCAACGCTCTCAATGTCGACCTGTTTCTACTTGTATAGGTGATCTGTCTCACCTACCCCGCGTCTGCATCGCTACATCCACTTCACTTGTTTGAGCCCTTCCCCTCCAGTGGCGCATCACTACCATCAATTCAAAGTGAAACGTTGATACCACCCTAAAAGCGAGCGAGTCAGTCAATTTCCGTGCACTACAACTGCCCTTACCCTCATGTGGTTCTCGCGGGGGAGCCTCAAGGCGGTAGCAAGCTGCTCCCTTCTTAGCGGGATTCAACACCGTTCTGCATCGCTAATCCCTCAAAGGATGATGCTCCTCACATCTGCCTCGCAATGCTCGCATCGAACGATTACCTCGGCTCCTAAGCAACAAAAAGCCCATGTACCCGACAATCTGCCATATCTATTGGAGGTGCGTAATCTATATCCAATCTTCCCGCCCAGAACTCATCAGTCATCCCCACCAGCACTACATCCATCCAAACGCATGGGAATGGTTCCACATTAGACAAACATCCGAGTCTCACCATCCTTTACATGAAAGCAAAGTCGACCTCCCCGCAGGCTGGTCGTCCGACTGGCGGAACTGGATCTGGGGCTACGAATTACGCAACCTCGAAGTGGACTTACAAGACGAATTTGGTTGGGGAATCCAGGGGCGCGTCGAGCCTCTGGCGTATTACGCTGATTCCGTCAAATTTCTCTTCGCAGTCTATAGTCGGAGGAGGGGACGGTATTTGTATTATTTCCACGCGCCGGGTGAGTTGATGGAGAGTCTGAGGCGGTTCCGAGGGAAGTTTAAGTCGCATGACGATTTCTTGAAGCGGTTTGGGACAGAGTGGGCGACAGGGCAGTGGGTTGAGTTGAGAATGAAGCGCGTCAAAAACACCGGTCATCATCATCAGAGTCGACGGATGATTCATCTGAAGAAGGGGATATATGGGAGAGGAATGGACGCTCATTTCCACTGCCCGTCGTGGTCAAAATTTACAGACTTAGATATACGCTTCCGGCCGCTACAATGAATCAATTGCCGCCTAAGAACCTCTATTACTAAGAACCCAGCATTTACCATCTCCTCCTTCTCAACCACCACAACGACGCCGACGATACAAAGTCGCGATATGAGGTAGATGTCTACAATCAATGCAGCTGCGCCATACTGCGGTGGAACCTGTCGACTGCAGTCCGAACTTGAAGCTACTGTACCGTAGTCGCGCTCGCCGCTTGCCATGGCTCACCGCATTCTGATTCACAAGTAAGTATCAATTCTACAATAGGCTCACGACCTTCCGTCTCGAACATTCAACATCTGGCATGTATCTGAAACGCTGCTCTCCCCGGGAACGTTGGGGCTGCACCGAGATGCAGCCGAATTGCGACTGCGACACCGCGCTTGGTAGGGCCGGAAGCATTCTTGGGCATCCGTCGATCTGTCGTCAACCACAAGCACAATGGGGGCAAGCCAAGGTAGGCCAAGGCAAGTCTGAATTGAAGCGGATCGCCATTCAATCGCTGAAACGTAGATCACGATAACTCGTCTGCCGAGTGATCATCTGCCATCATCCTGTTTATATCCTGCTTATAAGGTCAACGCCCTCGCGAATGCAACACAAACGCCAGCCGTGCCCACTTTCTTTCGTTTTCTTTCACTTTTCACGTGCTGGTTTCCGTATTTTCTTCGTTCTCGCCATGTCTGTGATCGTAACTGCAGAGCTCATCGCAGCACTACTGGAGCTCGCTTTCTATGGCTCTTATTTCATTCTTCTCGTCACCGTAATCTACCTCTTTCGTCGGCGCCACGGAATTCCGCCCAAGAAGGCGGCGGCGGGGGCCGCGGGGCTACTCTTGCTGGGTCTTGTCGTGCAGTTTTTGCTTGTCACCGGCGTACGTTCCGGACTCGCAATTATACCGCATGTTGAATTGATGACTGCCAATCTCTTCGTTGCACAGCACACAATCAACACGACATATCAAGCACTATGGGCCGTTCATCTCGGGGGAGGGACAGTCGCTGCACAGTGGTATTCGAATCTGACCAGACCAACCTTCATCGTGAACTTGGTTTTGATGGTTCTAACGCATCACCTCACTGACGCATTCGTGGTAAGTACGCCGGCTCTAGTTTTTTCATTGAGAATTTGGAAATTGATACCCTTGAATATTCAGCTTCATCGACTTTACGTTATCTTCGCTCGCGAACGAAGTGTTATGATATTCCCTCTCTTGTGCTTCCTCACTCAACTCGGTATGCTACAATTTGTTCTACGCTTTTGCGTTGTCGTTACACTTGACAGTGTCCGGCACCGGATTCATTGTCCGCGCCGCCAGGGCCGGTCCAAACGATGATTACCTTGCTTTATCGAATGGATGGCTCACAGCTAAGCTTGTCGCATCTATTTTGTACGTGTTTGACTTCACTGGTCGGAAGACGAATATTGGCTGATACCTTTTTCTTTCTGTAGAATCAGCTCTTATGCTTCAGGTCTGCTTCTTCTCGTCCAGATTAATCAAACTCGATACTGAACCATTCCTAGTCGCCATTGCTCGGAGAATATGGCGTATTCAGAGTGCACTGCAGAAGAAGTCAGAGCACATGCGTTTGACGGTAGGTTGTAGTTTCACTCTTCCAGCCTGTCTCACTGAGAGTTCACCTCAGGCTCTCCTTTCAATCTTCGTAGAAAGCGCACTTCTACAAACGTACGTTTGTTACTTCCGATCTTAACAAATCTAGTTCGCCCTCAATTAACCATTCAAAGAGCTGTAACGATCGGCATGCTGGTATCCTTTCAATACAAGCTGCTTGCCGGTGAATTCATCTCCACCGGTATCGCACCTGCCCTGTTCGGCATATCGACGGTATTGATTCACGCGCGAATTGGTTTGGGGTGGACGGAGGAGGCTTCACAGGCTTCCTCTGTCAGTGGTCGGGTTCAGTTCCCTTCGGCGTCTGGAGTTTCGTGGAAGAAGGATTCGCAGGTGGATGAGGAGCGTAGGGTCGAGTCTAAGACAAGTTTTGATTCGGGTGTGGGAATTCTGAATACTCCGACGCAGGCGTACATGAGAAGGGCATAGATACGTACCTTTGCTAGACATTTGGATACATGATTTTGACCGGCGTTTTCTATCAAGTGTTATAAAAGTGAAGAAATAGATGGAGGACGGCAAGATATGCGCACCGAAACAAGACGCGATTGCTTTGGGACAGAACAAATAGCGCGAAAAAAAAAAGGGAAATCGGATGTATGGATGGAATTGAATGAAGCTCGTACCGCAGCTGGAGCATGTCCAAGTCAGAGAGCGGATACTGACATGCGAAGTTAAGAGCACGAATATTGGGCAGCAGAATGATGATGCATTGTCAACTTCAAAACATATGGAAGCGAGGCACAGGTATTACAAACTCGAGCGAGAACGAGTTCACAGACAAACAAGCTACTTGACAAATTCAGCGTGGTCAAGGACTTGGAGAAGGAGAAGACGTACTTTATAGAAACGGATCGATGTCCTTGATGCACTCAAACTTCATCCGCCTCTTATCAAGTACAAACCCACTGGTGCGTTTGACGAGGTCAATAAACTGATCCCGCTTCGCCTCGTCGCTCTCATTGGGTTTAGATAAGGCTGGACTCTGCAGCTGGAGCTCGAGATCCATATCCTCGCGGATGTCGACCCAGCGAGTGGGAAAAAACAGCTTGGTTTCCTTCTCATCGCCGGTGTAGTTGCGTTCGCACTCTTCGGAGCGGATTGCTGCGCGATATCTCATCAGCCACGAGACAAGAGGCAAAGGACGGAGAAGATGGCATGCCTTTGACGAGCGGAGAGTTGACCCGATCTTCCTTGGAAAGGGCTCGTCGCCAGTCGTCGTATTGAACGAGATAGGTTCCGAAAAATGGTTTTGGTGGCTCAAAGCCATCTGGGACCACCTCCGGTTCACTCCTTTTAGGATGGAGAACGTTAACAAGGTCAACGAAGTAGTCGGCAGTAATCCAGTAACCACTGTATAAGACGTATCGAGTATCGTCCATGGTGAATGAAAGGAGTGAGGAAGGTGAATTAAAAAAGTGGTTGCGTGGCATCGTCGTTTGGGAACATTTATTCCGCCGCCGGCGGCCGGCAATCAGCCTTATCTTGATGCGACACATGCCACTGACGGTGACTTGTCACGAATTTGTCTTTCTTCTCCTTTCCACATCGTACTCCTGTCGGAATTCCTTCCTCGCCTTTGTTGGACTGTGTAGGAACCGCTCCGATTTTCTAATATCTTTGTACCGTTGCTTCAGCTCCCCACTGTACAGTCTGTACTTTCCAATGGCAAGGTGACTTTTCTTTTGTTTCGATCACAATCGGGCGACTGAATCTTTTGAGATAGCCAGCCCCGCACTTCGACTGTGTCTTCAAAATCATCCAAGGCAACTTTGAAACCTCACTTCATCCCTCAAAGCCCCTTCGACGACACCGACGCCGACGCAATACTCACCTCATCGGATGGCGTAGACTTTCGGGTCTACCGGGTCATCCTGTCCCTCCTATCGCCCATCTTCAAAGATCTTTTCCGACTACCCCAGCCGCCTGGTTCCCCCCAGGTTCCGAGCATACATATGGCTGAGAACGCGGTCACGTTGGACCGAGTGCTTCGCTTCTGTTATCCCGGTGCGGAACTCAATCCTCAGCCGACCCTCGATCAGCTACGACAAATCCTTGAGATTTGTTTGCTCAAATACGACATGCAGTCAATGATCCCGACTGCCAAGAAATATGTGACCGCATTCGCGACCACCAATCCTATCGCTGTATTCGCCATTGCGTGCTGTCACGAATGGAAAGATATTGCGAGCGTGTCGGCCCGCAATTCCCTACAGTTACCCATCCGCTCATTCGACTCTCGTACCGTCATCAAAGAGCTCGAATTTATTCCAGCCAGCCACTACGACAGACTCCTCCGCTACCACGCCACATGCAGCGCCGTCTGCGTTGCAGCCACCCAGACCCTCGAATGGCTGGATTCGACGCAGCAAACGTGGTTCACGTGCAGGAATCCGAAATGTATCCCAACCCAGAGCTTCCGTTGCATAGCTGACCGCGAAGTCTGCTATGCTAGAAATTGGTTCGTGAGTTACATGAAGGAGGTACGGAAAACCCTCAAGGTGCGGCCTGCGGCGAGAGTGGATGATCCCGCGTTGATGGTAGATGCTCTCATCGGCATGGTGAAATGCTCGACCTGTCGTGGGGATGGGTTTGAGGAGCTACAATGGTTTGCAACTATCAGTCTTGCTTCGCGGATTGCTACAGTGTTGGAGAAGGTACGTTGACTCGTCGTTAAGTCGTCCGATGGATAGATTAGATCAGTGAATCTCCCCAGGTGAAGCTGGATCTGCCGTTTTGAACGCACACAGTAAGGAATACGAGAACGCACGGGGCGAGCTCACTTCCGAGTGCGCGATTCTATCGGATTACGGTGTCTCACTAGTATGATTATATATTCAGGTCCACGATTCTTGTTTCCTGCGCGCCCCCGCTCCAAGAGGAAATTGGAAATAAAGTAATGCTGCAATTTACGCTGAACTCCGTCGCAACCGGATAAGCAGAAACCAATCCGTCGAAAATTTCCAACCTCGGAGCGACAAAGGAAGACCAACTGTACGAGAAAACACAAGAGTATCAAGAGCAGCATAAGGCATACCACGGATACGAAAGATGCCAGATTTTCAAAATGATAACTCCAACTTCACCTAGGTCACAACATCAATATAGGGTGAGCTGTATCTGTCAATGTGCACCCATACCTGATCTACCAAAGACCGAATCCGCGCCGAGAATAGGTTTTTAGCAAAGTCTTGCAATTTCTGGAAACCCTGCGAGCGACAAGAACTACAGCCCAAGCCGGCAACGGCTTGAATCATGAGCTGAGAATCCTCTACCGCGGCAAGAGGTTTCACTTCAAGGGCCTTCCCAGCTGCTTTCATGTACGCTAAAAACCAGATATTGACAGGGAGTCGCGTGTTTCCAACCCAAATTTCAGAATCGGGTTCCCGTGGGCACGACGAACAAGTAAACCATGAATGAGAAAGCCCGGCATCGATCACCCATTGGAGTTCTTCCGTAGCCTTCAGGCGTGCGCATGCCGCTCCGCACATAGCATGGTATCGTAGGAGAGTGTGATAATGGGCGGCCGAGATATGTCGAAGTTCGGCAACGGGGGATATAGTCGCGAACGAACGAATCGGAAATTCCAAACTCCTCCGAGCAGCGGCGCTTGCGAGGTCTCTCCACTCGTGGCAGCAAGCAATAGCAAAGACTGCCACAGGATCAGACAAAAGATACGCCTGTAGGTATCTCTTTCCCTTGGGCACGATAGATTGCATGTCATATTTTGTAATTGTTGTCTGCAAGATCTCGCTCAGTTGATCAGCAGTTTCGGGAGTGCCATCGCGCTCGGCCCCTGGATAGCAGAAGCGCAGGACACGATCGAGGACGATTGCGGATTCCGACATGGTAACACTGGGGATGGTGTCACCGCCAGGAGGTTGAGGAAGGCGAAGCATGTCTTCGAAGACGGGCGAGAGCAAGGTGAGCACGCTGCGCCGGACGCGGAAGTCGATTCCGTCAGACGAGGTGAGAATCAAGTCCGCGTTTGCATCGTCGAAGGGTTTGTCGGGCACGAAAGGAGCGGGAGCGGATTTCTCCGTGTTATCCGGCTCGGAAGACATTTGAAGGATACTCAATAATGAGACTTGAACACTTGTCTGGGAGAGAGAGTGCTGCTCACGGTGTAGCTATGGGTCGTCAATTTGTGCCAGTGGACAGCTGTAGCGGTGGAAGACAAGGGGAGCGCCGCGTGTATGCCTCGAGGACGACTCAGAGACAGAAATACCAGCTTCCCACGCAGAAGTACGGTGTGAACAGGATTGAGAGATATCGGCCGCCAAATGATTCAATTTCTGCGTGAAAGAAGAGACTAACGTAGAAAAATTGTTCACCAGCAAACATGAAATGGGAGGCGATGAGTCCGCGTCTCGTCAAAACCCTAGCCGAGCTTGAAACTTCAGGTAGAGGAATCAACTGACAAAGTGGGAGGAGTACGAAATTTCGTGCGGCAAGAGCAAAAGTCTGCGGGAATCGTTCAGCGGAACAGCCTTTCCCATGTCTTCGCGTGGTGCTGACGTTGTTCGAGCGGAAAGTATTGAAAACAAGAACGACAAGCACGAAGTTTGTAACACGGCGAGTCATATAGCATCAAGTGGAAGAAGATATATCGTGGTAAGCAATAAAGACAGATTGTAAAACAATGTAGGGGTGCCCCGACCACCGAACTCTCTCCAACCCATTCAACCACATCATGAGCGCCAGCCACCGAAGCGGCGGCGCCTCCGTCGATCCCAGGGCCCTCAACGAGAGTCACAGCAGCAGCGGAGCACCCCCGACGTCCGTCGACGCCGGCCGACAGTCTTGAGGACGGGAACGCGGACGAGGAGGCGGAAGAGCTTATACCAAGTCCGAACTTTTGTCTGCAAGGATAGATTAGCGGAAAAGCGAGGAGGAGGAGGAGGCGACGCACGTCCTCGTGGTTGTTCGGAGGAGAAAAAAAGCGTGGGAGATGGCCTTTTATAGTAATCAGTTGCTGACCAATTTCTTCCCATGATCACGCAGTGTCCGTCACACGTGTTACTTTCCCTCATTGTTCCCTCATCACCTCTGGTTGACCTCTGGACTTGCTTGTACTCGACGACTCTGAAGGCATTTGGTAGGAGTCCCCTTTCATGCCACCTCCATCTTATCTATTTATTTCTCAACCATCTGTCACGGTTAGTTAGTTTAGAACGCCTGCCGAACTTCATTGACACTTACTTACCCTGCATTCAATCGAAATGGTGCGATCGTTAATCAGAAATTCACCCCAACTTCAAGGCTCTGCAATCTACGGTCGAACACAGGTGGTTTGTTTAGCTCATTCAAACGCCATCCATAAGGTACGAAGACGAGTGCTCAAATTACCTGGTCAACATTCGGCTTTTATATCACACGCGGCTGTTATAGATAATTCGAAGAGGGTTCCCGCTGAGAAAACCCAGTGTTAGTAACGAGTAGGAGCAAAGGGAAAGAAAGAAACTACCCACGTGACCGCGTTTGATCCCTGATCCCCCGCATCAATGTCATCATGACGATACCGGCATCAATACTCCAAGCGATAGCTTGACTCCTCCCCTCATGTCCCAAAGCAAAGCCTCTGAAAACACGAGACTACTGTCAAACTCGCCTCCTCCGCCCGTCAACCAAGCAACCCGGCCTTCGGGCTCAACGGACACGGGCATAACGGGCACATTATGGTAAAGAATCGTCGCAAATCCGAGTCCAGACACTCCGACTGATAGTTGGATTAGGACCGTTTGTCAACTGGTTCATGGTTGATTTTCCATCGCTTCACTCTCTATGGAGCTAACCTTACTGCAGGGGCTGGTGAGACCCTGCGAGGCACCCTCCTTGGCGCAATCGACGACGTAGCGAACAAGGGCGAGCAAAAGCACCATAATGTGGCTCGCGAGGGTCGGGCAGAGCTCGATCAGGCGTTCCAGAAGCTGTGGGGAAGCACCAGCTCGAGCTCAACAACGACGCAGTCGCCGCCGGTGGCCAGTGGTATGTTGTTAATCTCGACATTTAATCTTCCTTTGAAGATCTAATGTTTTGTTACGTCTCATTTTTAGCTGGGTACACGACGGGATACGACGCGGCGCCTCCGACGTATCAAGCAAGTCCATCGGGATATGGCTCTGGTGGTATGCGGCCTGATTATAAGGCACCCGATGGCGCGTAGGCGGTGTAGGTCGGCCGCTGTATGACTTCGGGTTGGGAGGTATTCTGAGTACCAGTATGTTTTCGTTTGATATAGTATCGTTTCAACTACCAGGAGCGGGATTCAATTTCGTCGCGAATTCGCCACCGGAATAGTTCCCATCCAACCTCTCGCTCGTGGAAAGCGTCAGAAATCGTGTTCCGACTTCCAGTTGTGTGGAACGGCTCGTTTTCCATATTCCCTCCTTCCTCGTTCTGAATGCACCGCATCCCGAGGTGATTTGCTTCTTCCATGGCACTTATCTTCTAACCATCTGTCTCACAAGATTCTCTACTCGATGCCGACATTTCCTCGCTCCCGCCATTCTTCTCTGAACCGACTTCAATTTTTGGCGGGCAAACTTGTACTTGACAGCTTATTTTCTTGGCTATTTGAGATGAACTTGAGCTTCGAATTGTTCGACCTGATACACTGCTGCATAATCAAACATCAAGTTCCCAACAGCAACTCATTGCACGAATCTCTCGTGACCGTAGTCTCAGCCTTCGGCGTCCGGCGTATGAAGCAGGTTTTCCTCTTCTTTCCTCAGCTGAAACTAGCGCGGAGTATTCAGCCCACCTACCGAAGACCTGCGTAGATGTCGCTTTGATCGCACTCTACTTGCGGCTTTGGCTCCCCGGTGACGGTTCTTTTGGTCTTGCGAGGCCTCTGGACCGCTCCTTCGGCGAAACGAGTCCGTTCCTGGCCTTCAAGAGACTCACCTGGCGATCACTGTTCAATATGAATCTTTCGGCTTGCTGTAACTTCAACGGCGATGAAAGCGTATAAAAGGCGTACTAGCTCGAGCTACAGACTCAGAACACATTCACTCACTCGCACAACATGAAATTCACTGGATTCGCCTCTCTCCTCGTCTTTGCTGTCGCTGCTCTAGCCGACACCGTCTCTTACGATCAGATATACGACTCCAAGTCAGAGTCTCTGAACGGTGTTGTGCGTATTCATTCCACCCTTAATTGCACCCCAATCAAGGAGCCTCATCGCCATGTGCATGTAGGCTTGCTCTAACGGCGCTAACGGGCTCGAAAGCAAATTCAAGACTTTCGGCGCGCTGCCCCACTTCCCCTTCATCGGCGGGGCCGGCGCCGTCGAGGGGTGGAACTCTACCCATTGTGGAACATGCTGGCAGTTGACCTACGCGGGTACCGGGAAGACCATCAATGTGCTCGCCGTTGATCATGCTGCGCCGGGGACCTTCAATATTGCGCTTGAGGCTATGAATAAGCTGACGGATGGCCAGGTGCGTTTGATTTCGTGCTCGTAAGTGTTGCTTGGACGCTGAAGTAAGTTGCATCAGGCCGTCGAGTTGGGCAGAGTTTCTGTGACCTCGAAGCAAGTCGCGAAATCTGTTTGTGGTCTGTAAGGGAATCCAAGGTTAGCTCGTTCGCCGAGCCGCACAAGCACTAGTGACGCGGACATGAGTCATGACTTTCTTTTTGTTACGTTGAAGTACGGTTGGACACTCGTATCTGAATTCCCGATGAAACATTGTATATGGACTTTGTTGTTAGTCACAGTAATGAAATGTATCGCGTGAATGCCCTCCCTGAGTGGCAGTGAGTGCTTTCTTTGACCGATAGCAGTTCTAGAATACACGCTACTGCTCATTCAGACCCGTTCTTGCAGCCCAACAGGCTAGAATCTTATTAAATAATAATAGCAAGTGATTACTATATAAAACGAGAGTAGGATTCTGAACGTTCAGACGCTGCCCAGCCCCTTCAAGTCAAACTTCATCGCCAATTTACGCACTGCATCCGAGATCTCTTCCTCCCGAGAGCGCTTCACCGCGCGAGCCTCCTTCTTCCCCGTCCCCGTCGCCGTCTCCGTCGAATTGTCCACACTAGGGAAGAGCTGCGCAGTTGAATCAATCGAGCACACAGTATCCTTGGCGGGGAGGGTGCCGTTAACGAAGTACGCAGCGACGTGGGACGCGGTGCAGGAGGAGGGAGCAACGATGGAGGCGTGCTATAGGTCAAGATCTTGAGTTAGACGAAATATTTGTGGGTATGTATTGAGAGTCACCGACGCACCCCGGGACTATCTTGTGTCAGAAGCACCGACCCAGCGAAATCGGAGGACATCTTCAATCCGCTGCAGAGAGCTCAGGTCAAGGATTATGTAGGTATGTAATCAACCAAACGTACCCTTCGCGAGGAGTGACGGGATCTATCAGTTCGTGAGCCATGATGTGGAGGAGAAGAAAATCGTTCGAGCACACTGACCGGCAGTGTTGCTAATGACCAGTAACGGGAAACTTGTGTTCGTCTTGAATGATACTGTATTGTGGGTGATTGAGTTAGTTTTACATAATTGAACGCGGGTGCAAGGACGGATTATCCTCACCCGTGGCGTTATTCTTCAAGTATTCCGGCCATCCACTAATAAAGGAAAATAAATCAAACCAGACTGTTGTCGAAGCACGAAAGAAAAAGACCAGCCGCAACTCACACACAAAACATCCTGATACCGAAAGCATCGCACCACGACGACGTAGCACACATCGCCTCAATGAATCTATACTAAGTTTGTTTAAACAATCAGCGTCTCAACGTGAAACAGCGATTATTTACTGATTAATCAGCTCTACAGGCAGGTGAGCCCGCCGGGCAGCGAGGAGCCTTGGGACAACGAGGCCTGTTTAATCAACGACAATTGGTTTGAACTGTGTTTAACCAAGGTGTTCAAACAAGAGTTTAAACAAGGGTTGAACAGTGTTTGAACAGTGTTTGGAACTCATGCAAAAAGGACAGTTGCAAGAAGGGATCGAACCACAGACCAGGCGTCAACAGGAAAGAAAGTCGGAGGAGTATACCACTAGACCAAGGGTAAGACAATGGCTCCTCCTTCTGGGCCTTCTCGATATAGATTCTGCGCGACTGACTTTAACAAAATTTGAGCTCATTAGACCGAGCCACCATATGAAACCAACCTCTACCCTAAGCTAGCATTAATTAAATCATATATTCCTCACTATGTGGAAGGCTATTTCTGAAATAGCCCAGACACGTCGAAAAAGGAGTCGATTCTTGAGAGTGATCACACTGCACAGTAAAAGCTTGATGAAAGCCTCCTCACTGGGGACAATGAAAAATTCCTTCCACAGAGCAAACACAGGCCTTGCATACCATGTGTAGCAATGCTCGCATGTGAAAGCAGGTTTACAGAATATTTTGAACCCTGGGTTGACACAATCCACAAGAGAAAAGGGACTTGGTAGATTTCGTCTGAACAATGAGTCCGGAGGCCATTGTACACAGGGACATTTTCATTTGCTACAAACTCTCTTTGGCCTACTTGGATGTGTGTTCTGACCTAATTTCTCTACGTTCAGCGTTGGTTGCTCGTTCGAACCCCACTGTTGTTTTGCACTGAATTTCTAATCTGCTTAATCCCTGTTTAAACCATTATCTTTTCCACCTGTTCTGAACGCCGCTTGGCCATTTAATTGAATCAGTATTTAATCGGTGTTTCACGTTGAGACGCTGATTGTTTAAACAAACTTAGTATGGTTACTGCGCCTCATGATGCTCCCTCAAATCCTTATAATCCGCACTAACCCTCTTCCCATCATTACACGCCACCGCGATTCCCGCATCCATAACCGGCGCAAACTGATCCTCCGCCGAGCCGTTCGCCTGGGGACATTCATACAACGGCGGCGAGCCCGAATTGCCCACGCTCATCGCGTACAGCGCCGCCCCGTCCCCGCGCGAGATGAGGTCGTCCAACGCAGAGGCGAGTTTCTGGAAGGACTTGTACGGCGTGTACAGCGCGTTCCACATCGTCAGGCGCAGGATCGAGTAGTCGATGGTGTGGTATTCAGGGGTCGAGGAATTAATATTGACGAGGGTTGGGACGGGGTGGGTTAACAAACGACGCTCTAGGGCATCGAGCTTTGCTTGGATGGCGGTGGCGTTTTGCGAGTGTAGTGCGCATGCGTTGGGACCCGCAGCGACGCAGCCATCGAGGAAGGTCTCCCATGTCTTGTCGATGTCCAAGAATGGAGTGCGATATTCAGCTGGGTGGCGAAGTCAGAATAATATAACTAGAGAGGTGTGTGGAAAGACGTTGAACATACCTGAATAATAATCCTCTGCATCCAACACGCCATCAATTACCATTCGTTCGATCTTATCCTGCAGGTAAAGTCAGCGGCTCTGAACTTGGTATCAATATACTTGACTTGGCAGACATACCGGGAACATCGCAGCAAAGGTCGAGCCGAGTATAGTGCCATACCTGTACAAAAGAGACAGAATCAGCTCTGAATATTCCCTTCCTCACCTTAAACAAAAGAAGACGTACGAGAACCCCCAGTACTGCAACTTCTCCTGTCCATGCGCCTCAACGATCTTCAACATGTCCCGCGCAGTCGACTCCGTGTTAAGGAACCGCAAGCTCCCATCATCCCGCGCGCCCGCAAGGGTAGATCGCACAAGGTCATTCGCGATGCTCCGCCCAAAAGCATCTTGCGAAGCGTTCAACGAGATCTGAGGCGGGAATTGTGCGCGCTCGGCTTGATTGAGGAAGAATGAGGCGCGAGGTAGAGATCGCGCGACGCCTATTTAGCGAAAACGCAGCCGTATTAGAAAGACTCCTCGTCAAGAAGAAAGGGAAAGTGGAAATTAAGAGAGAAGGAAGAGAATTACCTCGAGGGTCAAACGAAACCAAATCAAACTGCGGTCCAATGATGGTACGGAATAAAGTTCCGAGGCCCAAGATCAAGCCCACGCCGTCTGTCCCGGGCCTCCAGGATTGAATAGAATTGGCCCGCGGTAGTCAGAGGAGTTACGGGGCACAAGTGCCGGGAGACGGATGAGTGCTATGCTGGTGCTGGCTGCGTCGGGATTTTTGTAATCCAACGGGGTCTATGGAAAGGAGAAGTAAGTTTCCAATCACCCGAAACACGACGAGCTCTGCGGACATGCATACCTTGAAGCGCGCGCATTCGAAATCAGTATTGCACGGCGTCCAGTCGAGGGTGTCGAAGAATTGATCTGGTTTGTTTCGTTCAGAGGAACTACATCGGCGCTTCAGTTTAGAGATTCGCACCTTAGCCCAATCGAAGGTATCTTGCGATAGAGCATGTTGAGTAAAGGATAGAAGAAGGAGAGCTGAGAAGAATGGATTAAACATGGGAGTAAAAGTGTTGGAAGGATGCGTTGTGGTTCGAGAGCTTTATAAAGGTATCAAGCTGAGGTCCGATGATCGAGGAGGAATAAAATCGCAACATTTTGATGCTTCGCTTGTCTGGGACCAAGGTTGATTTGCGAATGAGAAGTGGAGCGCATCGTCTCCGCCGAGTCCCCGACCCAAACACTGCCTTGCGCGCGTTCTTGCCAGTAGTGACTTCGATTTCAGGACCTTATGAATGAATAAGCAGGGTAGAGGAGTACACAGATTAGAGACCTACTGTATGCCGCAGTGTGTATAGAGCGTGAATGCCGAACGTCGATTGGCAGCACTCCATAGCAGTCGATGGGACCGTCGGCGACGACCTCGTGCCGGAGGCGTCCGCTGACAACTTACCGGAGTCCATGAAAATGAGTCAGTCATTCCAGTGGTTTTGAATGAAGATCCTCTGGACGCGTAATCAACACGCCCAGCTAGCCGATTTGCGTTGCTTTCGTAGTGAAGAGACAGCGACGCGCAAGCGGGGACGGGTAATATTGCTGTGGAGCATAAACGGATTTTGGAGCTCGTGCGGAGATATAGACTCGTCAAGATATCATTGCGCAGCTCGCAAATGTTGTCGAACACGCCTAGCAATGCTCTTGAGCGCAGGGGAGGCGAACGTAGAGGGTAACGGGGCCCGGGTTCGGAAGTTGCCGTGATTCGGGAGTTGTTGAGTCGGGTGAGCTCAACAAAGCTGGATGTCGGGGTCAGTGGGGGAATACTTCGTGTTGAGAAAGTAAAGGAAGGGAGACGCAAGCAGAAAGAGGCTTGCCTGCAGGCCTGGCTGGAAGCCTGAACGGACATCGGGGGTCGGGAGGAAAGAGCAAATTGATCGGGTGATCCGAAGCTGAAGCGAGAGTCAAACACTGGTCAATAAAGGGAAGAATATTCAAAAATTTGGAAAAAAAAATTCCTGAGCCAATTGGTACGAGAGATCAATCTCATCTCGCGATTTTCTGGGAGTTAATAGAGAAATTGTCATTAAATTAGAAAGGTTTCTCTATCAAGTGAGAGTAAAATTTGTAAATCAAAAGCGTCCGTGCCCTTTAAACATCTTCGGCCCACTTTGCGCCAGTTTTCTTAATGCCTCCGACAGCTCTTCCTCCCGGGATCGTCTGACCCCACGAGCGGCTATCGACTCCGTAGAATTAGCGCTGGGGAACAGTTCCGCGGTGGCATCCACCGAACACACGGTGTCCTTCGCAGGAAGGGTGCCGTTGACGAAGTACGCTGCAACATGGGACATGGTGCAGGAGGAGGGAGCAGAGAGAGACGCGTGCTATGATGGATCTATGTTAAATATCATTCCTCCAGAGGAATAAAATACGGCGACGCACCCCGGGACTATCTTGTGTCAGAAGCACCGATCCAGCAAATCCGGATGACATTTTGACTCCGCTTTACAGATTTGTTAGGATATTATGTAGTATTATAGGATAATCAAGGAACGTACTCAGGACGAGGTGTGACGGGATCTATCGGTTAATGAGTTGAGAGGGAGGTTGGGGGGAAAAAGGATTGAACGTACCGGCGGTATTGCTGATGACAAGCAACGGAAAACTTGTGTTGGTCTTGAATGAAACTGTGTTGCACAATTAAGATAATTAACTTGGCATGATTAAACGAAGTAGGAGAGAACATACTCGTAAAGTCATTCTTTAAGTATTCCGGCCATCCACTGGAACGAAAGATAACATCAGAATTGCACAAACTGGATGGATTTCGACAACTCACAGGCAAGGCATCCTCATGCTGAAAACATCGCACCAGGACGAAGTCGCACACAGCGCCTCATAATTCTTCTTCACATCCTCATAATCCGCACTGATACTCTTACCATCATTGCAAATCACAGCGATCCCCGCATCGATAACGCTCGCGAATCGATCCTCCGCCGAGCTATTCGCGGGGCATGCATACAGCGGCGGCGACCCCGAGCCACCGACGCTCATCTCGTACAGCGCCGACGCGTTGCCCGAGGAGATGAGGTCGTGCAACGCGGAGGCAAGTGGCTGGAATAATTTGTACGGTTTGTAGAGAGCATCGAACATCGTGAGACGGAGGAGGGAGTAGTCGACGGCGTGATATGCTGGTGTCGGGGAAGACGCATCAACATCAACGATGGCTGGGACGGGACGGGTGAGAAGTTGGCGTTCTAAAGCAAGGATTTTGGCTTGGATGGCGGTGGTGTTTTGCTCGTAGAGTGCACATGCGTCGGGACCCGCAGCAACGCAGCCGTCGAGGAAGGTCTTCCATGTTTTGTCAATGTCAAGGAATGGCGTACGGTATTCGGCTGAGGCATTAGATTGGATCAGAACTGAGACTCCTCGAATTCAAGAGAGGTAGAACACACCAGAATAATAATCGTCTGCATCTAACACGCCGTCTATTGCCATTCGGCCAATCTTATCCTATACGATGCGGGTCAGTGACGCGGAAATAAATCAATGCATTTGGCTCGAAATTCAACATACCGGAAACATGGCAGCGAATGTCGCCCCGAGAACCGTCCCATACCTGGAGCGCAAGAACGAACCATCAACCACGAATCCAACCTTATTTCAAAGTTGAATCAACGCACGAAAACCCCCAATACTGCAACTTCTCCTCCCCATACGCCTCGACGATCTTCATCATATCACGCGCAGTCGCCTCCGTATTGATGAACCTTAAACTCCCATGATCATCGCGCGCGCCGGCCAGCGTAGCCTCAAGCATGCTATTCGCCATGGTCCGCCCAAAGGCATCCTGCGACGCATTCAACGAGATCTGCGGTGGGAACTGCGCGCGCTCGGCTTGCGTGGTGAAGAACGATGCGCGGGGGAGGGAGCGTGCGATGCCTGCAGTGATCGTCGAAAGGAAGGTGGAAACGAAGTGAGAATAGCACTCACCGCGAGGATCGAAGCCGACCAAATCGAACGAGGGACCGAGTATCGTACGGAACAGCGAACCAAGCTCGAGGATTGTGTCGACGCCGGACCCGCCTGGGCCGCCGGGGTTGAAGAGAATGGGCCCGCGGTAGTCGGAGGAGTTTCGTGGGACGGTTGCGGCGAGACGGACGAGTGCTATGCTTGTAGACGATGCGTTGGGGTTTGCGTAATCAAGTGGTGTCTGTGTGGATGAGTAGGAAATTAACCTACATATCGCGAGCAAATGGAAATCCTACCTTGAGGCGCGCGCATTCGAAATCAGTATTGCATGGGGTCCAATCTAGGGTCTCGCTGGACTGGATCTGTGTTGATTTCGTCGCGTTAGAGCGAGCTAAAATGCATATGTACGAATGATGTATACCCACCTGAGCCCAGTCGAACGTATCCTGAGTCAAAACATGCTTGCTAAAGGTTTAAAGAATGAGAGCTGAGAAGAGTGGATTAAACATGAGAGCAGAAGGTCGGATGGTGAACGTTACAATGGTTCAGGTTCAGATTTATACTTCTTGTGCTAGGACCAAGGTTGATTCGCGAACATTGAGTGGAGTATCGTGTCCGATACTCAGCGGATTTGAAGCAGGGACTCCGATTGTGTCAGTGAGTTACTGAAATCACTGCTCCGAATGATTAGGTAGAGACGAGGCTTGCAAAGTAAAATCGCGCTACAAAAAGGAATTTTTGCGAAGGATCGTGGAGCCTAAGTTTTGCGTATGATCGCGTACGATGTGTTCCACCAATTAACAGTGACCAAGCACCAAACGGCGAAGGAAATTAGAGTCGGGGGCGATGCGCCTAACCGCCTGGATGACAGTTTACCTCGGTCTGCGAATTTGCGAAACGAGTCGAGCATTGAGTAGCAGCAGTTTCAATTCAATCACATGATGAGAGCTTACATAGAAGGCAGATATCTTCTCTCTCCAAACCCACACGCAAAGTATAAGTATCCAAACCAAGCACAACGTCAAATACGAAGGGAAGACAACGACAATTTGGATTTGACTAGTACTCGGAGTCTTGACGAGAATGGGATGAAAGTTTGCAAGTTTTGGCAGTGGCAGGTAGCCCCAAAAGCGTGAGGCTACGGTTTCGCACGCGCAAGAGTTTGAGCTTTTAAAGGGCCAAGCTCGGTAGATTGGTGGTCGAGAACAAGGAGCGTCGGAAGATGCCGTGATCTCACGCATGATGTGACCGTCACATCATTTCCTGTTTTCCTCTCCTCTCGCGTTCTCCAGTTGTTCTCCAGCTTCAGAGACTCGTGTCGGCTATACCGACCTATTATCGACATCAGGACTCTCCGTTATATACTTCTTTGCTATTCGACGCTTCCAGCCCCTAGGATTTCACTGCGAAATGCCGCACGGCGGCACGGGCGAATCGGCGCATTTATTTATTTAAAACTTGTTGGTACCTCCGACTTATCACTGTCGGGAATGTGGAAACGATGAACCAACGTCTCCCGTCTTGATACTGGTTTAGAATCAAGATTCCAATCATCGTTCACTGGAGTATCGCCGTCTATATAATTCCACATCGATTTCCCCAAAATCTCCGCTTTATACAACAATATCTGAGCGCCATAGGGTCCACCTCGTCCAACAAACAATTCTTTAAACTTTCGCTCACTTCTGAAGCTAAAATTAGTCGTGGCTCGGTCTTCGCTGATTGGCGGGACGAAAAACGCGGTTTTGTACCTGGCTGATTGTCAGATTGATTGACAGCGCACACAGACTCGGACACGCCTCCCTCCCTCCACCTCTCGGGCTTTCCGCCCTTTCCCTCCCATCCCCCATGGCGTTCTCAAAGCGCTACGCGGCCCTCTTTACGCTAGCCCTTGCCTTCATAATCTACCTCACCACACTTCCTCTTCCTCCCTCACCACCCCCATCTCTTTCCGGTTCCGGCAAAAACCCATCCACATCCAAGCGCCTTACACCGCAGCGATAGTCTACCTTGTATCCGTCCTCCCTGGCCCTAGAAATCCCGAACAGCTGTTACAATCTCTCCCGCAAATGCAGAAAAATATTCCGTGGCGACATCAATGGCCGGTTTTACTTCTGCATGCGGGGGTGTATGATACACCTGAACGCAGGTTACAATTTCTTCATCGTCTTCGGCAGAGTGCGGAGGAACAAGAGTTAACGGCCGAGGCGACGGATATGTTAATTCAACGAATCGAATTCGTTCCGACCTCGCACGAATTACCGCCAGGAATTCCTACGAACGGAGCCGGAGACGGTCCAATCTGGGAGGGGCGAATGGCCGGGTACGTCTCTCTACACCTCCCCTCAACATCCAGCATTGATCCATCCCTCTCTCCAATTTCCCTCTTCCGCAAAAAACCCCTCCAGCGTACCACCACGTCTGCGCCTTCTTCTCGCACAAAATCTTCTCCCACCCGCGCATCTCCAACCTCACCTACTTCCTCCGCCTCGACGACGACTCCCACATCACCCACCCCACCTGCATCGACCCCTTCGAATACATGCACACCAAAAACCTCTCCTACGCATTCCGCCAAGAAGGACCCCGACCTCGGGTGGGTCACCGAGGGATGTGGCCGTTCGTCAGCAACTACGCGCAGCGCCACCCCGCGGTCGAGGAAACGCTCCAGAGGAATAATTGGGAGTGGCCGGACGGCCGGTTCTGGCCTGGCGGGGATAGGTTTGGGCTGGGCGAGAATTTTCGGTCGTATGAGACGAATTTTGAGTTGGTTAAGGTGGAGAGGTTTACAAGTCTGGAGATGAGAGAGTTCTTGGAGGAGTTGGCGAGCGATCCAAAGAGGTTCTACTGGAGTCGGTGGGGTGAGTCATTCGCTTTTTTCTTCGGTTCCATTCGACGCTCCTTCCTTGGTTATTCGTTTATTCCTTATCTACATATGACATCGACCTTTCTAATTCAAAGATGAATGTAGGAGATGCCCCACTACGCCTAGCTCAAGTCTACATGTTCCTCGACGTAGCCAAAGAGGTACACAAAATGTGCGAGATCCCATACGCACACAAGGACGAAGTCTTCAAGGGGTGCGAGTGCGTTCCTTTATGACTAAATCTACAGCCGGTTTGCTCTCGTTTTTTCTTTCTTTCGTGGTTAATTGGGTGTTAGAAGGGTCATGTATCCTAGCAATTTGTACTCAAGTCGACCGAACAATGTAGTATCTTATCTCAATCCGATGTATTTCGTCAATTCCCTCCCGGAGCATTCAACCCTTTGAATCGACTCTCAACTGGCTTTGAATGAGTAGAGTTAACGCAGGATAGACGTTGCAACGTACCTTCACGAGGAGGCCGCGCAGGCCCGCCGCCTCCGATGCAGCGCGAAGATTCATCGCCGCGGGCGCAGGTGTTGACAGGATCGCGTTGGGCGACGTCTGCTTCCGAAAAATTGTTCAGCAAGGATTTGATTCATGGGGTATAAATTCGTTGACTCACAGGCAGGCTGAGGCAAAGCTGAAGTCACTGCAGCGAAAGCGCAGGCGAGGAGCACAAGGAATCGCATGATCTAGTTACGGAAACCTGAGGCCTAGGTCGGGTGGCTGGTGGTATAGTTCTGTTGTTCGGTTTGGAGAGCAGGATTTATATACTCAGTCTTCGACATTCAATATCAACATTTACGGCCTAGACAAGGGGACCGAGGTAAAGCGGGACATGCAGTGACTGTTGATCATTCACAGATATTTTCAGTTCAATTCGAAGTGGGACGGCAACTTCCAAGCAACCACGAAGGCTGAAATCGGCGACTGCGTTCCGTTGCAAGATACATACGCCTTGTACGTCGAGTGGGCCTTCGGTTATCTCCTCTTCCTCGGTTTTCGGGCATCCAAAACGGACATTTCTAACCATATGTATTTTCCACCATTCGGAACTTCCGCTCCCCCTCAAGCATTCACCCCCTGGAACGCCTCTGGCTGCTCCCCCACCTTTGCAGCTGGGACTGCAGATTGAACGGCGACAATAAGAGAGGACGTGTGGTGAACTTACCACCGTTCACCCCTTTGAATCGATTCCCAACTGACTCTGAATGAGAATAGCTGGGGCAGCATAAATAATGCGACGTACGATTTCGAGGAGGGCTTGCGGGCTGTCCGACGCCGATGCAGCGTACATCAATATAGTGTTCGCCGCTGCGGATGCAGGTGTTGATAGGTTCAGGCTTCTCTGTATCCACAGTATAATACATTTCACTTCCGAGTATATTCAGCTGCGAGTGGACAAACGCCTTACCGGCCGGCAGAGCTAAAGCTACAACAGCGAAGGCGACGAGTGAAGATAGGGCAGTGAAGCGCATATTGAAGTGGAGGGTGGGTTGAATTGCTCTGCTTGGTTTCATCGGAACGACATCGTTTAAATACTCTTCAGCATTCAATTTCAAATTCAGAGACTACAACACGAGCACGGGTACATGGGGACCTGCGTATAGCGGGAGATGAAGTGACCATTTTCCAGTCATAGATATCTTCGATTCAAGCTGTATTGGGCGGTAATCTCGGGAGATCTCGAGGCAGAGGAATCAAGAATGACAAAAACAAGGAGTGAATCGGAATGCTGGAACCTCTCATACATTGAGAACCCGCTGTTCACACTCACTAGCAAGATGGTGTACCGGGGATATACGGACTAACGAGGGTCGGAGTAATATCTGAGGCCGAACAGGAGAAATTCGATAAAAACTTGCTATACATCCTTTCAACAGTCAGTATCCATCGCCGAGCCTACACCGCCTACAAAGCACACAAAATCGCCGCCGGCGCCCCATTACTCCCCACCCTCGTCGTAAACGCCACCCCCCCAACATACTCCCCCCGTCGCACAACTCCCCTTAAACTGCCCCACCGCAAAATCCCCGCCAAGCGTATCCGCACGATTATCCCCCTGATCGAACCACACCGTCCTCCCATTCGTCCCAAGCGACTTCGATGCCTTCGCACACATCACAGTGGACACCTTCACCCCGCGAATCGCCCACCCATTAACAAAGTAGTTCTGCGGGCACGTATACTTCGTATACCCACTCGCCCAATCGCTGCTCACATGCCTCTCGTCGAATACCACCTCAATAGCGCGATCCGCAGACCATAGACTGCTGCCGAGGCTGACGTCGGTACACAACCCCCTCGTCGACCCATGCGAGAGCCCAATCAGCCGAAGGTTATCCGGACACACCGCCTTCGTCGCCCCACTATCCCAGTCCCCGTTATCCCTCCTCACGCTCAACGACTGCGTGAAGTCCCCATCCTCCAACCTCAACATCTTCCACTCCGCCGCACTCGCGACCGGCCCCTCCGCTCCCTTCGCGTCGATAAGCTGCTGCCAGATGGGTGCCCGCCAATCGTCCCCATCGAACAGCCCCGTGCGCTTCCCACCCCCGGCAGCCTTTTCCCAATTCATCAGCGCCCACCCGTTGCCCGAGCCGTCCGTGCTGTTGAGGTATCCCACGAGGGGCCAGAAGGCAAAGTCCGCGTCAGTTTGGACGAGGTAGGTGATGAAGTTTTGGAACCAGGTGTGGTCGGAGGCGAGGGTGTTGGTGCGGCCTGCGACGCCGAATTCGCTCATCCAGACCTAAAGAGCAACGGGAGAATTGAAGAAGAGGAAATGAGGAGAATTGGGAGGACGTACGGGCGCGGTGTAGTGCATCTGCGAATTAAGCGCGACGTACGAGGCCGAGCTGGTCATGACGTTGAAAAGATCGGTTTGGCTGAGATCGCGGTAACGAGGATCGGAGGTTTCCCCGATTCCAGTCGCTCCGCTGTGATTAGGACCAGTGTACGAGTAAAAGTGCGCCGCGTAGACGAGCTGCGGTGTTCATTATTATCAGTCAACCAGATAATCGACTGAAAAGAAAAGATCAAACGTACCTTATGCGAGATAAGTAATGTATGCGAGAGTCCCGAGACGGGTGTGAGTGTAGGCCGGCCGTGAGGGAGCCCGTCAACAGGGAGCCCGGTCCAATTAATTCCCTCGACGATGATGAGGATGTCGGGATTCGCTTGCTGGATCTGGTCAGCCGCCAGCTGGGAGGCGTTTTCCCAGTCTGCGCCGTCTCCGTTGCCCCAGTCTGGGTCGGTTGTTACGTCGCGGCGAACCTTTATAATTCAAGGGTTAATTGAGATTGAGAGAAGAGGAGGGGGAGAAGAGGGTGAAGCTATGATGAGACGCACCTCGTTGTACAGATCAGCGCCAGCTACGCGCTTGTTGGACTTGTACCGATTGACGACGGAGAGCCAGTCGCTGACCCAAGTATCGAAGCTTTGAGATTCGTTCCATCGTTCGTTGCCGTCGACGCCGCAGCACCAGATGCTTGTATTCGTATGCTGAAACAAAAAGGTCAGGCCGAGATGTACTTTCAATAGAATTTAGGAGACGCACGTTATTCACAATCACAGCGATTCCCCGAGCGGTGAGCGCCTCTATCACAGCATCGTACACCTGCAGCGGTGTCATCCCCCGAAATTGCGGATTCGCAGCGACCCAAGCGTCCTGAATCGGAGTCGCATCGTGCAGCATTTGATTCGAGAATTGAAGTCGTATTGTGTTGATGCCCATTTCAAGAAAGCTGTCGATGATCTGGTCTATCGGAACGTACTGGAGAGCTAAAGGCATGGTGTGGCTAGGGGAAATTCGAGGTGAGTCGACCGATAAGATTCAAAAACGCAGAAAACGCACGCATTCTCCCCAGCGTGATGGCTTGCATCGTCATTGATATCCCCAGATCCTGAGTAAGTACCGCTGGCGCCATGCCAGTTCCCTCCCTGCAGCCTGAAGCGATTCCCATCGGCGTCGACGACATAGCGGCCGCGCGTGCTGAGCGGAGGAGTCCAAGCGGGGACGTCGCGACTCGTCAGACGGGCAGCGCTCGCGACATTCAGAGCTGCGCCGAGGCAAAAACCAAGGAATCCGAGAGCGAGTCTCATATCCTCGTTGTTTCCTCGTCGTTACTGAGCAAAGAGGAAGAGGGAACGAAGAGAACCTCCGTGAAACGGTCAAAACGGCGAGCACGTTCTTATAGGTGGTGTTAAAAATAGGTGGATTCACTGTGGATTCATAGCGGAGGCAGATGGACGAAGAGATGCGCTGCTGATGGTCGCTCTCGCGTGCGTTGGGGTCATGGCAAGGTAGGTCGTCGTAATCGTCGGATTTGAGATGATGATGAAGGCGAGATGGGTTTTTGGGGTTTGTGCGGGGAATGGCCGCCCTGGCCGACGCGGCTGGGGCCGGGAGCGATCTTTCGTCTCCGGCGCTCCGCGTGGGCTGCAGGCGCGGCCAAACCGTACGCAAAGGACACCGAGGGTCGGAATGAGACCCAGAGCGACCCAATGGAGCGAAGCTCTAAGAGTCGAAGACTCGCGCGAGGGCGAGAAACGACACGAGGTCCAAACAAGAGCTGAGAGGAAAGGGAAAGGAAAAAGGAAAGAAAGAAGATTGGAGAATATGCAGCTGTAGATGATGAATGGGCAGAAAGAAAGGAAACATATATCGAGAGACAGTAACTGTGATTACCATGACACCGAGGTGCAAAGATTGTTTTATATGGTGGAGGCGGCTCGTTGATGCGGAGTTGGATATCTGGGAGCAGAGAACCCTCCCCCATGAGATGCAAGGCCGGGCTAGAATCCCACAGGGATTGTGAGATCGAAGAGTCGTGGATTGTGAGTGGTAAGATCCGCCGAAGGTCTAGTAACAGCGATGAAGCTGATCGATGTCCCAGATATTCGCGATGTGCGCGGCTGTGATGTAGAAACCGAAAGCATCGCGAGAAGAATTGAAGACTCTTGGGTCTGTCCCGAAGCCACAAAGGCAGAGAAGCACAACAGAGACATCCAGTGCACCGCGCCATGATGTATAAGATAATTGCGTGAATTGACTCGACACAATTGGGAGTTTACCACGAGGTGTGGTGTGATCGAAACGGAGAGGAAAACCGAGGTGAATAGACAGTAAGAGCTGTATGATCGTCAGAGGACCGGATCGATGTTGAATAAACGAATATGCGCCTGCGGAAAATAACCCGCTCAATGATGGTGAATGAAGCATACCAAGCCACGGTATTGAATGGGAAAGATGTGAAGTCAAGCAGAAACCAAAGGTCCCGACAAGATGCTGGGCTGAAATGACTGCTGCTGGGCTTGAAATAAGCTGAGTGTATGATCGCGAGAGGATAGAGGATGAGATGGAAAGATTGGTGCCTAGAAAGAAAGAAAGCGGAAATATGACAATTGAGTGTCGTTAGCGGTGAATGGTTGGTTAGTAGAACGGATAAACCCATGACCGGATATGTGAAAGGATGCGGAGAATTATCAGGAGATGCGCCCATCCTTTGATGACACAATATTTGTGCCGCGAGGGAGCGTATTTTGCGGCATGGCAATGAAGAAAAAGAATGAAAAAAGAACTGAAACGGGATGGGAACGGAATGAATGAGATCGTTGAGTGAAATAAGATCAGATGATGCGGATATGCCATTTATGGCGAGTGCGTTAGCACCGGCGACATCGCGGACTCAGATACTACAGAGCTGTAGAGCGCCGAGCGCTAGGCCAGAAAGCAAAGGTGTGAGAGAAAGCATGCAACAGAGAAAAGAGATCAATCCCCAAGTCAAAACTGGTGATATGAGCCCGAAAATGGAAGCGACCGGCCCCGACGGAACTACGTCCGTCGCACTCGCTGTTTTCAAAGAAATGGAGGTTGGGAGGAACGAGATAGATGAGGTACAATGCGGCATCACGGAGAATTGCTGCAGTCTGATCGTCTCGACGTAAGAACTCCATCAGATCCGCAAGACAAGTTCAAAGGATCAAGCAAGATACAATTGAATGCAATGTTGCTCGCTGTCCTCAGAATAGCGATGGAGGTAACACCGTCTAGCTGGGAGTCCAGGGAATGACTGAGGTCGAGAGAAAGAAGGTAAGAAACGGCCAAATACGCGGTGGCGCAGAAAGCTAGCTATAGCAAATTAATATCTCGACCAGTGACCCTATCAGGCCGGTGGTCAGAAAAAGAGATGGAGATTGAGGGAAATGTAATGAGCTGTACGACGTCACTAAAACATCGAGGAGATGGAGATTAAGAAATGACGAGTGGCGCATTCCGGGTGCCAGAATCTTGTGGTGTAAAGGGATTAAGCGGCCTAGCGTCTTGGAAAGATTCGTCGTTGGAGCCAATGAATAGCACCAAACCGTCGTGGCATTAGAAAGGTGGAAAATTCCGGGAAATAAGGATTAATTCACAACGGCTGAACATCTAAATGATGCGCCGGGCGAAGAAAATGCCTGGAGAAACTGAGTGTCTCGACTGAGGTATCACCGTCGGAGCACACGGAACAGCATCATCAGGCCACGGAAGGATTGGAGGTGGAGAGAGGCCGAGAAATGACGCGCGAAAAATTCCCCCGAAACTGAACATAGGGAACCATGGGTGTAGCGCAAGACGTCCCGGTGACCAGATTATTTTGAGAGGAAACCAACGTCTGGGTGAGCGCGATAACCTCGAGGCAATGCGGAATTGTGAACGAGAGGAAAACAAGAAATTAATCAGCAAGTTTGCCCGCGACAAGTTGGACATCAGAGATGAACCGAGCGCGACATGGCCCAGAACATCTAACCGCCGACGAAAATATCTCCAGTAAGACCCAGCGAAGTCACTGAGAAAAAGAAAATCGTGGAGAACCAAAAGGCCCCACGGGGAGCAACATCGAAAATAATGTGCTGGACGCGACGCGGGCCAGCAACCTAAACGTCTCGACGGAGTCATCTCCATTGAGCCCGTACCGTCGCATAGAACCGCTGAGAAAATGGGAGCAGAAATGAACGATAAGTGCCATCTCGACGAATGTGCCACTGGCGAGTCGGCATAATAGTCCTAGATCGCCCAGGATCAAGAGTGAAGAGAAAGGGAAAGAGAGAAAGGAAGATTGATGAATGAAGACGCACCGCGACCGTGATCGATTTGGCTGTGCCGAGTCCTTCGCCGAGTTGTAGTCAGAGTCCTCCAGTGTCGAGAAAATAGGTAGTATGAGCTGAAGATGAGGAGGAAAGCATCGTGAGCCCCCACCGAGCCCATGAAACGATGGTGAGAGGAGAATGAGATGGAATGTGGATAGTTATGATGATATAGATGGAATGAATGCATATGTCCTGCGTAAAGACGAAGATGAAAGATGAGAAGGTGAGGTGGAGAGATGAATTCCTGTATGAGCGAGGATTGTATCGTGCATGGGGATAGAGAGAGGGGCAATGGAGACGTTGCATGATGCAGAACATGAGAGTGATATCAGAATGTGTGCGATCGAGCACGAGGGTGTCTGGACCGGCATGGATATTACACGATTGGAATGGTAGAGGGTAGAGGATAGAGATTGAGGGAGATGTGCGCCACAAGAATTGACGAGCGCATCTGCACTGCAGAAGGTGGAGAATAGATTGTTGATAGGAGATATGGGATACGCGCCGTCGATGACAAGCGTATCTGCATCGCAGAGAATAGAGGGAGATCATTCAATGAGATGGGTCGCCGAAGACGAACAAACCATGCAAGGAAGATGGGCGGCATACCGCGGTAGATGATAGAGTACGGAGGCACGAGATAGGGTGCATCGTCATGCGAGGAAAGATGGGCGGCGTCCCGCGATGAAGGATGGAGTGCCGAGGCACGGGATAGATTGTTGAATGGGATCGTTGTCAAAGACGAACGCATCTGGATCGACGAGGATGGAAGATAGATCTTCAGGTGAGATCGTCGCCGAAAGCCAACGCATCTGCACCGTCAGCGAGGAAAATAGCGATGATAGAACAGTTAGTTGGGCGCGGGATCGACCGGCCAACCTCACTGCGGTGATAGAACAGTTAGTTGGGCACGGGATCGACCGGCCAACCTCACTGCAAGTGATAGAACAGTTAGTTGGGCACGGGATCGACCGGCCAACCTCACTGCGGTGATAGAACAGTTAGTTGGGCACGGGATCGACCGGCCAACCTCACTGCAAGTGATAGAACAGTTAGTTGGGCACGGGATCGACCGGCCAACCTCACTGCGGTGATAGAACAGTTAGTTGGGCGCGGGATCGACCGGCCAACCTCACTGCAGGTGATAGAACAGTTAGTTGGGCGCGGGATCGACCGGCCAACCTCACTGCAGAGCGAAGATAGAGGCTTGATTGCGCCGTCAAGGACGAACACAACCTCACCGAGATAGAGGATCCATCGCGCCGTCGAAAGGCGAACGCGACTTCACCGAAGATAGAGGCTTGATTGCGCTGTCAAGGACAGACACAATGTCACCGAGATAGAGGCTCCATCGCGCCGTCAAGGACGAACGCGACTTCACCGAAGATAGAGGCTAGGCCGCGCTGTCGAAAGACGAACACAACTGCACCGGGATAGAGGCTCGGTTGCACCGTCGAAGACGGGCACAACTTCACCGAGATAGAGCATCGACTACGCCGTCAAAGCCGAACGCAACTGCACCAAAGATAGAAGATAGATTGCTCAGCGACATCGTCGTCAAAACGAACGTATCTCCGAGGATAGGTGGATAGAACAATGAGATGCGCCGTCGAAGACCAACACATCTGCACCGAGGATAGGATATATGCACTGCTGAGGATAGACGATAGATTATAGATTGCAAGATGCGCCGTCAAAACGAACATCTCTGCACGGAAGATGATAGAGAATAGATCGTGAGGTGAACACCGACCATGGCAGGTACACCTGCGCCGGCGGATGATGAAGATAAAAGTAATGATCGTAGCGGAAGAATCGATAGTAAGGGCAAAGG
Source organism: Favolaschia claudopus (assembly GCA_037176885.1). Classification (NCBI taxonomy): domain Eukaryota; kingdom Fungi; phylum Basidiomycota; class Agaricomycetes; order Agaricales; family Mycenaceae; genus Favolaschia; species Favolaschia claudopus. Next base: position 2,309,807 of record JAWWNJ010000019.1, read on the forward strand.
TTATCTACACGGGCGGACAAGTGTCACGCAAATGAAGACACATTTTCGTACGCAAGACTGAAATACAGAGAAGGCACAATAGGAGTCAAATACAACGTACCACAACGACCGCATTCCAGGACTCTGATGTACCACATTGGAGTGCCAGAAGCGTCGCCATAGTGGTCCCGCGAGTGGGAGGAGGACGAAGACAGAAAGAAAGAAAAGAAAGAGAGTAGATAACACACCATTGCAGTATCTTTCCCCTCCCCGTTAACAAGTTACTGGCCAGAGTTCACCGTGCGTTTCGACGAACAAAGCGCAGTTGCGGAATCAGGTCTTGAGGAGATCACCAAAGACGAGAAAGAGGTAGAGCAACAAATGAATGCGAAAAGCAGAGAAGTTTCGTTGAGCCATGGGCTGGAATGTGATAGAGAAGCGCTGAGAGGTCGGTTCCATCCCATGCGAAGCTGGAATGCACGGGAGAGTTGAGAACGGGAGCTGGTACTAGATCGAGTACGGTGTACGACGATGTCTGACATGAAGTCAAGACGTGCCCGACATGAAGTCAAGGGCCCGAGAGAGGAAGGAAGGGCTGTGAGAGAGGACCAAAGAGGTCTGAATGTCTTGACAAAAAACACCGTTGATAGCGCGAGGGAGGACGATGCGCTGTCGACGCCGCAGCGGACGCGAGAGCGGGAGGAAGAAAAGAGAATGACAGCTGTCATCGGGGATCAGCTGTCAATGATGACAAGTCCACTCTTACGTCACTACCTTGCCTTTCACTCAGCCGCACTCGCAAGCTCGTCACGACTGAGCTCGCAAGGAGGTGGAGGTGTGTGAGCGTTGCCGCGATCTTACGGCAACCCGTGCGATGAGACTGTCACGGTGACGCGCACAGGTGATGCAAACAGGCGCGCGCGCGTCAGATTGAAGCCAATGGTTAAGTTTGGTTGGAGAACAGGCTGACAGGAATACCGGTAGTCGTTTTCAGAGAAAATGGAGGGCCGAATCGGCCTGACTGGGCAATTAATATACTTACTATCGAGGATACCATGTCTTGCACATCCAATTTGAATGGCCGAGAACCAGCATTCATATGCTCGCGGGAGGAGCACAGAAGTGTTTCTACGCCTTTGTGCGCCATTTTTGTTTCATTAAATCACAACCGAACCTCAACCCAAAACAAGGTATAAAACGAGCAACCAAGACCCTTCCCAATCCAACACCACCCTACATGCTGAACGTCCCACTCAAAGGCAACGACCTCGACGAGCCCCCGACATGCACCGTGAACGTTCCCCTCGGCACCACCCACTTCTGCTTCACCACATCCCACACACTCACATCCTTCTGCCTCAACGAAATCGTCACGAACGACGTTAACCCACGCAGAACGTACGTCCGCGCGAATCCACGCAGGACTTTCGGCGGTTCGCCGGTGCCGGCGGGGAATGTGAGGTAGAGTTGCGAGACTTCGTTGCCTGCGAGGGGACCGGTGTTTTTGACGGCGAAGGAAACGGTGAGGACGTGGTTGTAGAGAGCGGCGGGACCGCCTTGTTGACCGACGGGCGACGAACCGTGCGATGCGACGATAGAGTCAGCATCACGGGGGAAGAGGCTCTTGCTGATTCTGAGTCCGCTGTAGCTGAACGTCGTATAGCTCAAACCAAAGCCAAACTCGAATCGTGGTTCAATGTTCTTCGCATCAAACCACCTAAAAAAAGGAAAAAAGAAAACAAATCAGCCTCCTCTCATCTCGAAAAACAAAAAAGAAAAATCAACCACTCACCTATAATCAATATTCAACCCCTCATCATAAGTAATCTGCGGCGTCCCCTCCCCACTGTTATACAAAATATCAGCCGGATAATCCTCCCTCCTCTTCGCCATCGTATACGGCAACTTCCCACTCGGATTCACCTCCCCAAACAGCACATCCACCACCGCATTCCCGCTCTCCTGCCCAGGCAGCCCCGCATTCAACACGGCCGTGACATTCGGGTGTCCCACCCACGCCTCGACGAGCACCGGGCCGACAACATGCATCACGACTACGGTGTTGGCGCACACGGACGCGGTGGCGAGGATGAGATTGTCTCCGGCGTTCCAGAGCGTGAGGTTGTTGCGATCGCCTTGATTGCCCGCGACGTTGATGTAGCCTTCGCCCGAGTCGGCGTTCACGAAGACGAGGCAAGCGTCGGAGCCCGAGGCGGCGGCGGCGGCGGCATCAAGATCGAAGTCGGACGGAGCGGAGACGATGGCGGCGGCGGAGTTGGAGGATTTTAGGTGCGCCTTGATAGCGGAGAGGGGGTCAACGAGGTAGGGGAAGTTAGCGGTGCCTAGAAGGGAATTGCGTTGAATAAGGGTATGGAATGATGAATGAGAGAAAACGTACCAGATCCCCAACCCATCGCAAGGGTCCCCACGTTACATCCACGACTGCAGCAACAAGAACAACATTAATCCAAACCTCAGATTCACAAAATTATCCACTCACTCTCCGCACGCATTCGGCCCATTGGGATTCGGCACCGAATCAGACCCAATAACCGCAATACCTATCCATCCAAATTAACCCCGCATCCCATAAACCACCACAGCACGAGGAAAGGAAAGATAAACGCACGCTTGATATTCTTAACATTAAGAGGCAGCGCCTTATTCGTATTCTTCAACAGTACAGTGCTCGCCGCACCGATTTGACGGATGAGCTGCGCGTGGTTGCCTTGTACACTGAAAAACAAAAACACAACAGCCAGATTAGACAACAACGAATAGAATACTGAGGTAAAAAGCAAGAAACGCACTTGACATTCACATCCGAAATGCTAACCGGCGGATACCCGAAATCCTGTCCGAATTTATAGTACGCAGCAAACGTACGCGTAACCTAGCACAAAAACCGCGTACATTTCAGCTGACGATAAAGCAAATTAATAGTTGTTGAAAGACGCACCATATCATCGACCCTCGACTCAGGCACACTCCCATTCTTCACCATCTCAATGAGATGCGAGCCCCACCACGTATTCACGGCGATGGCGGGATTAGCCTCATCTTGTGGTCCTCGACCCTACGCGCGGGGTAGTCAGTTAATTGTCACGACGGTTGAATCAGGGAAGGAAGAAAAACGCACATAAGCGAAGAACCCAGGCATATTCATGTCAAGACCTGCGAGAGCTGGCTGGATGCCATCGATCATGGCTGCCCAGTCTGACATGATGAAGCCTGTCACAAAGTGAACAAAACAAAATGGTCAGAAGATCGTTTGAATGAATGAGGAAGAAGGAACAACGCACCCATGAACCCAAGCTCCTCCTTCAACACCCCGTTAATGATCTTCGAATTCTAGAAAAGAAAAACCGCATTCGTCAGGTCGGCCCAAAAACGGATGAGACCTGGACGTACCTGACAAGCCTGTGTCTGATTGATCTTGTTATACGAACACATAGCAGCGCCGACGCCGACTTTCACCGCTTCGGCGAAGGGCCAAAGGTACAGTTCGTGGAATGTCTTGTCGTCGATATTCGCAGAGGAGATTTGGGAAGCCATGGAGCCACCGCGGAAGTGTTCTTGTTCATTCGCGATGCTACGAACGAGCAGCAAAGGAATGAACAAAATGAATAAGCAGGAATGATTGGTAGGCGCACGCACAAATGTTTTACAGTTGCGATGACGCCGTTGCTTTGAATGCCCGTGATCGTTTTCGCCGTCGCAACACCACTAGTAGTAGTACAAGAAGGAAAATGCTCAGCGAAGATATTCCAGCGCTCAGGCAAATCTCACCCACCTAAGAAACGGATCCCCGCCAAATCCTTCCCAGTTCCGTCCAGCAGCGGCTTGGCGTCCTAAAAACAACTCGTTAACTCCTCAAGGGCATGACATTCAACACCGAGACTCACCCATATTGGTCATGGGGCCGAGCGCAATATTGACGCCCTTGCCCCGGAACTCTGCACCCATCGCACGACCGCGCGCCTCGATCAGATTGGTATCCCACGTAGCGGCGGCGTTGATCGCGGCTGGGAAGGCGCTGACGGAGCCGGCTTTGGCGAGACGGACGCCGAGAGGGGAGTCTTGTAGGCACAGACCTTTCCAGCCGAAGCGGGGGATGGTCTGTCGTGGCTCTGAGAAGGTAGAAAGAATACGATAGCAGTGGAAGACGCACCCCGGTGTTCCCAACGCAAGTTCCGACGATATCGACTCCGGTGGTAACGTTGATTTTCTCGGCGAGCGTGAGGCCTGCGACGAACTTCTTCGCTCTCGCGACGGCGAGCGTCCAGTCTCCGGTTCCGACGACGTTTGGAGAGGGAGTGATGACTGGAGAGACCCATTGCTCGTACCCTGGCGGTGCGGGGTCGGGAACACCGGTGACGACGTTGGCGAGGGCGGGAACAGCCACGAGCGTCGCCCCGAGCAGAATAGCTTTGTGCATCATACAGAGGAGAACACCAAGCTGCCGCCGAGAAGTTTACGAGCGGGACGTTTGCTGGCGAAGAAACAGCGCACAACGGACGCCGGCTTTTGTACTCGAGTAGAGCGGCTTTGAGAGATGTGGTAAGAGACGACCAGCTGACCGGTCATCCATGCTCGCCTATGTAGCAGCCAAGCAGAGAAGGATGTCGTCTGCGATTGAAAACCAAACGAGATCAAAATTCTCTGTTCGACTGATGATCAATTCTTACCCCTGAAGTCGGATACTGCCGAATGCCGCTGATGGCCGAGTTTTCGTCGGCGGAAGTTCAGTCCTGCCAGTTTGCTTCAACGACAAAAATACAACAACAGTCTTTCGATACGATACTCTGTTATGGAGGAAGCGTGAAAACGAATTATGATATTGCTATCTTGGAAATATTTGAGTTGGCAGTGCTGCCAGCAAGCTGCTAGAGCCTAGTGCAAAGTTCAACTGTTCAACTAATTTAGTAGAGGACAAGGCTGCCGCATTGTCCATTCGAATTTATCTGAATCCGAATCTCCTCATCTGGATCTCTGCAATATTCTGAACTCGGATCTCGGCGCCCAACAGTCAGGGATTGGTGGAGCAACAATTGCACCAACGAGCTCGGTGGATTTCATTTATTAAATTAAGACTTGCGTATTGCAACCACTGTGCCCAAAGATTTGGCCTGTAGCCCTCAAAATCTGCTCACATACAGTCAAGTGTGATGGGTGCCAATAGAAGGGTCCGAAGTGAAATCCTAATCAGTTTTCTATCTCCCGTTTGTGCGGATACAGTATGCGTTACGAACGATAGTGACTTTTAGAATCATGGTTTTTTACTGGAGGTGGGCTCGAGAACAAGGAATGACACGAGTCTCGTGAATCGACATATCGTAGTACTTTCGATCCAACAACGTTCACCCCGGTATCAGAACAACGGGTGCGGATTAACCGACTCCGTGGGCATCTCCTGAATCACATCCCAATGCTCCTGCACACACGTCCCATTGAACCTGAGTATATCTGCCACCGCCGACGGCCGCTCTGCCCCATCAAATCCGTCAATGCGCGAATGCACCCATCCATATGGCGCAGAAAACGCCGTGCGCAAGACCTGTACCTTCACGGAGGGGTCGCCAATGAGACCGACGACGGCGCTGAAGGACGCGTTGAACCCGTCCATCGCGGAGGGGTTGTGTTGAATGTAGTCGACGGCGAAGTGGGTGTATGCCCGCGTGAAGTTCCTGATGATTAACATTGAGAGCAAATTTAATTTGACGACGAGGTAGATGTGCTGTTAGCTTACCTGGTACGATAGAGGTTCTCTACGAGATCCTCGAAGATCTTTTCCTGCTGGTGCGGCGAAGCCCAGTGCACGACACAGGGATTTGGTTGCGGCTGGTCAGTAGCTTGGCTTGAAACTGATGCCACACTCGCGAGAAGGGCGGCGAAGAAGGTATTGGTGAAGCGCATTGTCGGTGGTGAGTGGACTAGTGAACGAAAAATCGATGCATTTTATATTCACAGGGATTCCGTCGTTCGGTGGCACGCTTTGTAAAATCTGCGTAATCGACGTATGAACGCCGCCGAACTTGCTACGAACGACAAAATTCTGCTGACCAAGGAAGCCGGTTGGCGTTTGCCCCGACAAATCACAATTTACACCAACGACACGATACCTCGAACGCCGACAGACCGAGGAGTAGCGCCGGCCAGCCTCATGAGCTGTTAGTACAGGTTCACGGTCCTAGCCTCGACCCAGCTGATTCAGAGCCAATTGCTTGTTCGAACTTTGGCCGCAAAGACTTTTGTCTTGGAAATATCGATTCTTGTTTTCGTTCCTCGGCAACTTCAAGTTCGGGCACAAGAAGAGTGTGCCGACAATCCGACATCTTCATACCTCCTCGCTGCGTGCCGGACGAGCTGTTGAATTGGGTAAAAATTAATCTGACTCTGTGTCCCGATGGGCATTGGGCAATATGATACAGTAATATCTTTGATTCGACTGATGATCAATATCGATCCTGAAGTCAGAGACTGCCGAATGCCGTCGATTGCCGTTCGGATGAGTCTGTTCAATGGGATTCCCGTTTTCTCGAGAAACCAAATCTTCGAGAGACAGGCGAACAATGTTAACAAGAAACCCAACGTGCCGCATCGGCAGCCTGAGGTTTATCTCAAACTCGTTCTGTAAATTATCAAGCTCAAAATCAGTCTAGATACACTCTTAAATTCAAAGAAATACAAGCTTGAAGGAGACTCTGGTGAGGGTAAACAGGGTTGCCGTAAAATGCCGCGCATTAAATATTGATCTAATCACTTTCGGCAAGAGCACGACAAAGGTGTATGTTGAGCGTCAAGCTGCAGCTGTATGTTAAGACGAGTCTTCGATCCATGCTCTCATAACTCTTCGTCAGAGGTGTTGAGACTAAGTATTTGTTATTGAATCTGATTCAAAGTGATTTCGGCATCACGGCCGGCGCAGACAGTATTCGTTGAATCTGCATTAGATATCGTCTTTCAAATGTGGAACAATCTTAGACGTTGTATGGAAAGTAATTTTAATGTTCTCCCTTGTGTTTTCAACCACTATATACCTACAACATTTATTCCGGGTGCTCGGCCTTACTTCGGCATCAGGCGTTGGGCGGGGTTTCTTTGAGAAACCCGGGTGCATCCCACCGAGAACCGGGTTTCCCATTAGATTCATCCCGGCTATCGTTCTTTAGCCACGCATGTGAAGTGCATGTAACCTTGTGTTTACCACGACTGAGGACAACGTAAGGACAACGGTCTTTCCGCCCTTCCTCACTGTAAGCGCTCGAGCTCCCGCGACATGCACCCCTGTCTCGCCATTCCTGAGATCTTGGAACTTGTGATCTCTGTTGGCCTCGCAAGGGACCACACCATTACGATTAGACGAGACATTTGGGATGCAAAGACAGTCGACGGAGCACTAGCTGCTCTCGCAAGAACTTGCAAACACTTCCATGAGTTCGCACAGAACGAACTTTGGAAAGAGCAGTACGGGATTCTGAACCTAATTCGCTGCATGCCGGAGGATCTCTGGGCATTCAAGTACGGATCCTTGGTCAGGGATCCTTTTTCATGTATGAATCAAAATTGAACTGTTTTCCCAGACAAGGGTCCGAGAAGTGAGGCCGACTGACTGGGACAGGGTTTCGAAGAATGCCGCCCGCGTCAAGTCTCTGACGATCAAGGATTCAGAATATCCAAAACTTCGGACCAAGGTTTACGAAACGGTCGGCAATAGCCCTGGAGGATGGTTTCTACCCAATCTACAGCATCTGTGCTGGGACGATTATTCAGCCAACCTTACATGCATCAATCTCTTCCTGGGTCCGCGCCTCACGTCCATCGAGTTTGAGGAAATTCGCGATGATCGTTGTTTTACCACGCTGGAAACACTAGCACAGACGCATCCTCAACTCGAGTCCGTGACCGTTAAAGGAGTCACTACTCGAGCTAAAGATGAGGACCGCATGAGACTGCGGAATTTCATCCGCCAGTTGCCCCATTTGCACAATCTCAAAGTCCACTACATCGACCCGGATACTCTCCTTCGGCTCGGCGCCCCGGAATCAGGGCTTTATGGGCTCACCACCAGCCCGCACACGTTTGGCGATCTCGTTGGCCACACCGATACCTATGGGACCAGGTTCCCCGAACTCCGAAGGTTGTATATTGAGTCTGGGAAGAATCAAGACGCGGAAAAGGCCGAGATGGAACCCGTACTTCATTTCCTTCGCGTCTGTAACAGCCCTCCCCTGCGGTTCATGTGCTTCTATTTCATGAGGAAATGGAGTTGGGACCAGCTCTATGAGTTTTATAGTCTGCTTGCCAGGCGCCGCACTACGCGGAACACTCTCGAGACTCTCTTCATTTCGCTTTTGGGGGAAAGATCGCAAAAATGCACTCCGCACCCAAACGACGTCTTCCACCCGCTCCTCCATTGCAACAATTTGGTTAATATATATATCGGAGTGCCTGCGGGGTACGACCTGGACGACGAAGCCGTAGGGAATATGTCCAGTGCTTGGCCTTACCTCCAAACTCTTTCATTGGAGTCGGACTCAGATTATGAACCCAAGTGCACTCTGATGGCTCTGCATCACATTGCACGAAACTGCCAGCAGTTGTACGAGCTTGTTCTGGCATTCAATGCGTCTGATGTCCCAGATATACCTGTCTCTTTGGAAGGACTTCCGCAGTGTACACTCAAGAATCTCGACGTCGGTGCATCGCCAATTCTGGATGGCTCCATTGAACGGGTGGCTGATTTTATCGGCTTTTCGTTCAGTCGCATAACTAGAATTTCAACTGCGGTTAGGGGTGGTTACATGAATGTACGTCCCGAGCGATGGCTGTGGAAGATGGTAGAGGTGGAATTGTTGGGGCTGCGGGCAAGCGAAACTGAACAATAAATGGTTTTTCGTGTTTGTGGTTACATACCTAACTATACCAGTTAGGTAGCTAAACATTCGTCGTCGTTGGGTTGCTCATGCATGAACTCAAAGATGCCACGGTTATGCTGTAGGTGGTAACTGACACGGAGAAGCAAGGAGGACAGACGACTGACTATACATTATCAAACCACAATGTGTGGTCTAAGCTAGCAAAAAATGTCGAATTAGTAGATCCAGAGCGAACTGATTTCCGAACATCATACAGGCCTATCCATCAAACGGGAGTGAAGCCGTCCGATACCACGCAAACCGAACCAAAAAAACGCGTGAATCTTTTAATCTGATCAACACCCTCCACACCCTTCGTTGAAATTGAAGCAGAAACAAAGAAACTTACTTCTCAGCGCGAGATGGAGTCTCCCTTACCCGAGCAGCTACGGAGCGTCGAGACAACCCGAGAGTAGCGGGCTTCGGGGGTTCGGGCTTCTCATACACCCAAGGAATGCTCCGTTGCCATTCTAAACACTCGTTGACGTGCTGTGTCACATTGAATCACATAAGAGAGAACAAAAGAGGACAGGAAGCAGAAAAGATGAGAAGCAGACTTACCCTATTGACCGCCGCCGTGCGAATTCGGCGTCGGCTGAGGAAATCTGCGCGTTCCTGGGAGGTTGACAGGGAGAGATACTCGCGTGTGAATTCCGTGACTTCTTTCGAGAGGTAGAGCGGGGTGTCGCCGGTGTGAACTGGTAAACGCGATATGGATAAAAGACTATGACTCTGATGGTCGAGTCAACACTCACACACGATGTAGGGAAGGAGCTCACGCCACTCCTGGCGCTTTAGATGACGTTTGAGCTCGCGGGGCAGGCGTTTCTGTATCCTATGAGACAATCAATGCTGACCCAGAAATAAAGAAGCAAAAGAAGACTCACTGCGACATTATACAGATGCTGCACATGCGCGAATTGAATGACCATTGCACGAACATTCCCGGTACGGGATTCGTGAATGTATAGAAACAGATCTTCCCCAAAATATGAGTTCAAGCGAACAAAGCCGAAGGCAAGTGAAACCTAGCCAAGATACGAACAGAACAGTAGTCGGAGAACACCAGTCGCGCCCATGCAAGCTCGTGATTTTCCAGATACGGCGGGAGCGGAGGCATTGTTCCTTCCGCTACTGCATCCTCCATGGCGCGATGCCAAATGAACCCCGCATTCGATCGACTAGTCAAAAACGCCCTTATAGACCGATTAACTTGACTGAGGTTATACAGCTCATGCGGGGGGAGATACAAGCATATCTGCAACGAAATGAATAACTAGTCCCTCTTGACGTGGATAAAGGAAAGTCCGCGCCGAACCTCAGCAAGAATGTCCTGTGGAAGCCAGGGAAGGGCAGTAATCTGCTCTGGATACTGTATTGGGTTCTTCTTTCGCCATTTCAGGGGGAGAATACGAGGCATCGCTAGGGAGGGAAGAGCTGCAGTGGTGGCGAGGTGGTGGTTCTGGACAACCAGTCGGTCGTCACATCACGGGATGTGACTGCGATGCCGGAGCTTGCCGATACAGCTTTTCCTCTTCTCTCATGATCATCGTCGCACCTTCGAGCTCCCTTCTCAACTCCCTGACTGGGTCTCCGAGCTGTTGCACTGGCGTCAAAGTATCTTGGGGCCACGCACCGACTGCTGTTGATGTGGCTGAGGGTCACCTTACGAGTTTCCGGGTTTCCCACTATAAAAGCAAAAATATTCGTACACTAAACCACAGATGGTCCATGGATGCATACAAGATACTCTACAGGGAGGCAATAATACAGATACGTTTCCTAATCTCTACATACGTGTCATGAATCATCTAAAGGATATCGTACAAAAGATTGTTGACTACATCCCACCAACGCCGCTGGGGCCCTCCACGGAATAATACTGTAACGGTGGAATCACCGTAGATCTCTCTGCATTTTGGCGCCGGGCAGCCAGAATATCCACCCTGGGGCGCCAAACACTCGATTCCGATCCCATTGGACCCACACCCATAATATCCTCTTCTCGACGTCGGCGGTCCCGAGACGCTGTCATCACCGTCGACTCATACGGCTGATACTGAGGCCGCCCCACCGCGCCATACGTACTCGCATGCGGACGAAGCACCCGCGTACGATACTGCGTTGCGAGATTCGGCATGCTGATCTGGTGTGCGACGGGCAGGGTGCGCGGGTAGTTGTGGAGAGGAAGGCTGAGGCTCGAATTCGAATCCGCATCTGCGTAGTTGTTGTGATTGTCCTCTGGGATGGCGGAGGTGATAATGACGCGTGGGCGCTGTCGATTTGGATCTGCCTGATCATAAGGGGGAGTGTAAGTGAGAATGGGTGGTGCAGGGCCGCCTCGAGGTTGAGGCATGCGTGGCTCGTGTGCCGGTGCGCGTCGGCCGAAACACATCGAGATTGGAGAAGGATGAAAGAAGAGTATTGGCGGGGTGGCGTAGAATTCGATTCGGAGGTATCGCGTTTGGAAGGGAAGAGAATGGGGATATGAAGGTCGCGGGCCTCAATGCGACATCGACATCGGAGAGCTGGTGGATGAAGGTCAAGGTGCTGCGAGTGTGTGCGACCGAGTCACTCGGAGGCTTTTGCCTGGGAACGTGGTCCGCACATGGAGAGACTCAGCGAATGAAAATGTACAGCCAGATACATCACGGGTGTGGGTGGATGGCTGGCAGCGGGAGGCGCTACAGTACCTCTCGTCAGGGCGTTCTTATTGTTTCTTCCTCGACGTCAAAAGCTGTGAACCGCTTCTGCTTCCTTTCGATCAGACTATCACGTTCGAAATAGATAGAACACGGGTCGATAAACCTAACTTCCCGCTCGACGTTGACGATAACCGAGGGAGGGAAAGCGTTGTGTTAGAGAATAGGAGAGTCGAGAGCAAAATCCGATATTGGGTTGAGTGGGCTGAGATCCACGGGAGAACCTGATTTCTCGTATAAGATAGACCAACTATATGGAACGCGCCTCGCGACAGGCGTATGGTGGCAAACCTAAAATACGAAGCTGTGAATAAACGGTTCATTCGAAATTGAATAAGCCTAATATGTTGATGTTGGACACCAAATTAACAGCTTGCTACACGGAAACGCTGTGAAGAATTTGGAATGGAACCAACGTATTTCAACGTTCGTCCCAAAATATCTTCCAATCTTGGTGCAAATCCACCTCCTCATCTATTTCCTTGTCATTGATTCTATGTAACCAGAGAAAGAGATCAAGCACTGACCATCGCGATCCATCGTCACCTCTTCTACCTCACCATTTTTCAGTCTCCGCCATCGATATAGAAACCCGTCGCTCTCGATCCACATCGATTCAATCCCCGGGCTTCTATTCACCAACGTGCTTAATTTCACAAAAAGCTCGGGTTTGTCGGAATCAAGGATCGGTTCATCGTCTTCATTCGGCTCTCCATAGACATGCATCCATCGAATGGACATATGTTTGAGTGTAGACGGAAGGGAGGGTAGTTCTCCGAGGCTCTTGACGAACGGTGCACTCTGCCGGCGTTGAGTCAAGTCAGTGAATGCTCAAACCAGAGAAGGAAATCCACGTAAATGCATACCTTCCCACTTCGAATCCGAGCAAACTGCCGGTAAATAATCACGAAATTCACCTCCACGACGGCGGGAAACGTTCGGAATATCAGCGGCAGAGCGCTGAATTCGATTGGCAAGAATTGGATTGCGAGGGATACAACATTGTGCGTTGGCATGTCTTGCAAATTTTGGAGAATCGAGGGCTCAAGATAGGAGGTAATCCAGAGCCGCTGTAGATTCGGCCGCGAGATGATGACCGGCAGCATCTCCGCTGGGCCGTGGTATTCCGTCAGAAGGGGAAACGCGTCGGGGACGTCGTCGACAGAGCTATATGCCTGCGCGAGCCAAAAGCAATAGACTTCGAGTTTCTCGATATTGGGGAAGTTTGGGAGGAGGGGGTAGATGTTGGATGTTTGGCGAGGTCCTGAAGTGGCTTCGTCGGGCGGCAGAAGGATGCTGAAGCGTTTGACGGCGGGGAAGCGTGGAAAGCTGTGTGCTATGTGTGCGATGTAGGCCGGACAAAATGTGAGGTGCATTTCGACTAGACGTTCAGGATGCAGGAGATTTATCCAGGGTGGGAGCGCATCGGTGGGCCGGAGATGTCGCAGCGTAAAGCAGTCCACAGTCTCCAGTCGAGACTGGTAAGCTTCCAAGTCGACCGAGTCCGCGACATGGCAGACTGTCAGCTCGAGATGCCGAAGCGCGGGTAGATGACACAGATTTTGCAACCCTATTTGCGTAAAGTGAACACCGTAAACATCGAGGTGTTGCAAAGAGGTAAAACATGGAAGTTTATTGAAGAAGAATTCCACCAATGCGGTTGGCGAGCGGTCCCCAGTGAGCATTTTTGTCTCGATTGGGATTGCCTTACAAGACCGAACAAACGGAGCGATTCCTGGAGAGGACCAGAACTCTAGCCGCTCCAATTCTCGTTCGTAGGCTCGGTCTGAGAGGCATTTTGGGGAATAATCGTAGTCCCACCGGGTGTTACTCTTGTCTGGCCAATGCCCCAAAGAAAATGGAGCGAAAACCAAGCTGTCAAAGAGGAAACCGCGAGAGATACGGCGAAGAGTGCGGTGGGTAAGGGCGATATTCTGGAGACTTTTCCTAGGAACGAGTTGCAGGATTTCGAGCCATAGCTCGTCCGGCACTTGATCTGGGAAGCCCATGATGAGAGGTGAAGACAAGAAGCGCAGGTGGCAGTGCCGGCATGGCGGCATACAAGCGACATCTGATGCGCGAAAAATAATATTATTTAGGGGAGTGAAACAGAATCACAGAAAGCTGAACGTTACACTCTCAAACAAGCGAGAGAAATAGTTACATCCGGGCATGAAAATCATACTGCCTCCCACCGTCGGCGTAATTTCCCCTTTCCGCCCCAATTCACACCTTCCTCCCGCTCCAGAACCATGAACTGCATATTTCCCTTCAACCACGCAGACATATGCGAACCAAGAATCTTCGCTGTCTCGGCAGCATCCACAGGATCAATTAGCGTTGGCTTGTCGGCGTCCTTAGCAGCGTCCACAAGCAGTTGAACTTGGCAGGAGCGCTCGAGAGTGATGTAGAAGTGAACAGTCGCCTCGATTGATGATGTCGCAACGAGCAATCCGTGATTTTGCAAGATTGCCGCCTTTTTAGAGCCAAGGGCTTCGGTGATGGCTTTCCCTTCCGCTTCGTGGAGGACGATGCCGTTGTATTGCTGGTAAACGACGTGATCCTGAACAAGAATGGAATTTGCGGTAAGAAAGTGAATAGGTTTGAAGTAACGCATTGACGCACATTATAAAATGCGCATACATCCTGATTAATCGGATCCAACGCTTTACCAAACGCAGAGAACGCTTTCCCATAAACGGAATGCGAATGTGCAGCGCACATGACATCCGGACGCGCTGCATGTATAGCAGAGTGAATCATGAATGCCGCGTTGTTCAGGATTCGGAATGGTCCGTCTTTCTGCCCGGATTCCTCGAGGATCTTGCCTCGATGGTCGACGAGGAGTAAATCGTCTGGTTGAATCAATTTGAAGTGGAGGCCCTGAAGCGAATGACGTTCAATCTAATAGATTCGGATGAGAACTAGAGGTAATGGTACATATGGGTTGACCCAGAAACAATCCTGCTTGATGGGATCCTACAATTCAGGACGGCGATCAGTGAGATTTCAAATCTGTGACTACACATCACAACGCACCCGGATGGTAATGTGCCCCGCCACCCCTTCATCGTACCCTCGATTGCCTGAAGGACAGCCTTTGACTCAGTTTCCGCCCATTTGCCCAGATGACCTGCACGCACCGAATATCCTGAACGCCTGAGCCAGCCGAAACTTAATATATTCGCGCTCCTCGAGTTTGTCATCGAAAGACGGGGGGACAGGTAAGTGGCCGCGAAATGTCTTCGACGCAGCGTCCACAGTTTGCATGCCATTGGTCAGGGACATGCCAGTGTATGCGGGGTGAGCCGTGAGCTGGAGTGTAGGACACCGATATCTCCCACATCCAGTATATATAGAAATGGCGTGGATAGATAGATCGAACATGAGGTATACCCCGTGAGCGATGAGGCGTGAGAGGGTGACAGTAAGCGGAGTTCCGATGCAGAGAGAAACCCAATCTAAATAGGTCTCGTTGATTCAGGTGATACCGGCTCAGAGCCTGCGGATCCTTGGTTCCGTTAAGCAGAGAAATCGGTGTTATTCATGTTGTTTCTCGCAAACAATCCGACTGCGACCATGATCGGCGAGAAGAGTCTTGCATAAACAACCAGCAAAGAATCTATAGAACGAGGAACTCTTGCATTTTCGGCAGTGCCAGTGCGCATTTGCGAAGAACGTACTTAGTTGTCGACGCTAGACTCGGCCAGAGAGATAGGAACCATAGTCCAAGCAGTTGTTATGGCTGAATGTGCCTGGACAACGTCGTCTGGAATGAGATGGTGGGTGTTGGCAGAAAGGAGACTTCGGACAATTCCGATCAATCATCGATTGGCTCAATGCCTCGACAACATCCGTGCCGTTCAGTCGGCACATCTGTTCGAAAGTCATTGATCATCTTGCAAGCTTTTTGCGATAAAAATGTACATATACAAGTAATTTACACAGCGTTAGAAGCAGTAATTTTCGAGTACCTCACGTCGACCCACTCTGCGCCCCCGCCTTCGGCGAGAGACAGCTCGACACCAAACTGGTGTCGCTGGATCCATTAGGTACTTCCGAGAGAACGTAGGTCGAGTTGAAGTTGCCTGCAGACCAGCCGACGTAGCCGAGAATCACTGCAACATCGTTTCAATGAATATCAAATTTCTCCGGAAGAGGAAGAGAGGGAGAGAGGAGCGACGCACCATCACTGTTCTGCGCCTGGAACGCAATCTGCTGGCACATAAACTGAACACAGCTGGCGGTGTTGCCTCCTCCGGTCTCGGTGTTCAAAGCTTGGCGTTTATTTGTGCGGAGCCATTGGACGAGGGGTGTCCAAGCGGAGTCGATGTTATTTGTCGTGCATTCGCTATTATCCAGACATCAGCGAGGATACCTTGGCAACAATGATAGAGGAAAATACGTACGCATGGGTGCCCGAGTTGTCGGAGTCAAGGTATTTGTGCACGTCAAAGATGAGATTGGTAGTGCTTCCGTCAGGGTTCTTGACTGTGCTGAGAGCTAGCAGCAACAGATCAGCAATCAATCTGAGGGGAAAAGCGAGTGTGGCCGAACGCTTACCAGCAGCAGAGCCGTCAGAGACGAACGAGCCCGCGCTAGTCCAGTCGTTTCCAGGAAGTAGAATCATTTGCGAGGTCGCACTGTTTGTTCGCGCATTCAATTCGAGCTCAAATCACCCAACAAAGACAGAAGAAAGGGCGACGCACCCAGCCTGACGAATCGCAGTAACAGCAGCTTGAACAGACGTAGCCCAAGTCGTGATGCTGGGCACATCGTGCGGCTCGTTCATCCTATATTCAAGATGTAAATCATTCATCGCCTCCGTGCTTTGAGGGTTCAAGTATCCCAATGAAAGCTCACTCACACGCCGAAAAGGATCTTCGACTGACTGGCATACTTGGAAGCCAGCGCACTCCATACCGAGGCAAATTGAGCGTTCGTGGGACCGCCTTGGCCAATGATCTACGAACCAAGAGAGAATCGAGAAAGAATTTGTGAGTGATTCCAAGGCTTCGTATGAACCAAGAAAAGAACTCACAGCCCCATTCCACCTCGCATAATTGTGAATATCGATGATACAATACGCCCCCGTCCCGAGACACGCTTGGACAAGCGAATCATATTCCGCGAGGTTGGCTGAGTTGAGTGCGCCGCCGAGCTGGTTGTTGACGAGCCACTGCCAGCCTACAGGGACTGGCTCCCATATATTCGATCAACGACTGTCGAGTACAAGGTAGAGAGCAAAACAGACGCACGTCGGAACATGTTGAACCCGTCGTTCTGGACGAAGTGTTGCATTTGCGATTGGCCGTCGTTTCCTGCGTTTAGATAACAAACGTCATCAATACGGTATCAAGCCAACGTGTAAATGAAGGGGGATCGACCTCCGTATTGAGCGAGGGGAGGCCAGGCTTGAGTCGTATTACACGTTCCGTCGGTGCCGCATCCGAAGTCGAAGCCTAACGCGGTGGGTTTAAACCAATTCCCAAACAATTCTTAAGGTAGTAGAGCTTACCGGCGATGTTGACACCGCTGTGGAAGGATGACGAAATATTAATTTGGAACGAAAAGGTGATGTAGAGTGAGAAGAATAAAAACGTACGTGAATTTCAAACTCCCGGCAGATCCGGTGGGAGAGGAGCCAGTTGCGCTAGTTGTTGTGGTGCCGACGGTGCTCGTGGCGGTCCCGGGGAGACATTGGGAATAGTCTGCGGTGATTCTGGGTTGAAACAGATGAATAATGGGGAGGAAGGGAGGCGCGTACAATCGTTAACGACGGTGCAAACAGCGCCTGAGAAGATTCAGGTAATTTGAATCAAACCTAAAATAGACGATGGAGACTCAGAGATGAGCCTGAACGCACCTGAGACGCAAGTCGTCGCGCCACTCCATCCCTGCAATCATTTCGTAAGAGAGGAGTCTTGCCTTGGACGAAGGGAGTCATAGCAAACCTGTCCACCACCTGTGTACAATCAGTCAACTCATGGATTGAACCACCGGTCAAGAAGTGAACTTACATTGCGAATAGACAGCGCCTTGAGCGCATGCAGACGAGATCGTTGCAGCGAGGACTGCGAGAGCGAAAGTTAGACAGTGAGACATTTTGATTGCAAAGCGAGGGTCGTTCAAGGAGGGCTTGCTTGCTGATTTTGCATCGTTCTTTGGTTGCTGGCTTTTATAACCGCGGCCGCTGATCGTATATAGATTGAAGTCTAAGAGTACCGATGATATCCCGCATTACCGTAACACGAAACGAAGCTTCCACCGTCGGTGGTGATGAATATGGAGTCGGGGCGGGTGAAGGTCGCTTGAACGTCGGGTGGGAAGTTTCGGGTGCCGAGGAAAGCGATGTGCGGTGGAGGAGTTTGAGATAGCGAGCTATTCTCTCGAAGGTAAGGTCAGGTAAGGAAGAACTTCGTGTCGTTTCAATTTCGCCCGAAGACGTATCTTGTAAGCATAGCCGTCGCTTTATATTCCTCGGTGCCAGCTGACCAGATGATTCGGGTCTTCATCGGGCAGATTTTTCTCAGAGGGTCCACTCTATGGTATCCAGGGGCAACAGTCAGATGTGGCTCGGGATTTATCGACTCGGACCTTCACAGTACGCTGTTTGAAGAGAAAGGTCCACGTGTTGGCACTGTTGGCTGAACAAGGGAACCCGAAAAAACAGCGCTTTGAAGGAATATGAACCAGATACATATGTGGCAGCAATTCCCTAACCTTATCTCCTCTTCCTAATATCTCCGCCTTTCGAAGGCAGCGTGGCAGTTAACTCGGAGAGTCTGAGTGACGACATGAAGCGGAGATTCCGCAGATTTCTAGCGCAGTTGCCGCGCGATTCGAAGCCGGATACACGAAGTCGTCGAGGAATACTGTATACCGAAGCTCAGCCAACAAATAGATAACCGTTCGTCTGTTTCAGGGAGAGGTCGACTACTTAGATGACGAGCAACGGCAAGGTGAAAATCGCGTGGGAAAGAAGTGACATCAACCATGATGTGACGACAGCGTGACACAACGGGTTGACTTCCGACCATCACTGTGCTCAGTTGTTGCTGCCGTCCGCCGTCGTCCGCCAGGAACCGGGAGAAATTTCACCTGCTGGGGGATTGTAGGGATGGATGATGCATTCAAATTCGACATCCTCGCACGAGCCGAAGGCTTGACGAGTCCAAAATCGCGTCAACTCTATCAATTTTTTTGCCTTTCGTTCCGAGCCTCTGCATGTGTTCTCGTGGAAACGCGCGTTTGAATGCCGAGGCGGGGAGCTATAAATGCTTGAAACTCTACGCTACGTTGGTTCATTGCTCCCCACCAAAGGATGATCTTCAAATTTTTCTTTTCATTCCCTCTTTATTCAATCCTAGTAGTGTCTACCGCTAGCAGCTTCGCCTCCGCAGACGTACCCTCCGTCTCTCTCCCCTATGGTACCTTTCATGGCTTCTTGTCCGGCAACTTAACCCAGTTTCTTGGAATCCCGTTTGGTCAAGCGTATGTTATGTCTATTCAGCTTCCTCTTCAACGTATGTCTGATTCATGTACCCAACCCGCAGGCGGCGCTTCGCGCGACCTACGGACGCCCCACCATTCGAAGGCGTACGCAACGCAACACAATATGGACCTGCTTGTCCTCAACAGAAATTGCTTCCTCCCCCAGCAGCAGCTGGGATCGTACCCAATGAGTATCCTTCCGTTTCTGAGGATTGTATGTCTGTCTGTCCCTCAGCTTCTTGATTTCATTCGAACGCTGACACTCTTCGAGGTCTCACTCTCGACATATTCAAACCCACCCTGCATCCGAGTCCTTCTGCTGATAAACTTCCGGTTTTCGTTGTAAGTACTCCTTTGAATTGCCCCTCGCATTGAATCGAGATGGGATTAATTCGTACAGTGGATCTATGGCGGTGGGTAGCAAGGTCGCACCTTTGTCTTTGTAATGCTCATTTTTTCGTAGGAGGTTTCGTGGTTGGAAACAGCCGCGACAACGATGTGACCCCCTTGGTCGAGCGATCTATTCACACCGGTCAACCTATCATCGTCGTAACTATCAATTATCGCGTCAGCGGTAAGTACTACTACCCCTCTTAATTGCAATGTATTCCATTTATTCTAATGTTATTTGTCTAGCGTTGGGCTTCCTCCCCGGAAAAGAGGCGGCCGCGGCTGGTATAACGAACTTGGCACTACGAGACCGTACGTCTATCTCTCAGCGTTAAGCATCAGAATTTTCATTATCCCTCACCCGCGTAGAAACCTTCGCACTTCAATGGATTCAACAACACATCACGGCATTCGGAGGGGTTCCGACTCAAGTCGTCGTGTGCGTTCTCTTTCTTTCTTTCTTTCTCTTTAGCTATCATTGATTTATTGATATCGTATGACCCGCAGCGGTGGCGTCAGCGCCGGCTCCATGTCCACCGCCTATCTCCTCCTCGACAACTCCCTCAACTCGAATCAACTGTTCCGCGGGGTATTCATGGTGCGTTCTGCACTCACCCTTTCTCACTCATTATGATTCCCGTCTTTTCTTTCCACTGCCAGCAATCCGGCACCGTCGTCCCAACCCCCACGCTCTCAGGCTCCTCTGGCCAAGCAGCCTACGACTCGCTCGTCTCTGCAACGGGCTGCCACGCAACCGGTGGCGATACCCTGCAATGCCTCCGCCACCTCCCCCTCGACACACTCATGGCCGCTGTTAACACCACCGCGAACTTCTTCTCGTATGAAGCACTCAATTTGGTGTGGCGCCCGCGGGTGGATGGGATGGTTGTGAAGCGGGATCCGTGGGTGGCCATTGCGAGGGGGGAGTACGCGAAGGTTCCGATATTGGCGGGGATGTGTGAGGATGAGGGGACGTACGTCTTTTCTCCCGTTTGAAGAATAACGGACGGAAAGCGCTGATTTATCTCGGTAAATTTGCAGGCTGTTCGCGACGTCGAGTGTGAATGTCACGTACACCTCGTCCTTCTTTGACAAAGATTTGAATCTGAATGTTTTTCGTAGAACAAATGCTGAATTTCTGGAATTCGCCCACAGGTACGTCGTTCTCCCATTCGCTCATTCGTCACTGAACGAGATCAATCGCAGCTACTTCCCCGAAGCCTCGCCAGAAACAATGTCTCAGCTTGGGCGCCTCTACCCGGATGATCCTACCAAGGTACGCATCGTACTCTGACTTCCCACTCAGAATACATATCACAATTTTTGAGTAGGGCTCTCCCTTCGACACCGGCAACGCTAATCAATTGAGGTAGTGTTTATCAATTATGATCTCGATGCTCTCAGAACGTCTTCGCAGTCCGGAATACAAACGCATTTCCGCTCTATCCGGTGATCTTTTCTTCACCTCGCCTCGCCGATTCTTGTTACAGCATGCATCGAAGAGGCAGCCTGTTTGGGGGTGGCGTGAGTTCTCAGTCCCTTCTTTCAAAGTCCACAGCTGATCCCTTGCATTTGCTTCTCTATGAAAGTGAACAAAGTTGGGAAAATCTCGAATGCATATCTAGGTGCTCTCCATGCTAGCGATGCGCCTATTTGGTTCACGGAGACATCTTCGGTGGGGATGGTTGGCATAGATGCGTTAAGTGAGTGTTTCCTTGTTCCCCTCATTTCCGTTCTTTCGATCCGCATGATTTAATTTCCTTACTCTCTGTTTGCTCGCAGTCAACTTTGTAAACGCGCTCGATCCCAATCATTCGAGTGCCACAAATAATAAGGCTGAGTTTGAATGGCCGAAGTGGAACTTTCACTCGAGAGATGGGAAATCGTCTTTGCTAACGTTCAATGACGACGGCGTGAATGTGACGGCGGATAATTTCCGGGAAGAGGCGGTGGAATTCTTGAATGGGGTGCGGTGAAGTCAGAGGAGGCTGCGAAGGAATAGATTTATTTTATTTTCATAATTCTTTTGGTTATTTTCTAAAACTCTGTTTATTCTGTTTGTCCCTGCTTTCCTTGTTGCGGTGATGAGATCACACGATCAATCGCAGCTTGTCTCTCACCATGATGTCCACCCCGCGTCCCCCTGTTTCCCTCCTGGCTTCACCTTTCGTTCACATCCTACATACAAAGCACACTCCATCCGACCCTCAAATCGACCAAATTCGCGCTCATCTAGCCACGTATGAGGCCGAATTGGTTCGCCTCGATGCTCTCATCGAGAGCCTCACACTTCAACGAACCCAAGTCGAAGAATATATCGCACCCCACAGAACCCTCATCTCTCTCGGACGCCGTCTTCCGCAGGACATTCTCGGCGAGATTTTCCTCGCTTGCCTTCCAAGCGAGAGAAACGCCGTCATGGATTCCAGGGAAGCACCGCTGCTTCTAGGACGTGTTTGCAGCTATTGGCGGTCCATAGTATATTCCATGCCCAGGTTATGGACTTCCCTGCATATTCCAGTCGATTTTATCGGCGATGACGGCACCAGAATCGCTGTGGTGCTGGACTGGCTGAAACGCTCTGCTCCACATCCGCTGAGGCTGTCGGTAAATGCGCAGCAGACCAGTCCCGGCATGCTTATATACTTCCTGCGGCAACTCCGCTCGCGTTGGCTCACGTTCAATGTTTCTGGCATCACCCCCACCGATTTTGGAGAGTTTGCGGACTGGGAGACACCCTTGTTGACGGAAATCGGAGTCACATTCACCAAGTGCTCCGCTTCTCGGACGGCGGCTGGTGTACTGGCTTCTCAACTTTTCCGTCCGACGCAACATTGTCAACGAATCAGCATCACAGGTGATAATCTGGAATATCTTTTCCCTGCGGGTCCCTTTAGCTGGGATCATCTCACACATCTCACCCTGACCGAAGGTATCCAGCGAAGCCCCGACGGTATTTCTCTCGGGCAGCTGTCTACCCATACTGTCTACCGCCTGCTGAAATACTGCCAAAATATCTTCTCCCTCACGATAGGTAGCCCACAGTGCTTCGCCATGGGATTCATCCCGCACGAACGTGTCCTTGCTTCCTCTCTACGACACCTCACTTTCCACTGCGAAGCGGCTTCCTCACAACCAATCGCAGACCTCATACGTCATCTGAGGATGCCCCAGTTATCTCTCTTCCACGCGCCATTGCTTAACATGCCGTTGTACTAGGCGGCTTCCATCGGAGATCTAGCCGCGCATTCACCGTTTCTATCCGATCTGGATCTCGGGGTAGCAGCTGAAGTCTTCCCCTCCCTTCTCTTCGAGGTCCATCGATTGTTCCCCGTCCTCAGTCGCCTAGCCCTACGATTCCCCCTAAATTCTCATCTTGATGAAAACCAAATCACCGCATGCCGCACGGCGTTCGAAAAACTCACCCCTGTCGCTGCGCGACGAAATCCTACGCCGGAATTACAGGTTCTGCAGATTTTCGGAGGGCTCGAGGTCGCGCAGAAAACGTGGCTTTCTTTCCTCGAAGGGCACGTTAAGTTCAAGACGAACTTGCGCTATTTCCGGCTCTCTGTTCTTGGTGATCCTCCGCAGGTGATTCCGGATGTGACATTTTTTCGTGCGTGTGGGGTAGAGGCAGAGATTGATTATATTCGGCCGCCGCGGAAGCCTTCTGCTTGGGAGGGAATTGATTATTCTCGATGATGGTGGTGCGTTGAGACCTTTTTAACAGTCAAGATTTGAACACTCACTTCTCAGTTACAGTATTGATTTGAACAAGATATTCACTATGCTCCGTTCCGTTCACGCTCCTGCCATGAACCCGTGTTCCTGGTCCTCGTTTCGGCTTGCTATACCTGCGGGCTTAGAAGTAGCGCGAACCTGGTGCCTGTACCTGCCTTATCAAGTGAATTGTCTCTTCGCCGTCCATGAATCCGCGTCTTCTGCAACAACTCAGTTTCCAGACGAAGAAAACTCGTGCCTTTGGAACCGCATCTACCGCACAGTACGGAGATGTGATCCCTATCTACCGCTCGTATATGCTCATTTTGCATCCTTGCTTCTCGCCAACGTATTAACATTGAACCCCTCTCATCGCGGTATGCGTATAAAGTCCCAATCTGGTCCGAGCCAATTCAGAGCAGAGTTCACCCTGCACCGCGGTCCAACATTACTACTCACTCCATATCTCAACCAAAGTGCACTTTAAATTCTCCCCCCTCACCACCTTCATGGCGCTCATCGCGTTTAAATTCACCCACGCGGCTGCCCCCTTCCCACCGAATTTCTGCTGCATCTCCACCCCGAACAACCGACTCTGCCCAATTCCGAACGAGCTTGGAGCCATAGCCGCACTTGACCCGATTCCTCTGGCATCCCTGGCGCCGGAGAATCACTGCTGCTGTTTTGCGGCGAGCGCAGCGGATTGTTTGGACGACTGCGGAAGAGCATGAATATTGCCAGTATTTCCAATTTGTGTCGTCATTCGTGAATATGATGTGCTGTTCATTTAGTTCGAATCCAGTTTCATGACGTGCATAGAGAAGTCGGAAGCTTTGGAGGAGAATCTGAGATGTTGAACGTTGGGATGTATCCGTCGTCCGAGACTTCCCTTGCACAGTCAGAGGCTGGGTTGATCGATATTCTTGCATGAGTTGCCTTTCTGTCGATAGGTATGCCTGGAATCTGTGCACAGTATCACTATGACGAAAACTCGGCCGTAAAATCGATAAGACACACAATCCCCTCAATTTATGAACTCGCCGAAAACTGCCGAATTGAGTAATGATGAGATCATTAAAAATCGGCGCATCAGCGGCAACACCACAGTCACACGCAAGGTCACACATCACTCTTTCTTCCCACTTTCATCTCATCTCATCGACGTCCTCAAGTGTTCTGGTCTCCTCCCTGCTTGACGCATATTCTCCTCTCGTCATCTGTTTGTCTTATGTACTTCCTGACATGGTTGACTCTGGCTGAAGCCTGAAACCGGCAGGACGAAGGCAGGACTCACTGACTCAGCACAAAACTCAGCAGCATTTCTGCAAAAAAACGGTCGCCTGAGAAAGACTTGCTTGCAAGCTCTGATCAGCCAAAACAGTATGTTGCGGGCTTTCTTGTCTGTACGATAGAACATATCCGCCATCTTTGAGCAGATCGACGCTTTACTCGCCGCCTTCGTGCTTGAGAATGTCATCTAGCACATCGCTCCCACCTCCATTGATTCCCGATAAGCCATTCAACGACCCAAATGCCGACGTGATTCTTACTTCATCTGATGGCGCCGACTTTCGTGTTCAGAGGGCCTCACTCACTCTACTTTCTCCAGTTTTCGAGGACCTGTTTCGACTACCACAGCCGCCGAATGACCCTGCCGTTCCCAGTATTCCGATGGCCGAATCTGCGGACACTCTAGACCTTGTGCTCCGATTCTGTTATCCAGGTGCAGAACGGAAGATACCTGACAATATAGACCAGCTGAGACAAGTACTGGAAGTCTCTCTGCTGAAATACGATATTCAATCGATAGTTCCTAAAGCGAAGAAATTCGTCTCGGACTATCTGGCCTCCAATCCTATCGCCGTATACGCCATCGCGTGCTGCTACGAGTGGAAGGAACTTGCTGTTAGCGCAGCAAGATGCTCTTTGGATCCCCCCCTCCGTTCATTCCCCTCAAACTCGGCGTTCGAGCTGTCTGAGCTGGAATCGCTCTCAGCCACGCATTACCACAGACTCCTTCAATACCATGCCGCCTGTGCAGCAGCGTGCCTTGATTCGATTGAGATGAAACGCTGGATTACTGCGCCTCCGCAGGATGTTTGGTTCACCTGCAAAAACGCAGAATGTTCAACGAACCCGGATTGGATGTGGTATTTATCGGACGGTCAGCTCTGGCTCGTTCGAGATTGGTTTCTCGCGTACATGAAAGCCGTCAGGGATGTACTTGAAGCCAGACCTTCTGCCAGGGTCGACGATCCCCAGCTGATGGTCGAGGCGATGAAACAGATGGTCAAATGCTCTAATTGTCGACAAAATGGGTTTGAACAATTGCAAAATTTCGCGACCAAGACTTTCGCTTCCAGGATTCGGGAGGTGGTCGACAAGGTTCGCGTTTCTTTTGTTTATTACATGGCAAGCTGGATTTCATTCGTGCTCCGCAGGTGAAGCTGGATTTGCCTTTCGCATGACGGGTTCTAGGGTTCGAGTGCCGTTCGCCAAAAATGACAAAACTGTTGCGCACCCATTGAGCTTCAAACCTCATGGTAGAGCATGCTTCCAAAGAGGTCGTTTCTTTTATTGAGAGCCAGAGACCCGGGCCCACACGCCGCATGCCTGCAGAATTCAAAAAGATATGTCATCTCCAGAAATAGTCTCACTTTTCGCACCTCCCCTCACCAGAACCGCATGGCGGCGCCTAAAGGCTCTCTTAAATCATTGCGGCTCCCTCTGACTATCCAGCCCTCTCATGGACATCCCATCTCCGTCAACTCCCGTGATTCCTCCCCTCACCCCGACCCTAAGCAGCCACTGTAAGCGAAGATCGAACATTTTATTCCTTTGGTTTGGCATCGTCGAAGCTAATTCAGCTACAGTCAATTTCCCCAACGCCGATGTGACGTTCTCGTCCTCTGACGGCGTCCTTTTTCGCGTCCATCGCAAGAATCTCGAAGTATGCGCCGATGGATTCCCACCTAGCGGCTTTGAGATTCCCGAGGGAGAGGTCGTCTCACTCAGCGAGACGGCGGAAACCCTCGAACTTCTCTTCCAGTTCATGTATCCCAAACGACATCCTGGCCTTGACACGACGCCATTCAACGTGTTAGAGCCATTGGCAGAGGCGGCGGAAAAGTACCAAGTCTTCCCTGCCATGAATATCTGTCATATTCGTCTGCGGTACGGTGCATTATCTTTCATTAAATCACTCCTGAATTACGACCCGGAATCCACAGGGACATGGTGCACGAGCACCCCGTCGAGGTCGCCGTATATGCTGCGAAGCACGACTATCCATTTCTCCTCTCTGAAGTCGCACCGATGATGATTAGCATGCCGCCCGTGGACGTTGTCCGTATCTTACCCGCAAATCTTGTGCTGCCTTGGGTGTGCAATTGATTTACTTGTTTCATTCTGTTAAGTATGTATTCTGATCGCTCCCATACAGACTCGATACGTCCAAGAATGGGTTCGCGTTCATCAAGACGTCGCTCTGAAGCTTCCTTTCGGGGCCTCTCTTCACTATGGCGGAGGACTTTCACATGCAAATCATATGCCTCGTGCTCTACAAACTCAACGCAAGTACGACGCATTCGAGCCTCCGTCACGGTGCTCGTGGGAGAATTGTGTGGCAATCGTGCTTCAACATCTCGGCGCGGGCATCCATACCCTCCGCAATTTAGACCAGGCATTTGATATGGGGATCACTCGAGAGGACGTTGAGAGATGTTGCGATTGGGAATTATCCGAGTGGCGGCGTATCATTGAAGAAGCTATAACCCAGATTCCGAAGTTTAGTACGTTCTTGTCATTCTCGTAGATTGTCTCCTGGCTGTACAGCTGTGTGAGTCCGGAGCTATTCTATTATCCCTATCCTCTGGCCGATAAGCAAGATAAAACCCGCTCACGATTGCTTAAGATTTTTACATAAAAATGTGCACATTGCTTAAGCGGGTTAAGCCAGCCTACAGTGCATTATATACTGCTTAATAGACATTTTTTGGGTGCTCTTACAAATATATATTAACCAGCTTAAGCCAGCTTGAGCTATCAGCGCTTAAGCCGGTTTAAGCAGTAGAAAGCAAGTCACCACGAAACAGATCCTCAAGCGGCTTAAGCCATAGGCAGATTAAGCCGGATGTGCATTGATACCTAGCAGTATCAGAGCGGATAAAATTGAAAGTGAACTGAGTTCCCAGACTCACCTCCATAATATAACGAGTAGAAACTTCCTCACATCGAGAGAGTTATAGTGAAAGCACTGCGGAAAGGAAAAGCACTTCATCTGAGTGCGTAAGCACTCAAATCCGAAAAGCCGAACTCAACTTGAGTGCGTTAGTTTTGGGCTCCATTTGAGTGCCTTTCCTGGCACTTCATCTGAGCGCCTTCAAAGCACTATATCTGAGAGCACTCTACTTGAGTGCTCCACAGCACACTCAGAAACAAGGCGCTTTCCCTGAGCGCTCTTCGGCGAACTTCATCCCAGTGCGGCTCGGATTTGACATGTAGCGGCTCGGAGGGCTTGTTCTCATCAGTAGCGCCATTCCCTCAGTTCATTGTCATTAAACTACTTCTTTTAGGATACCTATCTTGTTGATTTTTGACCGAAAATAATATTGCCAAGTCTATACTCGCTAAATAGGGATAATACGGTCGAGCAGTATCTAAGATACTGAGTAGGTCATCCAGCAGTATGGAGAGAATCCGTATTTCGTTGAGAAATAAGAAAGATCGAAGAAAGACTAGAGCGGCGAGCGCGAGCGGGTTTCGACACCAAGTCGGTCAATTCGGAGCGGAGGCGACGCCGTAGGATTGATGCACGGCGTGTCGAGCCTGTCGGAGTTTGAAAAGGTAGGTGACTGCGTGGAGAGTGGAGATGACGGAGCGAACGGGAAGGAGAGGGGGCTTAAGGGGAAGGCGACGCGGTGCCGTGATATCGGGGAAAGAGCCGGTGGGATTCCGAGGCGGCTGTGACAGCGACGTGGGTAGAGGGCGGGATTGGTGCGCGGAATATCATTGAGGGTGTTGAGAGCGATGGAGAGAGCGAGATGGGCCGCAGTGGTGAACGACGCGGACTTTAAGAGGTGAGTGAGTGAGCGGGGTGTGAGCATTGAGGCGATGGCCGGCGTACACGCCGAAACGAGACGAGGTGGGGAGTGGCAAGGCATTAGCTAGAAGAGAAAAGATGAGGTTACTTTGACTTGAGCTAGTTGCGGTGTTTCAGAATTGACATACCTGCACGATACCAGCCAGCGCTGACTTGTTGTCCCGCGTTTGTGTCGGCCTGGGTTGAGGACGCCGGGAAGCGTGGCGGTGGCAAGCTCTTTGTGCTGAGGAAAGTGAGTTTGACGGTAGTGCGTTCGGAGCCCGGTAAGCTCACTGTACGATGTAGCAGCGAGTTCTGCCGCATCAAGTCACCCTATTCGGCGGCGCGGTGAGAGCAATAAGACAGCGGAGAAGACGGCAAAAGTGAGGCGACGAGGCAGGGAGAGCGAGGCTGGGGAGTGTCGAGGCCGTTATCGACGGCCGATGTGGAATTAGACGCGAAGGTATTGAACGAATGACGGCGGATTTCAACGACGAGGTAGGGTGTTTGATAGGCGGCGGAGTCGAGAATGAGCCACAACAGATGTCGAGAGTGAAGGTGACCGTCGTGACGAGCGGGCCGTAAATACCGGGCAAACGTCGGGGATGGAGGGAAGGCGGGGTCCAGTGAGTGGGTCATCTTGAGAGGGTTTAGTTAGGTGAGTCTATTGAGGAGAAACGGGGGCATCAAGGGCGTAACCGACGAGAGCGGTGGGAGAGGCGAATGTTGTCGAGAAACTCCCGCGTTGATGATGTCGAGGGGAGTGGTGAGCTACTTGTAGTTTGGGTCAGTTCTCTGCAGATACAGACAAGGCTGTACACACACCTTATTTTCTTCCTACAGATCGATGGCATGCAGTCATTGAGTAGTTGTGGGAGGGCGACAGTCGTTGGCGTCCACGAGGCCAAAGTCGGACGAATCGATGAAGCGGTGTTGGGGCTTGCGAGTGGACCGGAGTCGGTCTCTAGGAGCGGGGTAAGAGGCAGTGTGGAGCTGTAAAAAAAAGTGTGCGGCGCAGCAAACCCAAGAGCACATTTTGGACGTCGACGACTCGACGTTGTGCAGACGCCAGACAAAGCCTTGGTGTATTGCGTGACTCAGTGAGCGGGAAGCAAAGCGGGATGAAGATGAAGACGAGCTGTGAGTAGCCCGCGTCGCCACGAGTTGCAGGCCCATACCGCGAAGGCGACCAGATGACGGGTCCTCAGATTCTCGTATCGTCGTGCGTGGGGAAAAGGTGGGCAAGGTAACTTGCTGCCTCGTGAGAAGAAAAGATGGCCGGCATCATCAGATCATTGTGACTGTGACGTCACATGTGACCCCACGCGTCTTGCCTTCTCCCACCATCATCGATTCATCGGCGACCATCCAACCACCGCAGCGGCCCCGCTCGGTCTTCGAACGATGTAATACGACTCTACGACTGTTAAGACACGCTTTCCGTCACGCTTTCTGCGAAATCGGGCGGTGATCGCGTAAAATCAGCTCCCCAACGACATCCGTACCACACGCGACTTTCGACGCGTCGTTTCGATTCAAAGCAGCTCGAAGACACTTTGACGATCAACACCATTGTCTATGAACCCTTATGGCGCGCGCCAGCTCTCTTCTTATGTGCTCTATGAAGCACTTGCGAGGTGAGTAATCCTATCACTCCGTTTTGCTTCAATAACACGCAGTAGGGAGCTTGCCCTATCCCACGAAACATTGTGGAGGTGACTATTGAGGTGTAGTATGGTGCGTTGACGGCTGCTGCTTCTCGGATAGCTAACCTTTGGCTGACGGGCAGTCTGACCCGATGGTGCGCTCGCTACCCCCCATCTGGTCGTTTATGAATTTGGTGCGCCATCAATTTTGATTCTTTTACCGCCTCCTCCCTCTTCTTCCTCCTTCCCCTTCCCTCCCTCTCTAAACTTTCCCTCCGCTCGTCTCTTACTGTTTCCACTCTCACCCTATCCTCCCGTCTTTGTCAACTGGATGCTAAATCTCTCCTCAGTTCATCACCGCCGCACTTTCCCGACACTACGTATCACTTCATCGACTCTCTTCGCTGTGCTCATCAAACACAAAATCGCCGCATTCACCACTCGCACCACGCCCCGTAGGAACCCAGCCGCGTAGCTCGATTTATGGGTATCCACCCTCTGCCACATCTTGATGATCTGGGTGTATGGGCCATGTATGGGCCAGTGACGGTCGAAACGGTGATTCTGTCTTCTTTCAAAGGTTGATCAGTCTCCACTCACAGTATTTGCGAGGAGCTTGCCGAAAAAATGGACTTCACGATTTTTATTTCGCCGTTTATCTACTGATTCTGTTCAAAAGCGTGAAGTCAGATCGCCGCTCCGCCTGTCAAAACTCAAGGTAAGTTGCCTTCGATTCAATAGCTCGATTGTTCTGAAACGTTTCTCTGGCCACCTCTCCCTTCATCTTCTTGTGGATCGTCTTCAAGATGTCGGTTCTCTTATAATTTGTGTGTAACAGTGATGGGTGGGTTAAATCTTTTTCTGTTCGATGCTACATTGTCTCAGATTTTCTAAATCTTGCAGCGTTCAGACATGTGACAATTTAAGTGGGAGCGACAGGGTAAGAATTTAACAGTCCGAAGGCAATACACGCGCTGACTTCTTCGACTCAGGTGTTCACGCAGGAAATCAAACCCACCTCACTGTACGTTACGTTTTTCATGGTCGTGCATTTTGGATCTTTTCTGATTGGTTCCCTTTCACTCTTCTTTCCTTCTCCCAAGGTTCGTCGTGATTCGTTCTGGCGCTTTGTGTATCTGTCAGCACCAGATGATCATCCAAATAGTTCTCAAACTACGCTCTCGGATGTGACTTGAAGGTAGGTATCTCCCTTCACTGTTTCACAGGTTCAAGTAATCTGATATTTTCCTCTCAACACGCTGGATTTCGGCTGTATCCCAGCCACCTCAGTGGCGGTTATTGACTTCGACTAAACCTTGTATACTCCTATTGCACTGATCGCTCGGTATGCCCTCTGCGTTAAAAGTTAATCCTCCGTAAATCATCTACGCAGCGCGCTGAGTTTAGATAACATACTGATTGGGTTGTGAGTGGATCTTTCCTGAACGGACTAGTGTATTCACTGACAACTTTGGCACAGCGCTGTTTACGAAGGTTAGAAACCAGATCTGTTCAGCGAAAGCTGAGTCAATGGTTCGCTGTGTTAAACTGTCGGGAGACTGAACGTGTCTGCTTAGAATGACATCGGATTCGCACCGCGACTTGTCGAGGGCGATCCATTACAGGCCCTCACATTAATTTCTATCGCCGTCCTCAACTTCGTTATTTCGTCGACGTGCACGGTATGTGTTCGCTTGTTCGTTCGCTCACCCCGCCAAGTTGATTTGTCTTAGTCGATACCATTTGTGGTTCGTGTCTGTACTCGCTAAGACCTCCGTAGCGTGGTAGCGATGTTCATGGTACGAAAGTCTACGTACTGCATGTTGTACTGTAACCGAATAAAATATTTATGGAAATGACGACCGACTGCATGGAACTATATAAGTGAGTTGAGAACTCACATGAAGTGCTGTTGAGCACTCCATCCGAGCGCCTAGAAGCGCTCAAATGTAGTGCCTCGACGGACTCGACTTGAGTTCGTCTGGAGCACTCAGGTACAGTGCTTCGGGGACTTCATCCTACTATCGAAATCTGCCGTTTAGGCACTTCATCTGAGTGCGTCGACACACTTCAGCTGAGTGCTCCAACACACTCCATCTGAGCGCTTTTCGGGCACTCAGATGAAGTTCTTTTCCTTCCCGCAGTGAAAGGGGATAGAGCGGTGCTTTCCCGGTATAGGTATCCGCAGGAGCATAGATGGACCTTGAAGCTTGAAGTGGGGTGATTTCGAAAAGGCGGCACTTCAACGATCTTGCCACTGAGCGGCGACTCCGAGTACGAGTCGGAGGAGCGATCATTCAAAGACTAAAGTGCTTCACTGCCATTCAGTGGCATTCACGGAACAAAGGAAACAAAGAAAGGCGCCTTGTCACGCGTGACTAGCAGATCTTGCCACGCACCACTTTGGTCTCGTCCTCACCCACTGCACCCAAGTCGAACGAGACGACAAACCATCGCCGTTCCCGCCTTGACTACTACTTAGTCCTTACCCGCCTCCGACTCCGACGACACGACGACAGTTTACCTCCGCCCGACGATCAAAGTTGCCACTGGAAACTGATTCAAACCTGGAATCTGGATGCAAACGCCGCTTCCGTTGAGGCGGCATACTTCAAGCGCTGAATCATAACGACTCTTAACGAGTGGATTTTCGAAATCTACTATTTCTGAACCCTTGTCATGACTCATGACGAGTTGCTGTGCGTCGGCTGACTCCTCTACCACGGTGCGCCAAAATCGATGTCTTTGTCTTGCTGCTTTTGTTTAAGCTGATCCCTATGCTTGAGCTGGCTTAAGCGGCTCTTTGCTCAAGCGGCTTAAGTTGATTTCAGCGGCTTGAGTCACCGCTTAGACCTGCGCTAGATACATTGGGAGGAACACTCAGCGTGCTCAAGGAACTGAAGCGGCAGGGAACTTAAGCTGGTATATGTAACGGTCCGTTTCCACGAATATTATTTCTTTTGCATTACTCTTGCTATATGACATTCTTTCCGTTCACCTTACTGATTTACCGACCTTGGAGGATCACGGAGCGGCTCCGTGATCCTTTCTTTTTCCGTTGCTTACTGATGTACTTAGTATATAAGTCCTGTAGTTCCGTAGTTAGTAGGCTAGTAAATCGTATCCCTACGCCACTCACCTCGTCTGAACGCCCTCTTGAGACGAATCTTCTGTGTGCCGCCCGCCCTTGTTAGGTCTACTTTGGGCAGCTCTCCGTCACAGTATAGTCGTAATAACAGGTAGGGTATATGTATTGAATAATATGCATGTAGTCTGGGTGGGCTCAAGCTGACTTGAGCAGCTTAAGCAACGCGCACATTTTTATGGTGAAATCTTAAGCAATCCTTAGCGGGTGACAGAAGCAAGTGTTGCGACATCGGGAACGATATTCTTAGTAGTATGAAGATGCGAAACTTGTTCATTTATCCGAGTTAGGTGCAACCTAAGCCAAGCTAAGCGGATACAAGCCAGGATATCGAGAATGCTGTAAGAACGGCACTGAATGGGTAGTGGGGTGTCCGAGTCTCAAACTTGCGGAGGTCAGAGAAAGTTCTCAGATCGGTCATTCGCGCGAACATTATTACATTAATTAACAACAAAGTCCATATGCAACGTAGGTATGTCCGCGATTTAGATACCAGCCGTCACCCGTGCGACTTGCACGAGCCGAACTTGTATTGGTTTAGAGCCCGCATACCGATTTCGCGACTTGCTTCGAGGTCACAGAAACTCTTCCCAACTGAACGGCCTGATGCAATCAAACGTACCTCAACTTCCAAAACACTTATGTACGAACACAAAATCAAACGCACCTGGCCATTCGTCAGCTTATTCATGGCCTCAAGCGCAATGTTGAAGGTCCCCGGCGCAGAGTGATCAACGGCGAGCACGTTGATGGTCTTGCCGGTGCCCACGTAGGTCAATTGCCAGCATGTTCCACAATTGGTCGAGTCCCAGCCCTCGACGGCACCGACCCCGCCGATGAAGGGGAAGTTGGGGAGCGAGCCGAAAGTCTTGAACCCTTTGCTTTCGAGCCCGTTAGCGCCATTAGAGCAAGCCTACACATGATGATGAGACTCCTTGACTGGAGTGTAATTGAGGGTGGAATGAATACACACGACGACGTCCAAAGACGTTGACTTGGAGTCGTACGTCTGATCGTAAGAGACAGTGTCGGCTAGAGCAGCGACAGCAAAGACGAGGAGAGAGGCGAATCCAGTGAACTTCATGTTGTGCGAGTGAGTGAGGGTGTTCTGAGTCTGTAGCTCGAGCAAGTACGCCTTTTATACACTTTCATCGCCGTTAAAGTTACAGCAAGCCGAGTGATTCATAACAGTGATCGCCAGGTGAGTCTCTTGAAGGCCAGAAACGGAGTCGTTTCGCCGAAGGAGTGGTCCAGAGGCCCCAAATAAACCGTCGCCGGGGAGCCAAAGCCGTACGTAGAGTGCGATCAAAGCGACATCTACGCAGGTCTTCGGTAGATGGGCATAAAACCCCGCGGTGAGTCTCAGCTGAGGAAGGAAGAGGAAAACATGATTGGGGCAGAGGGATTCGTGCGTGCAGTGGAATGCCGTTTTGAACTTACAGTGGTTAAATTTTAGCAGTGCATCAGGTTCAAAGAATTTGAATTTCAAGAAACTTGATATTGTGAGCGCAGAATTCGGTTGGGGCAGATGGTCAATGAATAATTGAATTATAATAAGTGCCAGGGCAAAGGAATTTCACCTGAGAATCCGGCGTTTCGAATATGTACGAGAAATTTTGGGAATATTCAAAAGCGGGCGGTTCCACGCAACTGGAAGTCGAAACGCGATTCCTGACGCTTCGACGAGCCAGAGGTTGATTGGCAACATATCGAGGTGGCGGATTCGCGGCAAAAATGAATCAATCCCACTCTCGAAGTTGAAACGATACCATAGCAAATGAAGACATACTAGTACTCAAAATACGTTTAAAACCCCAAGCCAATCTGTGGTCGACCTATCATACACCGCCTACGCGCCGTCGGGTGCCTTATAATCAGGCCGCATACCACCAGAGCCATATCCCGACGGACTTGCTTGATACGTCGGAGGCGCCGCGTCGTATCCCGTCGTGTACCCATGGCCAGCTAAAAACGCAACGTGGCAAAATAAGTATTCGATCTCAAAGGGAAAATTAATGAATGTGAAGATTAACAACACACCACTGGCCACCGGCGGCGTTGTTGAGCTGGTGCTTCCCTACAGCTTTTGTAAGGCCTGATCGAGCGCTGCCCGACCCTCGCGAGCCACGTTATGGTGCTTTTGCTCGCCCTTGTTCGCTGTCGTCGATTGCGCCGAGGAGGGTGCCGCGCACGGTCTCACCAGCTCCTGCGATGATATTAACTCAGATAAGAAGAGAAGTGAAATGAAGGAAATCAACCATGAACCAGTTGACAAACAGTCCTGCGTAATTATTTAAGTTAGTGGGAGCGCCCGGTGGTTTTACGATTGTTTACCATAGCTATGATAGCGTGCCCGTTATGCCCGTGTCTGTCGAGCCCGAAGGCCGAGTTGCTTGGTTGACGGGCGGAGGAGGCGAGTTTGTGAGCAGTCTCGTGCTTTCAGAGGCTTTGCTTTGGGACATGAAGGGAGGAGTCAAGCTATCGCTTGGAGTATCGCTGCCGGACCCCAGTGCCGGTATCCGAGTCGTCATGATTTGGCGGACCGGGGATCAAACGCGGTCACGTGTGTGTACATTTTCTTCCCTCTTTCCCTACATATTTTGCGCTCTAAAACTAAATTACCGTGGCGGATGGTCAAGGAATGAATAGATAGTGCAGGTGCTTTGAAATAGGACTCCTACCACTACTTAAATGTTTCCACTCGGAGTCCAGTCGTCGAGCACTGATGTAACACGTGCTTGATCATGGGAAATTATTGGTCAGCAGCTGATTACTATAAAGGGCCGTCTCCCACGCAAATTTTTCTCCGAACAACCACGAGGACGTGCGTCGCCTCCTTCCTTCTCTACGCTTTCCCGCTAATCCCTCCTTGCAGACAAAAGTTCGGACTTGGTATAAGCTCTTCCGCGGCCTCCTCGTCCGCGTTCCCGTCCTCAAGACTGTTGGCCGGCGTCGACGGACGCCGGGGGTGCTCCGCTGCTGCTGTGACTCTCGTTGAGGGCCTCGAGATCGACGGAGGCGCCGCCGTTTCGGTGGCTGGCGCTCATGATGTGGTTGGGCGGGATGGAGAGAGTTCGGTAGTCGGTGGGCACCCCTACATTCACTTCTTGTCCAATTTTTTCGGCTTTTGCTTACCACGCCATATCGTTACTCCAATGTATCTCCTGCGCAATGCAAAACTCTTCACTCCGATTTCGTCTCCCGAGTGATGTGTTCAGGCTGGCCTGTCAACTATCCCCTGTCTATGCGTGATGATACTCTCATCGATGCACAACTGAGCCACTCTGTTGAAGTCGTATCCCGTCTATTCATGTTACTGCTATACCCGCACTCGCATCCCAGTCCCACGGCATCGCACAATATCCAGCTTTGTAAGTCCTCTCATGATGAGTTTCGTCAACCGTCTCCATTCTCGATTCCGTTCGGCGCACAAATTCCACCATACTTCGCACGTCACCGACGGGAACTTTATCCTCTGCTTGCAGCTATGGACCTGATGTTCTCTACACCGCACTATTTTGCCCGCCTTGAACAAAGGACATCTGCTCGGTGATTGATCAAAGAATCAAGGTGATCACCGAACCATCTATCGTTGGTCTCACTTCGTAGTCTCCATCATAGGCTCGAAATCAAGTTGGTCCTTTTCATTCCCTCGGCACCACAGAAAGTAGAATAGACTCATTGCAACCTACGGGGTTACCGGTGTTGGAATCTCTCTCCGTTCCATCCAGCCTCGATATGTTCCCTCTATGTCAAGACTCACTGCTTCTCCAACGCCCGTCGCTCTGATCAACGCCTCTATATGCGAGATTTGTCGAAGACTGAATTCTGGGACTGCTTTTCAACAGGGAAGTTCGATCAACACCAGGACGAACAAGTTCTCCTTCCGACGTTATATACGGCCGAAAAGCAATACAACACCTTTACTACCTTACTGCCCGTCGACGTGCAAGGCTCGCTTATCCTCCTCTCCGCAAGCCATGCATATTCGACCACTGGTCAAGAATTGTAACGAGGGCTTAATCATCGATGACAACCAGCAGAATAAGGAAGAAAATCTTCAGACGCACATCCACCATCGGCCCAGTAAACCCAGTAGCCACAAAGGCGACCGTGGAGGCACTGGGAGCACGGGCGGACTGAACGGGGAGAGTGGAAGAACCGCGTACGGCGCATTCGTCTGCAAGGACATTGATCTCGATGGAGATTGGTTGCAGGATTCAATCAGTGTCATTAATATTTCAACAGACGCTGATGAGCAGCGTTGCATCTATAGTTTCAATAGATGCCTCTATGACATTTCGGTGAGTGTATGGTGTTCAACTCTGAAGGAGCACTTGCTCAGAGTCTGTATTATCAGAGCGGGCGCTTCTTGAACGGCGACGGGGGTTGTCCAAACCGGCTTGCGCTGGCAGGAGACGGGCGCGCTTCGAGTTCTAGAAGCATTGTTTCAAGTTCAACTTCAAGCGCAGCGCCGACGACGACAATAAATACGACGACCATCGTTACAATGTCTTCAACAATGTCCTTGGCGCCTGCAGTTGCTTGGTCTACTGAATCCCAGCCGAACAGTTCAACACAGACCAAGGCGTCTCCGAGCCCTGTACAAATACCGGATGCAACCGTTTCAGCAGCAGAGCAGCAGTGAGTTCAATCCTTCTCTTGAGTGTGGAGAGGGGCTCAAATGCAATGAATCCAATTAGCCTCGAATTATCTTCGGGTGCGCTTGCGGGGATTATACTCGGTGTTTTGGTACCAGTACTCCTGCTGACAGGAACTATACTGCTTCTCATCCGACGGCGTCAGCATCAAAAACAACAAACAGCATCCTCACCGTTTTCCCTCGACGCTCACAGTGCAACGGCGAGAACGAATCATAAACGGCCGAGAGAGATAGAGGGGGAGCCACGGAGCCGGGCTTTCGCGGAGAGACCAACCGTAGATTCACCACGGCGTGCGAGTCGGCTATTTGGCGTTTTAAGTGGGAGGGATGCTGTGGCGTGGAGCTTGGGCGTGGGCGATACGGATGCGGAAGCGCAGCTTCGAGTGGCAAGAGCACAGGTGTCTTTTTTACTGGAACGTGTCCGTGCGTTTGAGACAGGGGCGCGTTCGGAGCGGAGTATGCGAGGGTCGCCGCCTGGATATGTATAGACAAAACACGGATAAAGAAAAGCAGCTCAGTTTGTTCGGGAATTAAAATAATGTATTTATAGTTGAAAGACTAGAGATTCGTAACGCGGGGGACGTCTACTATGGCGGTCCAAATGGTCTACAGTTTGTCTATATGGCCCTCATTTAGTCCTTTCAACAAACGTGAAATATGCCGCGCAGTGGGGCGCTGCCTCGGATTCCCTGCCCAACTCGCATCAACCATATTCCATACCACATCTGACATAGTTTCTGGTCGTTTGGGTCGCACACCCTCAACTACGTCCAGGAATACCATACTGTCTGGATGATGCGGAAAGGGGGGTGCACAAGTTTCCAACTATGTATAGAAGTTTAGTATTAGTTTTTAAAATTGTCGAATGAAATTGAACAGACTACGAGCCTACCTCGATACAAACACAAGCGAACGCGTAAATATCTGTAGCCTGTGTCCTTTGGACGTATTGAAATCCAAACCGCTGTGGATTCAGTAATTCAGGAGCCAGCCATTGCACACTGCCCATCGCTTTGCCTGTCTTGTGCTCGTCCTCAATGTCTAATTCATCAGTGATATCAGGGTGAAAAAAATCAGCCAATCCGAAATCACAAAGACAGGCATGTCCATCGTCGGTGATCATAATGTTTGCACCTTTCAAATCGCCGTGCACGACGTTCATCGAATGTAGGTACTCTACCGCTTGCGCAATCTCTGTCATCTGAAGGACAAGCTAGGAATCAAAGGGTTTCAAACCACAAAAATGGAGTGGAGCTCACTAGTTCTAGTCTGTTGCATTCCTGTCCATGATGTGCCAGGCGAAGTATATGGATCACGATGTTGCCATGGGCCATCCACGGAGACACCATGCATAGAGAGGACGGGAAGGCATCAGAAACGACTCCGAGGAATGGAAGTACCAAGGGATGCTGGAGCGAATGTAATACAATCGCTTCCCGCATGAAATGCTGCAACGAGGAAATCAATTATGATGTTTTGCATATAAAGACAAAAAATTTACACGATTCTCAGGGGTGAAACACTGAATTCGTATACGCTTCAGTGCTACATGCTGTCCTTGTGGTGTTGTTGCCCGATATATCTCAGCAAAACCTCCGCTAAAGAGCGGGCGGTGGTCAATGGCATATGTTTCAGTGATGAAGAGTGCGCTTGGGAGCGATGTGGTAGATTCCGAGAGGCGGAGAATCAGGCGACGCGCCGTGATTGCAGCTTTCGCTGTCGGGAAAGCTTTGAAATCTAGCACCTGCCCTTAAGATATCAGCCACTTTACAGTGATCTCCAAACCGGGGAGATCTGACATTCTGCACACCGTCCAGAAAATCTTGCGCATTTGAACCTTGTAAGTCAATTGCGGCTTGGCGCGCGGCTGGAGAGTCCAAGACTTGGAGAAGTTGCATAACGGTATCGGGAGTGGGTATGTAGTTAAATCCATCGCGCGTGCGAGAAGCTCTCGGATCACCCCAGAGCTTCACAAGCGTGCTGAGGGCTTCCAGAGAGAGAGAATCTGGGCTGGCAGGTTGATATGAGGATATTCCTTTGTGTTGTTGTTCTGCTATCGACATGAGCATCAAATGTAGGAATTTGAATGCCGTATGTCTGGGGACTGAAGTGGTGCGGAGAGTTTCAGTGTTCTTGTGAGAAGGGTGTTCTTCAGAAGTGGGACTAGAATGTGATGATAATGGAGAGGAACCCAAGTCAGACGTCGTCCCGTGTTTGACATCGAGTTGTTTTCTTCTGTGATGCACAGCCGGGTTTACTGGGTCGGATGCCTCGTCCTCCCCAGCCAGGAGCATTCCGTCCTGCGGAATGCTCATATTTGAAGTCGAAGCTGAGAATCTTCTGCCACAACTAGAACTATCATAGATGAATCGATTCGGGTTTTCATCCGAATTGTCTGGGCGACTGGGAGAAAACTCACCAGTCAAAAGATAGCCGATCCCATGGCACCGAATCCGAGATTGCAGTGAGACACCACGGACAGCGGATCCGCAAAAGACGTGATCGGTACAGAACCGCAGCCATATACAGCGTTGTTCCAGATCGAACGCGGGATTTACCGGGCTCGTAAACAGTGTGTTCAGAGTCTTGAATCCTATATTGATCAGAGGCGATGAGTCTCAGAACTTGCTCGTTGTTTTCGAAGAACGCGTGTAGCTCTCCCAGGAAGGCCTTGAATACTCTCAGTTAGTACGAACGTCCAGCGACTAGGTTATTAATATTGTGTAAGTTCGTACCTTCGGGTCTCTCCACATATGTATGAGAACTTTTCTTCGTGCACCGGTCACATCGATGAAATCGATCGTGTCGTGCAGAGATAATATTCGAGGAATGACCAGAATTGGCAATGCCACGAGAGGCACCAGTCGAAGCCTATCGGTCGAAGAGAGAGGTCCGGGGAATAAAAGTGCAAATAGAACGCAGTACAGGACAAAGATTGCCTTTTCTTTATCGCCTTCAATGTATTCGGAGAAGACACGGATGATTGATTGAGCGAATGCGATGGCCTGAGATCTGATCTGCTTGTCACGGGGAAGCGTTGTTCTGTTCAAAACTGATATCCCGTATGAGAATTTGAAGCACTACGGGATTTATGAACGTGCAAACTCACATTCGACTAGGAGAGCTCGAGTTGTGTCTCGGATTTCACGAGAGGTCACAAGAGTCTCAGTTCCTGTGCTTTGAAGGCGGTGTAAAGCGTCATTCGACTCCGTTGCTGTAGAATGTGAAGGAGCCATAAAACATTGTGAAGTTACAACCCACATCTGGTCAGAATCCTTCGAGTTGTCGTTTGTAACTCTTCGGTGCGAGCTGAAATCGCTTGGGTTTGGACAACGGAATGCGCCGTCAGAGCAAGTGTTTGGATTGCCGTCATGTGAAGTTCCACTTCTGTTAAATCATGGAGACGGCGGATTGCTGCTTTGATGTCCTCGTTCTCAAACAAGGCTTCTCGGAAGTTACTGAATTTTCGATGAACGCGGAGGAAGCGGTGACCAGGTCCTCAAATTAAGGCGGGATCAGGTTGAGTTACTCAGAAGAAGAGTAAAAATACCTTGAGCTGATACTGGACCGCCAACGATCTTCTGCGCGAGGGCGAGTACATGCAAAAACTCGCCGCAGATTTTCGTTAAGATCTCCTTGTCATGGGATGGGCATTCGATGCCTCGACGAACGTCTAAGCGACGGAAGAAGTGCTCAAAACTACCAAGAAGCTCTGCCAGAGCTGTGAAACGCTCCTTTTCATTTTTCACGGCCTGCACGAAGTCGTCACTGTCCCATTTGTGGTACGCCGCAGAATCCAGATTGCGGGATATAGGCTTACCTTCAGCAAAAAGCCAATTGCGACGAAGATCGCTTTGCCTCCGGGAACTAGCTGTGCACACATATCAGTCCAACTGACGCAGCAGTGAGTCCAGAGGGATGGATGTACACAAGACGCCGCGATTTCGGCAGAAGTCTCGTTCAAAAGAAGAGCCCATTTGAATACAGTTCCGAGGGTATTTTGAGCACGAGTCCAGTTAGGGATTTGTTCAAGAGTGCGGGAATCAACTGTTCCTGCTATCAGCTTCAAAATATCGTCCGGCGAATTGCAATCAACGAGTTTGGCATAAGTCTCTGCTTGTTGAACCGCCAGATTGATGCCTGTTTCAGACTCGTATTTCCCCAAAGCATTGAGCCAGATTTCGGAGATGGATGGCCCTCCTGTGGGAGCTGTGGAGGAGGGCATAAGTACCTCCACGTCGATGTAAGGAGAGAAGAGCTCAAGACAAGGCGGTGCATCACGCGGTTGCCATTGTGTCACTGTCAAGAAAATTCTTTTTGGGGCTGT
Organism: Favolaschia claudopus; assembly: GCA_037176885.1. Taxonomy (NCBI): domain Eukaryota; kingdom Fungi; phylum Basidiomycota; class Agaricomycetes; order Agaricales; family Mycenaceae; genus Favolaschia; species Favolaschia claudopus. The sequence goes on from JAWWNJ010000019.1 coordinate 2,351,871, forward strand.
CCGCCTCGTCGATGGTCACGGGTCAAGTCCGACGGGCAGACTACTGACAACCGTTTTTCATTCAGACGCGCAGGTTAAGAGGATATGCTCGTGCTGAGGTTGAGATACCGCACCGATGGAACCAAAATATATTGCATCGGAAAATGGCCCTTGGCAAACAAGGACAGACCTTCCAGACGCGTAAACGGATGTTCAGCTCCCGGACATAGCAGCCAACCCTTTGGGTATCATTCAATGCGTTGATGGTTTTTCGAAGAAGAACGGGAACGTGGGTATACAGCCCAAGAAAATTGGAATTGGTTAGAATTCCTAATGGCTGGAGTCCCACACTGGTATAATTTCGTGCGTAAGGCATTTCCTCCCGGACATCTTCCCCGGCATCTTCTGGTCCACAGCCAGTAACCAAAGCGGACGACTCGGAATGCTTCTGCTGACTGATCATCGTTCAGGTTTCAAGACCCAACGCTCCAAAAAAAAAAAGAAGAAGAAGAAGAACGGGAACAGTGGGTTGGTGGCATGCGGCACACGGAAAAGTCGCGACTGGGTGGCGTCTACCCAGGAATGAGCCACCGTGCTGTATTGGAGAAGGTCCAACGTGGATCCGTCGAGGAATTCAAAGCAGATGTCGACAATCTCTGTGATTTTGAGGGGGGTTCTGGTGCGCCATGATGTGGTCAAGAGCTGAGTGTGTCACGCAAGTGTCACGTCTAATTTGATGTCACTCCGAATCACGGTCACGGGACGTGACAAATCGCGTCCGTTTCTCCCAATTCGGACGCGACAGGAGGCGACTTGAACTATGTCTCGTAGAGCTGGTAAATTATGTCGGCAAAAAGACGGCCAGGTTTGGAATGGCCACAGAGAGATGGTGCAGGGGAAGAGATTGCGAGATTGGGTAGAGAAGGGGGTGACCGTGCGACTTTGATCATTTCTTTTGATGATCAGATATCCCTTGCTCCCATACCACCATCTTCCCCTCTACTTGAACTCGTTGTCGTCGTCGATCGTGTCGCTCGCTCCGTGTTGAACGCTCTATCTCGGCTCATTCCGCGCTATCTGGCAGCCGCGAATCGACTGCAAGTCCTTGAACAGTTTTGGACGATGGGCGATAAATTTTAGTGGGGCTCAAACTCTCACCAACACAAGCCTGTCCTGAGGTAAGATGACCCTGCCTTGCTGGTTGGAATCTGAAATTCCTCATTCTTCGCAGATTTCTTTCGTTTTTGTTTCTCAAACCCAGGGTAAGTATGTTATGGTTGGATCTAACGCCAGGGATTTTCGCTGCTATTTTGGTCTGATTTCGGCGTTCGCGAGAAGCTTTTCTTCGTGGAATCATGTTGCTGCGGTAGTAGGTTCGGAACAAGCCTTCTCCGGTCCGGGCAAGCCGGACTAACTCGGAGAGAGGCTTGGTCCAAACTCAAGAAAACAAGGGATGTCTTCTGAGCCGAATTGCTCACTCAGTTCATAACTAGCCTTCTTGGTGTAAACAGAGATATTGCTCTATAGATGATACTTTACAACCCTGGCTACTTCAATATATTAAAAATCTCATCGCCATTGTCCCCGACCGCGATTGATCCAGGCAAATCGTGTCATCAATTCCCTCTTAATGAAACACTCTTTGTTCGATATTCCCCATTTTTATGGGCTCTATCGAAGCACAAAAACTGTAGGAGAAACCCTCTCAGCAAATGTTTGTGGGTTATCACGCTCTGTCGTTCACAATATGTGTAGTAAATTATCTGGCCGAATCGGGCTGTGTGACACAAATGTGACGCGACGCGTCTCATTAGTGACTCAGCTTCAATTTTGTCGTCTTTTCAAGTCTCCTCCGCGCAACACACTGTTAAATCTCTCAACCTGGCCACTCTACAGTATGATGACAACTACTGGCGGGCAAAATTCGGCTCGGAAGACCTGAAGGGCATCACTCTCGAAACAAAACTCCAGCTCATCTTCTCCCTCATGGTCTTCTTCTCAATATCTATACGGCAGCTCCTCCACTGGCTCTTTACCACCAATATTCCTCGAGTTACCCGCGCTGTCTCGCATTTCATGGGGTATTTTCCCATCTACAACAGCTTGGAAGATCAATTCGGACCTGCAATGATCTTTGCGCTGTGGCGCGATGCTAGTCGATATCCACGGGCGCAACAGTTCCTTCGGGAGATGACTGTCCCGTGTGCCCACGAGTTAATTCTCGAGGACAGTGATAGACTCATCACCAGTCCGCTTCTCCAAGTCAGGGTCAAAACCCTGACCATTCAGCAACTCCGAGATTTGCTCCACCCGACGAAACTCATCGAAATAATCAAGGGGTTGGCTCCCTTTACTTGGGGACTCTTGCACACGTTCTCAGCCTCTCCGAACGCCTCGAGAAAACGACGTAATACCAACGCGGATGAAGAGATGCAGGAGGAGGATTGGATCGATGATCCAAATGATGACCCGCTGGAGTCGGGTGACGCAGGTCTCGCAGAATCAATTGGAAGTAGCTGGCACAAGGACTATCCTGGATTCTCGCGGAATCCAGTTTTCGTTCGTCGCTTTTTCTTCGTCTGAGAGCGCACATTCTAACTCGAGCTTACAGGCCATTCTTGTAACAATTACCATGCTAGCATTTGTTCGTAATCGTGCTACCAATCTGCTCCCTCTCATCCTCGGCCTCTTCTTCAAAATCTCAGGAACCAGCTCTCGTGTCGTGTTGATGCTGAGCAACGCCGGCATTTGTGTTTCTAGCCGCACTGTCGAACGTCTCAAAGTCCGAATCACAGAAGATGCTATCGAGCTAGCCGTGCAGCTGATGACCAGTGGTCAAATCTATTTCACAATCTTCGACAATATCAATATCTTTCTCCGCAAGGCTCAGCAGCGCCTATCGAACACGAATGACATGATAAATGCTACAAATTCCGCCGCTGTTGCTGTCGAGGGCATTGAACCCTTCACGGAAAGTGATTTAGCAGAACACCTTGCACTCCGTGGCCGCAGGGCCAATGCTACGGCTACGGATATCCTGCCCACACCTGCCGATGACGAGATCGTTGGGCAGACATTTGTCGCTCTCATTGCGGAAATGATAGTCTCTTTTACCCCCGGGAACAGCAAGTGGTCAGATCGCGTGGACATCACAGCAGGGGTGTCCGCAATGCTACCTATGGATCGACCCTTGCCTCCCAGCCGCTCAGACACTCGACCCTTTGGAGTTTTCGATGTCAACGAGGGTTCAAAGAAGGGTGTTGTAAAATTTTTGAAAGAGGCACAATTGCGGAGCACACTCTCGGAGGCAATATGGTCATCAATTCCGCGCATCTTCGTTGGAGACTGGCTGTCTTCAAACAACCTTCGAGCTGCACGCCGGGATCGTACAGATGATATCAATCCAATGGAGCGCTTGGAATACGTTCAGGAGCTGAGTGCTCCCTTTCACTTTGCACTTCAAGCCAGCCATATGCTCATGCGAGTGCATTACGGGCATGCAGTTGAGGATCCTGGATCTCTCGCAGCACACAAGGGCCTTTTAAACCGCAAGTGGGATGTGAGCAAGCCTAACTACGCTGCTGCGAAGTCCTTGATTCGGCATTCGTTAATTGCTCGCATCTTACACTGTATAATGTGAGTGAATTCTACTCCTATCTGCTCAACCGAACTCAATGATATCAAGGGTTATCAAAGGGTTCACTCGCTTCTCTGAGCTTTCGCAATGGCGGCCAACACTGGCAGATATCCAAGCCGTTTCTCAGCGTATTTCTACCGAATTCGCTACTGCTACAGCAGCACAAGCTGCGCAGGCTGCCGGCGACGACTGGATGGCCCATTCTGTCTATTTTATTCGAGATGCCCTTTTTTTCTGCATGTTCGAGAAAGCCGTTGGTTTTGCGGATCCTGGTCAATTGATCAGAGTGCTCAAATATTGGGTACTTGCATTCCGCGGTGTGGGGCAACACAACTACGCGCGAGAATGTGCTGAAGTTCTCGTACGATGGAAGTACGAGCTGTCAAATAAATCACAGCGTGTTCTGGAACGGTCTTGGTTCATCCATCCGCAAGGGGTCCGTGGCCGTTCCATCGCGTCTGACCTTTATCTTGAACGACTCAACTTTTGGGTCAAGGTACGCTGTATTTCCTTGACATCTAGATTGAATATTGACTGTCATTGAACTTTGCCAGCGAGTTTTCATTGCCTCTGGTTCCGGCGTGACCATTGAGTATATCATTCGCAAAGGCTCGGCTTGTGTGGAGGCATTCCGAGACATCACACACATGGTCGCAAATTTCTTTGGAGACCCCGATCGCGGCCGCAAATCAAAGGAGGTCAAATTTACCCAGGATATTCAAGCACTGGTCACCGAGATGCAACGCCGCAAGTTCCATGTTGTCAGCAAAGTTCCCCATTTCGTCCCCGCGCCTCCGAAGAAAGTTCGCAAAAATGCGGCACAGAATTCCAAGCCACCCGAGGCCCCGAGATCTGCAATCGTCGACGTCTTCGTGAAGGGTGCAGAGGAATGGAATGGGAAATTCAAGGATTTCATCAAGGCTACCACATTTGATCCTGCACTTGGAGGTTATCCTCCTGCCGTTGAAAATTCCGGGTCCCCGCGTGACACTACTCTCGATACGCACACCGTATTTGACAATTTGAAACGGAACCCATTGACATATGACACGTACACTGATCTACATGGTAGTGACAATGTAACAGATATTTCGGGGGCCCTGGGTGGGGGCGGAGATTTTGATGGAGTTGAATGAATTTATTTGTACTGTGAGGTAGCAGGGAAAGGGGATGAGAACTCGGAAGGTGGAACAGGGAATCTAAGAGGGGTGGGTGTAAACCGGCGAAAAGAAGCAAGATTACTGAAAAAATCATCGTAAGTAGGAGTTACAACGGTATTTTGGGTACGGTGTGGCGGCGGGAGCGGGGTTTGAGTTAGGAAAGAAGTCTGGCGATTTGGATTAGTTCCGCGCGATGTTCCTCGAGCTCCTCGGAGGCTACTGCCCCGACCACGGGACGTTGATGGGCTGGAGTGTGTAGCAGCCAGCAGATTGAATACAGGTGGCGGGGCTGGAGAAGGCCCCTGTGCTCGAGGTTGTTTGCGTGCACGACGCGCGGATGGTGGGGTACGAGTGATTTCCAGCGTGAGACGCCAGCGCGAGATTACGTCGCAAACCTCCGAGACATCTGCTGCTGGTGCCATATCCCAGGGAACCACCTTCAAAACATGTTGAGGTTCGACAAGACTCTTTCCCAAGAATGTCGCCGCTGATGAAACAATTTTTTCCAACTGCTTTGGTGGTAGAAGAACTTCGCATGGGACATACGGGCTATTCCCGTTGCGAAAGTGTCGATCTTTGCGCCAGGCAATGAGCTGTTCACGGAGGGAAGCCTTGTCTTCCTTGGAAATTGTCTGTTTGCCCTTAACGGGCTCGAATTCAGCGGATCCGATCGACACCGCTGACCCAGTATCTGACATCACAGATGCAGGAGAGGACGGCCGAGAAGGAGGCGGGGGAAGTGAGTGGATGAACTCCGACTCGTACTTGAGTATACGGGGATCTCTGGAAGTGCAAGGCTTGCACCAATTGAAGAGCTCGGGATTACAATGGTCGCAGCACCGCTCGGGTGGGGGAGTCCGGTTCAGATTGAGAACTGTCCAGCTCAATTCATGCGGGGACTGGCTGGAGACGGATCCAGACTTTGAAGCAATTGTAGAGTTCAAGGACGTGTATAAATCGAGACCTGTTTCCGGTCGAAAGCGTTGTCTGAGGAATACGTGGGAGCAGGCTGGGATGCCGAGCTTCAGTTCCTCGTAAATGAAACGATTGGAACAAACTTGCCTTCTGTGGAACTGCCGGAATTGATGAAGGCCTCGAGGCCTGTGTCCGGCTTTGCTCGCGACGTCGTATGAGACTGGGGCTCGATTTGCAGTTTCTCTTTGCCTTTCACGCGCTGTACTGCCAGTCCAACCTCTGGGGGAGCCGGCCGATATGCCCAGCTCTGCACAAAGACCATACAAGTGCCAATTCCCGTCCTCTTTCGACACGCGCGACCCCACCGCTGTACGAGAACTGCCAGAGACTTTGGACACTCAAAGACAATTGAATATTCGACGTCGGGGACGTTGCAACCCATCCCAGCAGCATCAGTAGCGCACAGAATTCGGTAGCGGCCCGACAGAAATCCCTCCCAAATGTCTTTTTTCTTGGCCTCTGAGATGTCGGATGAATATGAGACTACGCAACTGCGCAAGTGAGCCGGTAAGGCACGTCTCCACTCCGCTTTTCCTGCGGTCGTCCCCGCCACTGAGCTGTGATACGTCAAAATTTTTGGGATGCAAGATGGCGTAGAAGTTTCGTCGAGATCTTTCGGCAAGATATCAAGAACGTCGAGGATGGGGTTTTGTGGATTGGTGAGAGTACGGGTTAGGAAGAACAGATTCGCGCGGTCAGAGCCCGCGTCAAGACCCCAGAAAGGTCGGTGTCCGAAGCCCAGTGAGTCCCAAATGATATTGAAAGTGCTCGTTGCGCAGGTGGCCGTGCACGCAACAAATGGCACCTCCTGCCCGGTAAAACTGCGCAGACGATGGAGCTGACGGTACATGGGGCGAAACTCTTCCCCCCACTCGTCGATGCAGTGCGCTTCGTCAACGATTAACGCGTTAACTCGGGCGCGGAACCTAGCATCCATCCACAATCTCCCAAATTTGTCTGACAGCGCCATCTCGGGTGAGATATAAACTAATTGAGCGCTTTTTTCGGCCTTTCGCCACACAGCAGGATCATTGGTATTGTCCTCGTTGATTTCGACAGCGCTAATTCCCTTTTCAGCGGCTTGTCTCACCTGCGAAGGCATACATTGCATTTAGTATGTATATTGACTTTCAGAGGCAATGACACGTACTTGGTCCGCTTCCAAGGCTTTCAAAGGACAGATAATAATGGTAAGCTTGTTTTTTGCTCCCAGCGCTGCAACCCCCTCAAAAATCAAGCTTTTTCCGTAGCCTGTGCCGGCCAGAAATATTGAATCGTAGCCCCGAAGAATCCGTATGATTAGGTGGATCTGCCAGTCTTCTGGTGTGTAGGAGAGCTTCAGTTTGTCTGTGACGAGTTTGCAGGTCCCTTCTAATGTGTATTTCCAGTCCTTGATACCCTGCAGACGCGTCGCACGGGGAGGGAGGTGTTTTCGAGGGGTTCCAGGAGAGCGGGGTGCAATAGGTGAGAATGGACGGCGGCGTGGTGTCAGAGGTGTCTGAGACGTTTTAGGTGGGGTTACAGGCATCGTAGAACACGGTTCGAAGCGGCGCCGAGATATCTTAGAACGAGGTAAGAAAAGGAGACGCGATGTGATGATTTCCTAATTGGGAAGTCTGTAGGTCTGCGCCGAAAACATTCAATCTGAGTCCAAATATCATATTATAACAACGGAGATGTATTAGTAGGACTAGTACATTAACATGGTAGTCTTTTATTCCCTTTGTTCGGAGTTTAGACGAAGATATTTAGTGATTCGTGAGCTGCTCCCTGTTGTCCGAGAGGCTCATTGCCGCCTATTTTCCAGAATACCAGAGCGTGTTTAAAATGTACCAAGTAGCTATAGTTCTCCTGTTACATATGTTCTACAACATCCCCAAATTTCTAGAGGAACGACACGCTTTTGAAGCTACGAGGGCGCACTCAAGATATCCCTCTTTTTCTTGATCTGGGCACAAGCCCCTTCTCAGAATCGTGTGTCCGCACGTGAATGTCATGTGAGTTGAGAAGGCGGCTTGATCCGAACCTACTGCGGTAGTCGGACGAAGCGTAATCGATATTTGGGGACGATTGATTATGCTTCCGGGACGTGGGGGTTATCGGTTGATAAACGGATGTAAAAGCTGGGTTTAGATTTTCGTACGGTCCTCAGTGCGAAGCCGCTGGCTACGCGTCCGCTCGGAGCTCGGCGAAGTACTGTCGATCTCTGTCGATCCATCGCCAAGGATTTTGCTGTGCTTTTCTCTTACCGCACAAGCAGACTTTAAAAGTCGACTGCTCACCTTTCCATTAGCAGCATTCTCCACCCCGAAAGGCACCAGAAAATTCCTACTTCATGCCTCGGTCGGACAAATTCAACCCAGTTCGCGACATCCCCGATCTCTCTGGAAAGGTGCGTGCCGCAATTTTAATCCGCAATCGACATCAACATCCCACTCACCAGGTTATCCTCGTCACCGGCGGCAACTCCGGAATCGGCTATGAAACCGTTAAAGCCCTTCTTTCCAAGAACGCCAAAGTCTACCTCGCCGCGCGTTCAAAGAGCAAAGCCATCCCTGCCATCGAGCAGCTGTACACCGAGACCGGGAAGAGAGCCGAGTTTCTTGCGCTGGACCTGGCGGATTTAAAAAGTGTAAGGGAGGCTGCGGAGGAGTTTCTTTCGAAGGAGGAAAGGTTGGATGTTTTGTTTAATAATGGGTGCGCTGATTGTGGTTGCGTTTCGGTTGGGGCTGATACTTGCTTGATATCAGAGGAGTGATGGTACCGCCTACAGACCAACTCACTAAGCAGGGGTATGATTTGCGTAGGTTATATTGTCGATTTTGAAAGCCGTCCATGCTGAAGGATCCTCTCGATCAGAGTTCGGAACCAACGTTCTTGGCCATTTTTTTCCTAACCGAACTCCTGGTGTGTTAGCCTAGATATCCTCAGAAAAGTTATTGTCTCTCACCTCCTACCCCGTCACAAATTAGCAACCGGCCTTGACTGCGTCCCACGCCCACACCTCCCTCCCCGCCCGTATCATCAACACCTCCTCCGATCTGTACACCTCCGCCCCCAAACGCGACGTTTTCTTCGAGGGGCTGAAAGACGGCGCGGAACGAGATGCACGGTTAAAGAAGTGGGGCCGACGCGCGCCATGGTGAGCTTATCCCATCATTACCATTAAGAACGCTCTCATGACTCTCATGCGCAATACTCGAACAGGACACTCTACGGTGCGAGCAAAGCCGGCAACATTTTCGTCGCAAAACACTACGCAAAGACATACCCCGGCGTACTCGTCTCCTGTGCGCTTCATCCAGGAATTGTTCAGACCGGGCTGCAACGCTGAGTCAAAGCCTTCTATTTCGTTGCATCGATGTGACTCACCTGAAATGCAGGAACATGCCCGCCATCGTCCGCGCTGCTGCGTCCTTGATGTTCACTTCCCCGGCTGTTGGTGCTTACACGCAGCTTTGGGCGGGGACGACTGCAACAGCTAAGGATATGAACGGCAAGGTGTGTTTGTGCGTTGACAGGCTATTAAATTGAATGATGTCGACGCTTTGTAGTATTTCGAACCTGTGGCGGTTGAGAAGACTGTCAAAGGAGCGGCAGGCGATAAGGAGTTGGAGGATGAGCTGATTAGATATTTGAAGCATGCGATTGAGGCATTTTGAAATCGGGGAGAAACGGATATATCTTTTTGGACCCAACAGACTTTTTTCTAGAATATATTGGCATCCGGAAATCATACTGTATATTGCGACTCCCTCAGAGAGGATCCAGACCAAGTTCTTCGGCGAAGCACTATGTCGAAATATTCAGCTCGGTTCCAAGGAGATGCTTAGAAGTGAATAATCGCTCACCAGGTTTTTACACTGACTGAACGGAGACTACTTGATAAGCCAACATTTACCATCTTCAAGGACAGGTCAAATTAATCGCGTCCATAACAATGGAAAGGTTCGATAAACTCACTCAACGAAATCGAGCGAAGACTTCTACACGCCTGACTCCATAATTTGATTGTTTCAGGATCTTGGGTTGCATCAATTTCGACACTCTCGTCTTCGTCTGGCGCGGGGAATTCGAGCTCGGCCAGATGCGGGAATTTCTCGAGGCTGCGTGCGATCTGCTGGATTTCATCCTGCATATGTGTATAAATTCCGCGAAAAGTGCCAGGAAATGAAAAGAGAACGAACTTGACTCAGCCCAGCGTACGGCGCCGACTCTTTGATCCGCTGGAATGAGAGATTTCGAATATGAGGTGCGTGTGTGGCGATCGCTTCCACGATGGGGGGTACATCCACGCCCAGCAACGAAAGTAGGACGACCGTGTGCAGTGCAGGCAGTGCGCCGAGCGCAGGTATTGCATATACGCTGATGTCGTATACCGCTAACTGCCGGACTGACTCACATCCGCCAACTAACGCGGAGATGTAGTTCCTGCATCCCGTATAGGTTCGAAGATTTGGGAGGCATACCGGATCGAGGTGCCTTAGCGAATCCCGATGAATATCCGAGAGGAAAATGTGGGCAATGGTTGGGTGGCGATTGAGAAAGGGCGCAAGTGAGGACGCGTTCTCGCTTTGGGGGCAATACCGAAACACCTCTAGACGAGGGAAGGTGGCGTGTGCGAGCATGTGGGTGAAGTGTGCGCCGCCGTCGCTTAGGACGAGGTCGAGATGCTGGAGATTGTGGAATTCCGGAAGCAAGGAGTCTAAAGCGGGGGAAAGTTTGTCCGAAAGTTTCCTAAGAGATTGTGTTGGTTAGATTGACGGATCGTAAGCACGCTAAAGTGGATAGATAGAAACTTGGGACTCACAGGTGATGTTTTTGAATAATAAACGCCTTCAAGTAAAACGGAAAAGGCGATCCTTGGTCGTAACGTAGGGCAGATGTGACGCTCTCGACGAATAGTCCCAGTTGATCTTCGTTGCATATGCACACGATGCGGTACAGAGCGCGGGAGGCGATACCGTACATCAAGCGCGATGTCAGACACAAGGACAAGAGATCAGGCGTCGATGAAAACCGCATAACGAGCCCCAAGAGTTCGTTGGGGAGTCGAAGAAGCAATGAGTGAGAGGCTGAGCTCGGATACCCTGAGGTGGGCATCTCCGACGCGTGGAAGGACGGCGGGTGTTGGTGTGGTGGTGGTTTGGTGCAAGGAGCGTTCGGCCGAAGATTCCCGTTCCCAGAAGCACGTGTCGATTCCCGGACTATGTTTTGACCATTTTGACGACGAAGTTTGGTTCAAAATGTTCTCAGAAATCCTGTTATTTTGTCGGCGACGCTTTGGTAACCTGAGAGAAGACTTGAGCAACATAATTCGTCAATTTCCTAGTCAGTCGGCAATGAAGCGAGTTTTTCAACGACACAACGCAGCCCATGAGAAGGGTATGGAGGGAAACGCTCATAATTTCATTCATGGAAAATTCCGATACAACGGCCAGAGTAATTTACATTGGCGCATGGACTTGAACTACTTGTCACTCGGAGAAACTGAGAGTTTGACATTCCACAGACCGCCTGAGCATTGTTGGCTAAGATGCGTATTCGCGAGGGCTAGCTACCACGGAAAGGTCAAGAGGCCGAGCTGTGTTGAAAAACACGAAAGCAACAAGATAACTGTCGCACAAGCCGCGAGTGGGCTGCAGCAAACTGAGTCTAAAATGGAGATGAACTCGAAATCGAGCGGTACTGTACTTCTCGGAGCCATATTCTGCATCCCTTTGCAGCCGGTTCCGCAGAACGACGCGTCGTCTGAAGCCTAACTGGAGGCAACGAGAAAATACAGGGTTGTGGGATGCCATCAAAGGTATCGCCTCCTGATCCAAGCCGGGACAAACAACCATCGGAGCGACGCTCGATTGAAAACGCCAGTCTGAGCTCGCGAAAAACATAAGCAAGGGGGGAGAAGCGAGAGGAGGATGAGAAATTCGAGGGGAAAGTGCCGCGTGAGACGTAGGAAGGGCGGCGAGGGTGCAAGAGGAGGAGAATACGAGAATGAGATGGTAGGCGGGTAGGCTGGCCGTTGGAGCGACTTCGCATCGCGAGAGGTGAGTACACGCTCGGACCGAGAAGTATGCCATGAGTACCGCAGACACAGGGTACGTTGATGGTGGACGAATCAGACGCAGATCCAGCACACAAACGCGGATGTCGGACGCTCGATTCGGGGCCAATAGTATATATCGTCGTACTGCCGCGAGGGAAGACGATAACGACCGGTGCTGGTGGACAAACCCCGCATGCCCTTCACCCCAGCTCCCGCACCAGTGATATGGGTATAGCGGCAGGACATGTAGATCCTGGAATCATATCAGCTTCGACGAAGTAATGACGGCTAGCAGATGAGACGAAGAAGGGAAAAGCAGCGAGGGGCGTGCGCCGGGGAACGGAAAGGGTACACGAGAAACCCCGACAGCGGGTCCGAAGGATGCAAGGACAGAAGGGTGAGAGACGAGAAGAAGGCATGGAGACGAAAAATGAAGAAGAAGCAAGCACATACCTGTCCATCCGATACCACTCGCCACCTACAGCAGCAACTGCTCTTTCCCCTCCATTTCCACCAGGAATCGCACCTGCACCCCAATCGCCCATCTCCTGGCCGTCCCGTATCAGCATAGCCATAGCCTCCTGCCCCATCGCCTTCCTCGACTCGAATGCCACCTCGCCTGACGTTTCTTCCATCCCCGCGTACACGCATCCCGGCGTACATGAGACCCATGCAACACGGACGACAGGCGATTCGGGGGGAGGAGGGCGGGGGTGCAGACATCGCACCGTTACCAGACGAGGATCACCCACGGCGCCGACGAAAGGTAGAGTGGCAAGGCGGTGAATCTAGCGGACATCCAATGCCGCCCGCAGACCCAACGGTGACCTTCCACCAGCTAGCTGCCTCGCACCTGCTTTGACCCGAAAGACGAGCTCGTCCATCCCCCAACGGGTGCGGTTTCCCCGGACGCGACGGACCCAAGCACGCTCTATTGAATCTCCGCGTCAGCGAAAGCGCAGCGGACGGAGACGACATGCGTACCTGGACACAGTGGTGACCTCTTCCACTAGCTCCTCATCGGAACCCGCACCATCGACTCAAGATGAAGACTACCAACGAAAGAGCCCCGCGGCCGTCCATGCTCAGGCCAAGCGAGCTGTGATGAGAAAGGATAAGCACCGGTGTCGGACGAATCGAGGGTGACCACATGCATACCTCGACAGGGACATACGCGACGAGCGCGCATGGGAATGCGGATCTCAGCACGCCTCTGCCTCCTGTCTCCCTCCCCGCGCATCCTCCAATCTTCCCACCACCGCGCGAAAGGCGCTCGCCACGTATTCCGTCGACTTTCCCGTCGCCGCTGGAGCAGACGACCCGCGTGAAGCTCGTGTCATGCACAACGAAACGAATGGGCACCACGCGGAGGTGTGAAGGGAGGCGGACGAGGAGGAAGAGAGAGGGTGGTGCATGTCGGATGTGCGGAGAGTGCTGTGTGCGAGGGAGAGGTGGAAGCGTACGGATGCAGGACCGAGGTATTGAGGACGATGCATGGTGTTCTTGCTACAAGGTCGTGAGCTCGAGATAAGATACCGGGAAAGACGAGGCGAAGGAAAGAGAGAAAGGAAGAAGGGAGGGGAGGGGAAGAAGTGGATGACGTACCGTGTTATTGGTTTGAATCGTTCTGAGCCGCCGAAAAACGATTCAAGACCAGCTCCGCCCGCAGGTAAAAGCAGCGTATAGTACCCCGGAGCGTTTTCACTGTCTTCGTCGAATCGAGACCCAAATGCGGTGGAGCGTGGTACTCCAGGAACGACTGCGGCAAGGCACGCGGCGGCGAGTGAATAGCAGCATGGAGAGAGAAAGAGCTGAGTAGCGGCACTGTTCGTCAACATCGAGAAAGGATATGAGGCGTGGAAACGGACCTCGAGCGCTAACACATAGCATAAGCGACGAGTACCGGACGCGACGGAACACGGAGGGCTGTAGTGGGTACTGTAGTCAGTTATAGAGGAGAGCCGACGAGGGAAGCTGGGTACGCACACTGGACGACTAGGACCGCAGAAATCCAAGATTCCACAGCAGTGTTGGTAGAAGGTGTGTGAATTCCACAGCTACAGGGGTGTTGTGGCTGCGAGAGAGCATAATGATCCATCGTGGAGGGCGAGTCGCGGTGATAACCGCAACATGAGGGCGACGTTGTCTGAGGGCTTCAAAATCATCGACGTCCAGGGAGTCGGAGCGTAGAGCCTCAGCGGGACTCGGAGCCATGGTTTGAGCTTCTTGAAAGTAGAGCGGGTGTCGAAGGGGACAAAGATGACTCACGACGACGCGCAAAGACATCGTGCTCACCGTTGATGGCACCGAAGTTGTTTGTCACGATGTCACTATTCTGTCACGCCGGTGATGCGTTGCCGGTTCCCGGACATCTCTTCCTTCCCAGCCACCACCACGACGATCCCTTTTCTTTGCTCAATCGTCGTCCCTGGGATGATTGTAACACGCTGCAAAAGATCCAATCTTGTATCTTGAATTCTGACCTGTCTATTACTCTCCGTGCCTTTCCCAGTGCCAACGGGGTCCGCTTTACTGTAATGGCTCGCATTCACTGAGCTCTCCAGCGTCCACCAAAGCATCTGAATTGTAGGATGCCTTCGAATATATAGTATATTTCACCAATTTTTTTCTGAACACCCAATCTGTGCTTAAGCTTTCGACTCGTCATTTATCAACAAACGCGGTGCGTTGTCAAGCTTCGGAACATATTCTAACCCTCGTTCATTCATCCTGTCAGGCTTCTTTCGAGCGCCGAGTACACGGGCAATTGAGTCGTAGATTCAGCACCACATGCCAATCTGCAACATTTCTGGAATAACGAGATGGGCGCCTCTTGCGCCGTTGTACCGAAAATTCATAAACTTAACGAATTCAAGTATCTTACAAGAACTGTACAAATTTGCGTTCAAACTAGTGCGTCTATGGATCCATTTAGCCCGCTCTCCTTCCAACTGAAATACCCTCAAAGATTCGATGCAACCCCGTACAGCGCTAATACCTAGTACGTACGTGTATTCTTTTCTCATCGTTGCAATTCTCTACAAATTTAGCCCCTTGGCAGATCTTCTTTCACGGGTAATCTACATCCGCTTTACTATAATCTATATATCGGAAAACCTTCGCCCTCCGTTTTTGCTTCACACCCAACAACTCTTGACGAGTCCTTCCATCCCTCCTGCGGGGCAGGATTCCCTTTCTTTCGAATTTCTTTCCCTCTTCGTGCTCTTCGTTCTCGATCTCCGGGTCGTCTTGGCTCACCAATTCCCCTCGTTGCACGTCGAATATCGAATATGCCCAATAGGTTGACGGCCGTCCTCATTCTCCTTTTCACTCTACCCACGGTATGTCTCGCAACCTTCCAAACTATCCTATAGTTTGCTGACCATCCATCCCAGATAATGTCCTTCCCAATCCTTACAATCAACCGCGACTCAGCGCTTTCTGCCCGCGCCATAACCACGATATCATGGACCCCAGTCATCACCGACGTTCCTGACACGACAACGTCGAAAACCGACGGACCTCCAGCTTCCACCACATCCCAAACCGAAGATCCCTGCAACCCAACACCAAACCTAACAAGCCTAGTCGTCATTCCCATCCCCGATTCGTGCGTTCCCCCCACCTCTACTTCCAGGACAACAGGGTCCCCAGGCGAATCGAACACGTCGGGTGAGGGTCGGTCCCCGATAACGAGTACTCCCTCGATTTCGACAACTACCAGCAGTGGAGGGAATATCTCGTCGTCATCGTCGATCCCCCCAAACACCTCGGTGGAGGGTCGATCCTCAGCAGCCATTACTTCCTCGACTTCGACAACGACAAGTAGCAGAGAAAAGATCTCGTCGTCGTCGAGCATACTGATCACCTCCCGCTCGATCATATCGTCTTCAATTTCGAGGACGACGTATTCGGCGAGCGTGTCTTCATCTTCTGTCCCAGTTGTCGTGCCACCTACCCCTCGCCCACCTCCTCCTCCGATCACCTCCCGTTCCATCACTTCCTCGTCGAGTTCGAGAACAACTACGTCTTCGGCGAGTGTGTCTTCATCTTCTGGTCCAGTCGTCGGACCGCCTCCGCCTCCTCCTCCATCGCCTCCCCCTCCGCCATCTGATCCACCTTCTCCTCCCCCACTACCGCCGCCTCCGCCTCCCCCTCCGCCGCCTCCTCCGCCATCTAATCCACCTTCTCCACCACCACCACCACCTCCTCCTCCTCCTCCTCCTCCTCCTCCCCCACCCCCTCCGCCGCCGCCACCTCCTCCGCCCGTCCGAGACGATGCAGTAAGTCCACACCCCCATTTATTCTCGACACACCACGGGTCGTTCACTAACACCACCCATTCAACAGTGTCCCATCCGCCCCTTCGTTCCACCCGTATCGGCGTCGAAGACGACTTCTTCTTCATCGACATCAAGATCAAGTAGTATGAGTACATCTGGGTCACTCTCAATATCAGCATCCGCATCGATATCTTCCACGGGCAGTATCAGTACATCTACATCCAGATCTACCTCAATCAGCGCCTCGAATTCCGCAACCATCAGCAAATCTCTGTCTCGCTCCGCCAGCATCAGCTCATCCCCAATGTCTAGCGTGTCGGCTTCAATATCGACATTGAGCAGTGCGAAAGCGTCAGTATCGGCATCGATATCTTCCACCCACAGTATCATTACATCGTTATCTGCCTCTGCCAGCACCAGCCGTGGCAGTAATTCCGTCTCAAAGTCAGCCAGCATCAGCGATTCGTTCTCTCGCTCCGCGAGCATCAGCGCATCCACAAGCTCGAGCGTGCCGACTTCTTCGCTGAAATCACGCACAACGCTCTCTTCATTCTCCTCCTCCTCGGCATCTGGGTTCACAAGTCGCTCTGTATCGAGCTCCGAGTCCCTAACGAGCAGCGTCAGTGCCACGAGCTCAAATTTCCTAGTTCCACCGTCGCCCTTCCCTCGAGATCGTCGAGCCCATTGCTCTCGTCTCCCAGTCCAAGTGTAGGAGGAAATCAAAGCGGTGGACCAGCGACTGGCAGTGAAGTTCAGATCCGAGGTGGACAAAGTGCATTGAAGCGGGGATGGACACAGTTCAAACGATATATTACCAAGCTCTTCTATCGAGCCCCCGTTCGCGAATTCGTCGGGTTCCATGGAACCAACAACGTAAGTTCTCGTTTCCAGTTTTTCTCTCCGCGCCAACTCCAGTATTATTTTATTTATTTATGCAATTCAGCGAACCGCTCAATTTTGGAAAGAGAAAGGCGCCGTTCTGAAACCACCACCAACGACCTCGACATACGACTTCCCCGGCCTCACCGTCCTCGTCAACTTTTTCTCATCTCGAAAGAATAATGATGGCTCTTCCGGAGCGGACGCTGAGTTGGGCTCGGGTTTGTACATCACAGACGATCTTACGCTGTAGGATTTCGTTTAATCTTCCTTTTCTTCTCATACTGAACTATAAATGCTTCCAGGGCATTCGGCTTTGCGAACAACAACAAATTATTCAATCCCGGCACAACAGCTGCAATATGTGCAATATTCGCTGTCGACTCTGACAAATGGCGAGAAAGTCCCAAGGTGAGCTTATAATCCCGCTCTTAAAGTTGTTGTTGCTGTAGGAGTCCAATAATTCTGACACCGTGGTTGTAGTTCGTCATCCCAGAATTACTCCGAGGCGACTCCAGAGACTGTGGTGTAGCCCAACAACTCGATCAAGCCAGACAAGCCTACATCTCTCTCCAAGCAACGCTCGATCCAGGAACCGAAATTCGCGTCGGACCGCTGTCAAGCGAAATCAATCAGCTCCTCGTTCAACCTCCCATTGCGCCGAATTTCCAGGCAGAATGTATCGACGTTGATGACAAATTCAACCCGAATATACGACCTACAGAATTCCCCAGCGATGTGCCGTTCCCGTACGTCTTTTCGTTATTTTTTTCTTTCTATGTAGGAAGTGTGTTGATTGAATTGAATCGGAATCAGCCTTTGCCGTATACCTCGCCGGAAATTGTTGCGGACTGGAAGATATTACCACCCAGCGATATACAGGCGGCAGTGGCACGGTTGATGGTTGGGCTTCCGGCAGGTAAGGGTTGAAGATGCGAGACGTTAGAGGGGTGTGTTTCAACTTTGATCTTGTAATGCGGACTTCAAGCCTTGTTGAAAATAGTCTCGGTGTAACTTTCCCCACACCTTCAATGTTGTATTACACTGTTCTTTAGGCGGGTCGTCTGCAGGTTGTGTGTTGACATTGGGGACTCAGATTGTCAACATTAAAACGCAGTGTTCAGTATAGAATATCAACGACGACACCCGAAGTAGTTGTATCGAAACTATCAGAGAGATTACAATCTCCGACTTCGATGTTGACTTCGCAGAGATTTGTTTAATCACTTCAACAAGGGCATTTGTCAGCGCCAAACTCATGAGAAAAGATCAATATCATTGGATCGACGCACCTTTCTTCCTCCTCCTCCTCTCCGAGTCGACGTCTTCCTCTTCACCATACCCTTCCTTCTCGTCCTCGTCTGCGCCCTCCTCTTCCTCCCGATCCCCCAACCATCCCCGCGTAATTTCATCAAACGCATCCAGCCCACTCTGTGTCAGCTCAATATCCAACCCACCCGCACGAAGATCTCTCACTTCCTCCTCATACGAGCTCCGTTCCGGGTACGGATTAATCCCCCAAAAATACCGCACATAGCGGAGACACCTCTCCCCCTCCTCCCCCTCCTTCCTCTCAGCAGAACAAATCCTCGTCTTCACCATCTCAAAAAATGCCTCCATATCTTCGCTCGGCGCCACGAAGCAGGAATACACAAATGCCTCCAACTGTGGGCAAGGACGCACTCCAATGTTGTTGGGGACGGCGTTAAGCCCGCTGAACAAATAAAACGGCGTCTCCCACGCCGGCTCCGAGCCAGGAAAACCTGCAGTCCATAACCGCAAGCTTCGTCAGCCCGCTAAACACATCCATCAACTTCGACAGCGCTTCACGCGAGTCGTCGAATCCCGTCAAGATCAGCGTTCGAAGCAAACCCATTATTTTGCTGCGGAAGGTAAAGTAGATCAGTGGGCGGAGGCGTGAGGCGCGGCAGGTGAGCTCGCGGAGCGCTGGTGCGCGGAGGAAGTTGAGCCAGTCTGCTTCGTGGACATAGAGACGCTTCAGACGCGGAAATACCGCTACGGCCGAGGCGGTGGTGTCGTCGTTGTCGGGGAGGTGAATGTGAAGCGCCAGTTCGACTAGGTTGCTCGCCGTGGGGGCCGTGTCGTAGAAGGCATCCGGAGAATCAAAGAACACGCGAAGATGGGTGATTTGCTCCCAATCAAGCGTCACGTTGGGCGAAATGCATTCAAACTCCGAGTCGGTGAGGATGAGTTCGGATAGGTTAGGCGTGTTCGAGATGTCAGGGAATTCGGGGATATCTTCCGCACTGTCGGATGCGAATGTGCAGAAAATTTCAAGCCTGCGCAAGGACTCGAAATTGCCTTCCGTGAAATCAAACTCCACGGTAGAATATGAATCCTCGAGGAGCAACCGAAGCGTCTCCCATCGACAACAGGACGCAAGAAGGGCGGGGAATCCTGCAGAACCTTGAACAGCTTGTCATTAGCAAGAGTGACGTCGAGCAGGTTTGTGCCGCATCTCCGGAGCTGAACCTCGAGGCGAACCAGCGCATCCGCAGTGTATCGGTAGTACCCAACATGGATTTTCGTCCAAAGACCCCGGGATTGCAGTGCGCATTCGCGCCACGCACGATCAATGAGAGCGAGCTCCCAGGGGACGGGGTGAGGATTCTCTGTGTAGCTTTCGACGTCCGTTCCCGTCCCGGCCTGAGGTGCTGCGAGATGCGAGAGAATCTCCCAAATGACGTCTGGCGGCAGTTTCCGAGTCGGTATCGTGGTGGTCATGGTGTCAGACCTGCGTATGGTTGAGGGATATGGAGTCAACTGGTAATCTCTGGGCACGTACGAGCGATCTGTTTGTCTAGAGAGGAAAAGCGACGCAGTGGAAGAGGAAAAGGAGGAAACAAAGGGGCGTTGCTGTGTCAGCACGTGCGGTGAAAACGTTGATCGCCGTTGGATCGCCGTGTTCAGACCAATAATGGCCAGCGAAATGCAGAGATACAGTTCGAAATATTCGCATATTTTCAATGCAAATTCATTCTGTAGTACTAGTGAGATTTTTAAAAAATCTGGATCCTCTGTCAATGTGATTAGTCCCCTGAATCCTGTTCACGAGTTTTGACTCCTCAGTCTCCCAATGCTCCTTGGTGAGCCGAAATTCACCAGCAATTCGCCTCAACTCCTCCTCTACGATACCGCTAGCACTGCGCAGCGGAAGCACAGTATAACGTACGCCCGTTTGGATCCAGAGTTTCCACGACATCCAGCTTTATTTTCCCCTCACTCATCGACGCACGTAACATCAAATCCTTCCACTCCGGTCCATCGAGTTGCGGAAGCCCAATAGTCGACTTGAACCTGATCTTCACGGCACCTGCCGCATAGTTATACACGACGTATGTCGGGTGACCGTTGTTTATGCTGACTGCATGTTGCATAAATATTGCGCGTCTGTTTCGAGCGTACGCAGTGTCCACCAAGGCTCGTAAAAACGACCTCTGCCGGGTGGTGAACGCGTTGACGTTTCTTTCGCCTGCGAACGCGCGGGTACAAAATTGATTTAGAAATATAATGAGACGAGGACTTACTCAGCGTAAGGGTCCCGTACGATTCACAAACTAGGCGATGACCATTTCCGATGTCTGACAGGCACGCGAGCAATAGTAGCAAGTTCGACATCCAGAGCAACGTTTGAAGGTTGTCTTGGCGTTGATTTTCAGGCACTACTCATATTAGCAAATGTTTCACGATGAGAAGGAATAAAAGGACCTTTAGATTATCGCAGGCTCTCAACACTGATGAAGCAGGCCTTGCATCAAAGCCCGGAGAACCTCACACTCCGAAAAAAACGATATTTCCGATGGCAGCGACGGCCGTTGATCTTCGCTGTTACCCACTGACCCACACGGATATCCGCACTGAATTCTGGTGGAAATCGTTGGGAGTCGGCGGAGAACGCTGGTTTATTCGAAGAATAATGAGTTTGAGGTTGCTCTTAGACTCCATCAGGAAAATGTAATTCAGTTGGCGGGAACTGGCAAGCTGGCGGGAGCTGGCATCACTGGCGCCAGATTGTTGCCAGCAATGCCAGCTGCACCAGCCGCTGTCAGAATGTCGGCTGTATTGATGGCCTTCAAATCGGCATCAGCCGTCTTCGGAGGACTCCAGGACGGCTACATGCCGCGTTACTCTCCGTCTCAAGCACGGCAAACGCGGAAATAAGGTGGATTATCCGAGATTCATTCTTGCCCGTGTCCTGAAAATTTGCCAAGTCATTCAAACTCCGACAGACACGTGCTGTTTGACAGCAGATGTTGATCAACACCCGTTGCCACGTCGCTCACTCCTTGCTTCCTCCCACCATCTTCCCCCTTCCCCGCATCCCTCAACGTCTTCGCCAACGTTCTGTACGCCGTCAAATCCTCAACCACAGTACTTTCCACCCCATATACTCTTGCCGCCTCACTCAAGTTCCTCTGACTCTCTCCTCTTGGTTCCGACTCGTTGCTGGTATACACTCAAGATCTTCAAGCATGCGCAAGCGTCGTCAAGCCGTCAATGGAATGTTTACAAGTTTTCAAGCAACCAATCTGGGTCTCAAGGGCTTCGTCGCTGTTTCTCTCCTCCTCAAATCTCCTCAAGTCAACGTCTCTGCAACCCTCTCAATTTCTCGCGGACCGTCAAGTCGCGCCTGTCTCGCGCCGCTTTTCGTTGGACCACTGATTATTTTATATTCTTTGCAGGCTATACGCATTGTCAACGCCGTTTCATCGCTTGGTCGCCGGGGTATGGTGGTAGACTTGGGTGGGAAGTGTGAATGTCCCAGGTGTGTCTTCATTTCTCTATCTGTGAATTCAGCTCTAAGGTGATTATCGCAGTCTTTCTTCCGGTGTGCAGTGCTCTCAACAAGCACACCTCGGGGTTGCGCCACCTTGACGCTTCGCCATGTTCTGATGTTTCGTGCTTGTCGATGTCACGCGCTTTGACGGCGGG